>CM022302.1:145218202-145525745 GCA_011799875.1 Thinopyrum elongatum | reverse complement strand
TTTCCTTTAGCCAGTGTGGTACTTGTCGTTTGCAAGCTGGAGTGGCTACCACAAGGAACCGTCGAAGCCTCTGAAATGTGCACGCAACTTGAATCTTTGTCTGTGCTATTCTGTTTTTTGCTACGCGATGAAGAATGCATTGATGGCATCAGTTTCAGCAGGTTCATAATGTTCTTGGCGAGCACATGTTGCATTGAATCAAAAAGCTCATTCTGCATGCTATGTATAATGTTTGGGAGCTCATCAAAAACCTGAAATTTGTAAAAGAAAATTGTAAGAAAGCTAAGCTAAGTGTATGCATGCTGCACCTCTGAAAGACAAAAGTAAAAAAATACCATCTGGTGGTTTTCCTCTGGAACAATTGAGAGCGTGAACTGCAGGAGTTCATTGTATGAGGCGCCCAGTGTGACTTTTGACTGTCTGTTGATTTGACCGAAGGGTGTTTCCGACACATGCTTTGTCTGCCATTGTTTTGTTATGTTTACACCTTGTCAGAATCATAGGGGGTGGCTGAGAGAAACCATCTTTCTCAAGGGAAAAGTGCGAGGATGGTTAAAACCTCAAACAAAAGGATTTGTGTGTTCACAAAAATAATTACCGGGAGCCTGCCGTAAAGCAATTTATCGCTGCTTGTGCAGTCCCGCCTTTCATATTCTGCTACAATTTCAGACGTCCAAAGTGAAATCCATGGCCGCTTGCTTGTGACCGGCATGATGTCGGTGTCGAGAAACTCAAAGTATATGATCTGCGCAAGAGGATGAAGAGCAAAAGAGATGACAAACAATATTGTGCTTGAAGAAACCCTATATATATTTTCTGTCAAAGAGACGTATGTGGATATGAAAGAGAGAAAGAAAAAAAAGTATCCATAATATGCTTTGTATTTACACACCGTGAGTGTTAAGAGATCCCCGCCGAGCACCGTCGTGGCTCCAGCCTTGTAGCTACCAATTGACGCCACAAGCTTGTCAAGCACAGCCGTGCAGAAGTCGAATGAGCCAATCTGTTCAGGGTCTTCCAGAATGTGGTAGTAATCTGGACTAGCAGCCCCATGGCTTGAAGGGCAGAGGAGCACGGTGAGCGCATACATTGTGAAAATCCTTTTGAATAAATCTCCATCTAGCCCAGGTTGTATCAAGTCATCCAGCTCGTTTATGGTCGGGTAGTTTCCTTTGCATTTTGTCTGCTGAGCAATCAGTGATCTAAGTGCTGGGTTTTGCTTCTTCTCTATGCTTCTGCCGCCAAGTGGTATCCCCAGGACCTGGTGTATGCAAGAGGGTGTGATTGTGAACTTGAACCCATTGGGGAGTTCGATAGCCCTTGAGGGTACATCAAAGTTTGATGCCAGATAATGAACGACACCGCGCGGCAGAGTATCACATTTTAGGTCAAGCAGATGATCCAGGCCCATGCTACGGGCAAGCTGCCTTTGATCTAGCATTACACGCTGCGCCGCCGCCATGAATTTCCGTAGCGAGAGCTTTGTTGCAAAATCCTGTAAACAATCATTTATTAAGAAAAAAAAATCAGCGAGTGCAAGGAATATAAACATTTCTGCAGTGAAGAAAGTCATCAATTGAGATAAAATTATGTAAATGCAAAAATTAAAAGGAACTCACTGCTCTTGCCTGCTCAGCCATGGTTGATATAAAATTCTATTGGTTGGATATATTGAAGAAAGCCAACAATTTCCTTGTTCCCTTCAAGTTATTAGCAACTCCTAATGCCAAATCTGAAATCTAAGAGAAGATTATTCATGATTATGTGAGAACTGTGAAAACGACAGTACTCAAAAGGAAGTAATTAAAAAAAAAGTGATGCGACATTTGGTGTAAAAAATGTGAAAAGATCATGCTTAGCATCTTTAGAAGATGCATGAAAAGTTAACAAAAAAAAGTAACAGCAAACATTTTTAGTGCAATACAGCATGCTGAGCATCGCTAGTTTGTTTTTGATGAAGAACAAAGGTCAACAGGAGTACTCTGATATGGTGTGCTAAGGATAAATGTTTCTTGAAGCCTAGCTTGATTATTACGAAAAAACAAAAACAACAGATAGGTAGCAGAAATTTATACTAGAGATAACAGGTAGCAGATGGTTAGTCGAGCAAGTAGAAGCAACACCTAATCTTCACACTTAAAAAGCTTCTGGGGGATGGATGGGCTAAGAGCAATGAGTGGAAAGTGTGGCCCGTGTGTCGAGATTAAACTGAGCCTGGTAGTAGTAATCATGCTCTTATACCACTCAAAAAAAAGTTATAAATGCTCTTATCCATGGCAGTCTGAACGAGTGGAACTAGATTTGATCTCAAGAATCAAGACAAAGAACTTGATTCTCTCATCACTATTGGTACAGTTGACATCACCAGACCAAAGTGGCAATTAAAAGGAAGGCATCAATTCAGCAGAGAAGTAAAAGGATCGGCTGAGCTCTGAGCAGAACCATGGTGAACAATTTACCCACTTGTTTACCTTCAGGAAAACAGAGGGATACATACTAGATTCTGGTACACAGCACCATACTTGTCTGACCTTATCAACTCCTATCTACAGGTTGGTATCAGTATCAGCCTATCAAGCCTACAAATCAACCAATAAGGTCAACATGCTTGGATATACTCTAGTATAGTATCTCAAAGCAAATTAGCTTACAGCATGGGCAGGAAATTTAAAAAAGCAGGTATGGGAGGCTTACTGTATCTTGAGCACAGTAGTTGTAAAGGGAAGAAACTATTAGGCAGCAACCCAAGAATTCTTTCTGAAAAAGAAGAGCGACCGTTTCCTAATGCTAGATTTTTGAATTTTTTTCTCGGAAACCGCCAACCAGGATACAGTGGTTGGCGAACTTAGGTCAGATTCCAAATCAGACCAACTGCCACTTCCAACAATCTACTCTAAACCCACCGTATTCATAGCTTCCCCCCTTGCTGCCATTTCATAGAAATCTATATGGCTAATTCTAGGGAGTAAGGACTGCACCTTAGTTGAATGGTCACTGGAATGAAATATCTTTTCCACCAACATCAAATAGGCCTGTACGGTAGCTAGAGATATAATCCAAGAAAAATCTGCTCGCTCGCAGCAAGGTTGGCCAGGCAAAAATCAAGGAGAAGATTGCAGGAGGGTCTCATCCAGCAGGGGTTGTGTGGGAGAGGGGGAGTCCTTTCGAATCTGAGCAAGGCGTGTGCTAAAACAGTAAGAGTATAGGGGGAAATGGGGGACGAGAACGACAAAAAGGGCTTGAGATCCAGACTTACTCAACCAGTGATGGCGTCCGTGTAGAGCTCCCCGCAAGCTGGGGAGCTCCATTGCCGCCCTCCGTCCTCACGTTCCCCGTCCGCCCACCGGATTTGGTTGCTGTCGCCCCGGGGTGTGGATCCGGTGACGGGAGAACACGGCGCTGTGCGCTACTCAATTTGGACTGAAAAATAAAAGAAGTATTGGAAGATAGAAAACAGGGGGTGTAGTGAAAAAAATAAGTCCTTCCGCGCCGTGATATAGAATAAAAACAAAGTGCGGGTTAAATCTGAAAAGAACCACACCCGTCTTCAACCTCCAAAAACCCTAACCCCCGCGAGTAGAGAGATTAATCGAGATCCAATTGATATCGAAACTTTTGGGGGCGGATCCTTAACAATTAGCTTGACCCCCGTCTCCGCTCGCTTCACCCCTCGGCCATCCCATCACGGGCCATCCCCCAGCCCCCTTTCCCATCACAGGCCATCGACCAGCCCCCAGAGAGGAAGCGATCTTGGCTGCAGTTGTCAAGGGCATAGCTGGGTAGGGATGCTTCGACCTTGATACAACGGAGCATCCTTGCTGAGAGCAAAAGGAAAACAAAGGCAAGGAGATCCAAAAGAGGAATTGAGCAGGAGAACAAACCAAGCAAACAAGAATGGTTAGCTCTGCTCCACCATTTTCTTTGATTTCCTCTTCCATTGTGAAACTCCCTTTACATTTTATCTGCTTCTCTGATCACGAGTTAAAAAATCACACAGACCTGATTTGGAAAAACATTTCATTACTGATAGAAAAACCAAAAAAGTGGGAGAAAAAGAGCAAAAGAAAAAAGTTGTTCATGATGGTTTTCTGTCCCAGAAATTTGGTGTATATATCGAATGTAAGTCCAGGATGTGTTGAAAAAAACCGTGATCATTCGATCATGGCCTAGTAAAGCTGTTACAAGACAAAGAATGCATTGTACTATTTGAGCCATTGTGAAACTGCTGCTGTTTACAAAACCATGATTCTCATGGAAGAAAAATGAAAAAAAAAATGAACACAGGATGGTGCCTGGCACTCTCTTTCCTCAGTTTCGACAGCAAAAAAGAACGCACCAGGATCTCTAGCATGCTTTTCATGTGTAGGAAATATATATAGTATGTAATGGAAAAATGCGGAAAAATATTAAAACAGGAAATGGACTGGATATGTGGCTGCAAACAATGCCCATTTATGATTTTGCAGGAAAAAGACAAGTGACTGTTCTAATTTGCATTTCTTTTTATATTCATTTTCAGATGACGAGTGCTGGTGTGATCTCTCCGCTAGTAAGAGAAATGATGAATGCTGGTTCATCAAACATACCAATGCACCTTTTCCTGGAAAGATTTACACAGGTATCACCCCCCAAGCCCCCCTCTCTGTTTTAATAATTCTTGGTAGCAAAAAACAAGAGGTTCAAATAAGTAGAAAAATGCTGACCCTGCCACTCCCCTCCTCCCCGTTCCCTCTCGTGGAACACAAAAAGTCCTTTGTGCAGAGGCGTCGTGTTAGAGAGGAGCAACAGAATCTTCAAGAGCTTGCGGCAGTTGAGGCTAGCATAAGTTCGGCGAGTCGTTCAGCTAATATGGCTTTTGGCATGGCGGGAACAGGGGCTTTCGCGGGAACAGATCCCCAAGAGCATAGACAATCTGCGCTGTTTGATTTAAATGAGGTACAAAAAGCAACACAACTCTGACTACCTATGGTTTGATCAACAATACAGGTTGCATGCATGTTGTTTACTAGCAAAAAAGAGATAAAAAATGAGTAGTTTATAAACGCAAATATTTTCTATGTGCTGCCCCCCAGGCTATTGAGGCAGATGAGGCTAGTACCGATGCAGAAGGCAGTTGGGTTGATGATGTTCTCGACATGGATGCAACGGAGTCACATGGGCAAAAGCAGCAACCACTTTTCGATTTAAATGAGGTATGAAGAAAAAGAAACTATGACTCTTATGGGATGTTTTAAAATGAACAAGTTTGTGAGGTGTACCTATATAAAAATAATCAAAAAGAGAAAAATACTTACAGAAAAAAGGAATTGCATCTGTATGTTTTCCCCAGGTTATGGATATACATGAAGATGAAGTTGCTGAGGGTGGAGACGTTGCTTCCGCAGTCCAGCAGGTGCACCAAGGTACAACTCTAGTGGATGGTGCAGCTGTAGCCACGGACCAGGGAGACTCGGTGTTGGATGGTGTTGAACAGACTGATGGTGTGGCTGCAGATCCGGAGCTTCAAAGTGCATTTGAACCTGAGCCCCCGACAAACGAGGAACATGATATGGACCGAATGTTTGGTAATGGTGATTATCCATCTGTCCGGGAAATCATGGAAGCTCCTGCGCCGGAGCCAGGTCTTGAGTTCGATTCTAGGGACCAAGCATTCTTCTTTTTCGCCTCATATGCCCGGCGTATGGGTTTTGCGGTAAAAAGGGACACCACATATGAGTCGAGGGTTTCAAAGCACATTAACAAGCAGTCATTCAGCTGTAACCGGAGTCGGGCGAATGCATGCAACGATTCTGCGCTGAGGAAGAGGATGACTTCCAGAATCAACAGGACAATGTGCCCAGTTAAGATAATAGTGAAAGAAGAATCTGGACGATGGGTTATAAAATCCACAAAGCTTGAGCACAATCATGAGCTGGCTCCCAGTGAGTGGCTGGTTAGGTTTATGAAGTGCCACAAAAGGATGTCTGAATCTGACAAGGCATTGATTGACATTCTTCAAGAAAGCAGAGTGCCCCCCAGGAAAGTGATGACCATATTCAGGAGGATGATGGGGAGCTTCAGGGGAGTACCTTTTGATGCTAAGTATCTGAGCAACCACAACGCAAAGAAAAGACTTAAACACAAGAACAAAGACATTGAGTAGCTGCTGAAAATTTTCAAGAGCGTGGAGGATAAGATGCCAGGTTTCAGTTACCAGCTCCAGGTCGACGCACACAACACCGTTAGAAGTGTGTTTTGGACAGATCAGATAGGTAGAGCAAACTACAGCCAGTTTGGGCAGTTTGTCTCTTTCGATACCACCTATTCGACAAACCAGTACAATATGCCATTTGCCCCTGTGGTTGGTGTGGATAACTATGGAAAGACTGTCCTGTTTGGTGCGGCATTGTTAAAAGATGAGAAGGAAGACACATTCAGGTGGCTGTTTCAAGCATTTCTGAGGTCGATGGGGGGTCTACACCCGGAAACCATAATAACAGACCAAGATGTCGCAATGCAGAATGCTATACGTGCTGTCATGTTGCACTCAACCCACCGCTTCTGCAACTGGCACATCCAGAGAAAAATGAAATAGAAACTGGTCACTTTCTTTGCTGCCCGAGGAACTTTGCATGCAGAGCTCCGGAGCCTAATCAGGAACTCGTTCACGCCTGAAGAGTTTGAGAGCGGATGGCACGCTCTGTTGGAGAAGCATGATGCTCAGGATGAAACCCACCTAAAGCGGTTGTTTGAAATCAGAGATGAGTGGGTCCCTGCGTACTACATGGACAAATTTTTCCCATTCACGTCATCAACTGGGAGGAGCGAGAGCACCAACTCTCTGTTCAAAGGCTACGTCCTCCGAAAAGACTCGATTGCGACGTTTTCCAACCAGTACCAGATTGTGCAGGAAAAGAAGCATAGAGACCTTGATCGACTGAGAGAGAAAACAGAACTGAGAACAACGTTACTGGAGTTATGACCCTAAGGAAAGAGAGGCCGCAAAGATATACACACCATCAATATACGCCAAATTTGTGGAAGAGATGAAAAAAACCACAGCTTACAGAGTTGAGGTCGTTGCTGCTGCTGGTGAAACAAAAACATTTCTGGTGACAAGGCGGTGCGAATACAAGGACGCAGAGTTTTCAAAGAGGATATACACTGTGTCAATATCACCTGATGATGTGTACCGCTGCTCATGTTCCAAGTTCAGCCGGGACGGTTTGCATTGCTGCCACGTCCTAGCGGTAGCAAGACACATTGGGTTGAGTAGCCTCCCTGAAAGCTTTATAAATCCTAGGTGGACAGTAGCTGTAGGCCATGTGTTAGCTATGATGACGGATGGTAATGTTGGTCAAAATGGACAGAGAACACACTTGACAGTCAGGCATTCTATAGTCATGAGCCAGGTGTCCGACGCATTGTCAAACGAATGCACGGACGACAGGTCATACGACCTATTCGTGGAAGGAATCGGTGAGGCAATAAACAAAGTCAGGTTAGACAAGCGGCTCCGCCAAGAACAACAACTCTCAGGTGGGAAGCGACGGTGTATTGATGATCCTCAGCAGCTGAATGTTGATGCCAGGCAGGAGGGGGATGGCGACCTGCACATCCCTACGCAGGTGCATCAAAATGTTGTGTCTACCATCGGTGCGTCTAGCATGGGTGGCGTTGAAGTGCAGCAAACATTTGGTTTGAGAGACCCCCCGCTGTCACGCACAAAAGGTTTCAACCTTGGTGATAGGCCAAAGACCATGTATGAAAAGGCTTCTGATAAGCTTAAGAAACAAAAAGCAGTAAGGAAGTGTTCCAAGTGTAGGCTGCCAGGCCATAAAAAGCCACAGTGCCCCCAAAATAACCCGGTAATGCTTAAATTTTCTAGACTAGCAGTGTTAATCTTATAGGATTTATTATGGCTATTTTCTTATATAGAAGCAGAAGGAACTAATTCCCTTTATCTGTCCTCCAAAAACAGGCGACATAACGCGGCGCCGTGGGCTGGACCAGAGAGCTACAATGCGCATAGGATGCTATGGGAAAGAAATGGAGGCAATTATCTTCTTGGGGCACTTTTTTTTTGCATGGTGGGCGCAGAGAAAAACGATGAGCATTTTTACTTGTGTGTATGTTACTGAACCTGATACTAGCACGAAGAACAGTGGACGAAAAAAGGAAGTATCTTGTAAGGCCTGTGTTGTCGTTTTAGTGTGAAAGACTGCCTATAAAAAGATATTTATGCTGTAAGTTATTGACATTTACGCTGTAAGTTATTAACCTACGAAAAATCAGGGAAAGGAAAAGGGATGTCCTTCAAATGATGTTACCATTGCTTAGATACCTTTGCGGTGCTTTCAATTGAAGTTTTTCATCTCTTACTCATCCCTGTACAGGTTAGATTGTCTATGGAGATATGTCAACCTGAATATCACCCTTGCTGTTCTGTGGTTCTTGTGATCTGAGAATCAATTTCTCCTCCTACACAAAAGCACAAAAAAAAATTAGGAGTAGCGAGAGAAATGAGTTGTTCCTTTCTACTAAGAGGGGGTAAACTGATGTAAAAATAATGGCAGCTGCTGATTTCTTTAAACAATATTCAGTTTTCATACATTAACTTGCTACAGAAAAACAAAGCGATTTTCAGAGAATTAGCTCATTCTCTGAACAATGGCAGCTGCTGATTTCCTTGCACAGTGTTCAGAATTCATACAATAAATTGCTACAGAAATACAAAACAATTTTCAGAGAATAGTTCCTTCTTGAACAAATGGCAGTTTGCTGTCAGAATTCATACGACAACTTGCTACAGAAAAACAAATCAATTTTCAGAGAATTAGTACATTCTTGAAAACAGTGGCAGCTGCTATCTCTTTGAAAAGTGTTCAGAATCTCGTCCAAAATAGATTCCCCCTACAGAATAAAAATGAACTGCTAGTCTAAGTTCATTCACTGAAAAAATGCCATTGTTTCAGAGATGCATTTAGGGATTTTCTTTTTCCCATATCCACAGCCGGTTCCGATACTCCTATGGATTTTCGCAGAGATACTGCTACGTGGTGCTCCGCCGTCAACGAAAGATGAGACCAAGGTGGATGAGTTGCTGGCAAAAATTCGATTTTGTGTGAAACAGTAAACAATCTTCTTTTGTGAGAACAGAGCCACCAAGCTGGTCTGCTTTTCTTCAGTTTTGACATACATATTCCTTCTATTTTCTTGTCCACCATCCTCACTGAATTAGTCTTTCCAAAACATTTAAATCATCTTGTTCCTCCTCATGCTGAAAAACTAGCAAGTACTACCTAGCCATGCCGGCTTCATCAAAGCAGAGCTGCCAAAATCGACATCCATGTGCTGCTCCCTGTCAAATCTGGGTGCTCGTGAGCTCGGAGACGCTGGCCGCCGTCAGCTATTGATTCATCTGAAGGAACAGGGGAGGGGGGAGGTGGGTGGTACCGGGACATCCTCGGAGGTGACACGGGCGCCGTTGGGAAGCTTGCTGGCAGGAGACGCAGGAGGAAGGGCGAGCGCGCGCCGGAGGCCGTACGGACGCCGGAGAGCCACCGCCTCGCCGTCTTGACCGCTGCCGCCCCTGGACCTTGCGGCGCTCGTGCGGGTGCGGCGCCTCGCCGTATTGGCCGCTGCCACCCCTGGACCTCGCGTCGCCCATGCGGCCGTGGAGCCTCGCCGTATTGGCCGCTGCCACCCCTGTACCTCGCGTCGCCCGTGCGGCCGTGGAGCCTCGCCGTATTGGCAGCTGCCGCGAGGGAGGAGCCGCCAGCGAGGAGGGGGCAGGGAAGCGGCAGGGCAGCTGCGGCGGAGTATGAGTGGATCTGGGCTGAGAAAAGGAGTATGGAGAAGGCGACCACTGCTTGCGCTCGGGGAGATAGGCGAAAGGGAAAAGGGGATTAGGAGGCCACGCACGGGTGGGCTTTTCCAAAAATAGAAATGAGCTAGAAAGGGAAAGGGAACAGGAGGTGCGCCGCGCGAGGTCGGGATCGAGCGCTCCCGCGATCGATCGCCAAGGAGTCGTTTCGCATCAATACACCGTTGATTAAAACCTTTTAGCTCTACTGAAAAAGGTTGTAACCAAAATAGCGCCAAACCTCCGCTGAGGCCTACGCAACTAACAGCAAAAGAACTAGAGTAACCCAACGACCACATAAAATTCTTTGCTTTATTATCCAACAACTTTGTTTCAGAAAGGAAGAGGAAAGAGGGGCGATAAGTTTTTACTAACCAGCGAAGCTCGCCGACTGTCGCGTTCGACCCCAAGCCGCCACAGTTCCAACATAACAGACTCATTGCGTTTGGCAGGACTGCTCCGCAGCCGTCGCCGGATCCGCCGATCGATCTGAAGTCATCTTCTGTTTCTTGTTGGATTCATTGCTTTTGTCTCCTTCGCTATTCACGTCCAAAATAGAAGCCATGCTTGCTATTGGAACCAACGCAAGTTGATTATTATGCATGCATGCACCGTCATTAGCTAGTAGCTCCTTTGGTTTTTGCTGCTTGCGTTTACGTCCAGTATTTGGCAGCCCATCATTCTGTTCAGGAAAAGACTCCCGCTCAGCTCCGTGCTTATTGCCACGGCCACGCCCCCTAGGCTGGCGCTCACCCCGTGGTTTGTGCGGCGGAGTAGCATCGTCACGAGCTATTGCCTCTCCGCAGCCCCGTCCCCGACTCGCAGTTTTCCGAGCAGGAGCAGAACCGATGCCTGAATTTTTTGTGGTGTCGGTACCAGATTCAGGTCCCGCGGAGGAAGATGCTGTACTCGACTTAGTGCCTCCAGATTTTGGCTTGTCTTCTGGTGCACATAGCTTGGCTGCCCTATATGGCAAATTACCATCTCGGTCACGTTCTGCCGGCGCTGGGCACGTTAGATGGCCATGACCAATCAGACCGCACCAGAAGCAGTAGAAAGGGAGTCGTTCGTACTGCACCTCGTAGCTCTCGAAAGACTGTGTACGTGAGGAGTAAACAGTGGCGTATCTGATCAACGGCTCGTCCACTTTAACCTCCACCCATACTCTCATAAATCCGCCCCAGCAGCGATCCTGGGCATCCGTCTCTACGTGATCGACGGTGCCGATGTTCTTGGCAATCTCCTTGCCTTGACGCCCATTCATCAGACGAGGAGGCAGCTTGATAATTCTGGCCCAAATGGCCAATCTTTCAAAGTTTACGAGGAGCAGATTAACGTCCGCATCGTATCTCTTGAGCAGTACAGCGTGCTTGCCCACCATCCATGGAGACCACTCCATCACTCGGTTGCGATCCGCCACAGTTCCAAACTCCGCAAAGAAGAGATTCGGCCCAGCGGAATTGAACAAAAGTCCTTTCGGGTTTCCCCAAGCCGGCCTCATGGCCGCGGCGATGGTTTGGATGTGCAAAGTATTGGGTGCCAGAACCTTGCCAATGAGAGCCCGATCTGGGTCCAGTCCCAAGTCCTCAGCATCATCCAACACGACAGCTTTTGCTTCAGCTGCTGTCAGATTCAGGCGCGCCATGAGATCCTCGACGCCGGAACTCCCAGATGCCATCGCTTCCTGCGGCACTGGCGCAGGCGCGCCCTTGCCAATCGCCGGCGCAGATGGATCCCCTTGGGCACCATCACCCAGCGCACAAGACCCCTCCTTGGTCATCATCGGTATGTCCCTTCCACCCTCGACCACTTCTGCCATGGAAGATCACCGAGAGAGGCTCCAATTGGATGAGCAGAAAGCAGACGGGGGAACAAGGAGACAGACAGAGGGAGAGATTGATTGGAATCGCACTCTCAAAGGTTGCTCTCGTCCTTGGGATCGCCAGCCGCCAGGGCGCCGCTAAACCCTAGGAGGGAGAACATCTCATCACGTCGATTTTTTTTCTGTCTTCTGAGAGTTGCTAGAGTTCTTGGTGCGACTAAATACCCAACCAGAAATACTACTTCCTTATAACTTCGGGTGAGTGACACTGTCTTGTACTATAAATTCTGTTTTTCTTACTAGATGTTAATAAGTGTAGTTGATGAGTTATGCACATGTCCGCTTAATTATACAAATGTGTGCGCATACAGTTTTCACTGGATCCTGCTAATCATTGAAGTTGACGAGGGAAAAGTTCAAGTACTGGACTCACTACTTAAAGACGTTAATGACTACGCAATCATGAGGGGGATGGTCGACAGGTAATTTCAATCATTATCGAACTATATGTCGGCCTCTTTAGTTCATTTCCTAATATCAACTAATTAATAACTCATTTATTCATTTTCTTTGCCGGCGGGCAGGGCTTGAGAAAAGTTCATTAAACAAGTTGAAGGCTCATGGAAACAAAAGCTGAAATGGTGTCGACCCAAGGTAATTAATTAATTAGTACTAACTAGTTACTATCTCTTTAATTCTAGTTTCAATACCATTATCATGCTTGATTAATTATTATCTGATTGAATTCTATTCTCGTAAAGGCCCTGAGGCAGGCGTCGGGGAATAATTTTTATGTGCATACTACCTTTGCGAGAACATTCGCATGATGAAGTCCGAAAGGAGCACTAGATCACTTTGAGTATGTTTGCCAGAACACTATTCACAATTTTAACATCATTATCTAATATATATACACACACACAACTAATACATTCATATTGATATTCTTCTTTAAAAATGTCGGAGATGCGGGATAAGCTCCTACCAGAGAATCGCGTACGAGCAATTCAAGAGGATTTTTGCTCGATCAGGTCATAGATCTCAGAGGAGAATACCATTACAAGATGTAATGTCTCCATGTAATGATCTGCAAATTGTAGGAGAAATTATATATATATATATATATGTGTGTGTATGAATGGTCGTGCGAGAAATTCGATGATATATATATGATCGGTTCTACGAGAAATTCTATTTATATATATGCATAACGTGTACAATATGTAGTAGCGTAAAATATGTTTGAAATAAAAAAGAATTAAATGAAAAACACAAAATTAAAAGGAAAAATAAACCATAAACCCCTAAACATTTTAGTCCCGGTTGGTGAGCCCCCCGGCGCGGGCTCGCGCCACGTGGTGGGCCTTTGGTCCCGGTTCGTGACGAACCGGCACTAAAGGGTGGGGGGAGGTCCTTACGTACCGGGACAATAGCCCGATTCTGCACTAGTGACGCCCGCCACGTAGACCTGGCCCGCAATGGCCCGCGCCGCCACCATCACTGTCCGCACAAAACCTCACCCTCTCGGACGAATCCTCTAGGTCATGCCCGCTCGTCTCGCTCTGCCCCTCCCCTTCCCCTCCGGCTCCGGCACCGCTTGGGCAGCGTCGGGTGCTCGTGCATGTGGCTCTGGTGCACATGCGCATGACGGAGTCGGAGCCGAAGTCCGCCCGACGCGAGCGGCGGCGGCCGCGATGGAGCCCGGCCCGTCCCAGCAGCACGCACGCTCCGTGCCCATTGATCCAGAGGAGGTGTTCCTCCGCGAGGTGATGCGGCGCTCGGTCACCACGGCGGAGACCGACACGAGGCGCCTCCCGAGGAAGAACACGAAGGCGCTTCGCCTCAGGCTCGTGGCTTCGGAGCGCCTCGCG
This sequence comes from Thinopyrum elongatum, assembly GCA_011799875.1. Taxonomy (NCBI): domain Eukaryota; kingdom Viridiplantae; phylum Streptophyta; class Magnoliopsida; order Poales; family Poaceae; genus Thinopyrum; species Thinopyrum elongatum. Next base: position 145,512,208 of record CM022302.1, on the reverse strand, counting down.
AGGGAGAAGAAGAGCGCCAAGGCCAAGGCGACACGCCACGCCCAGGAGCAGAGCCGTGTCATCCGCCGAATGTCAGGCTACATCTTTTTCGCGCTGGAGAACGGCACCACCAGCTCAGACCCGCGGACGCGTACATGGAGGAGATGGACCACCGCAGAGGTGACGGCAAGGGCAAGGGCCCCAAGAAGTGGCGATCTTGCCCCCTCCGCATCTTTTATGTTTTTTTGTTTATACTATAATTCGGTGAACAATGTCTTTTGGTCCATCTGATGAACTATGCCTTAAATTTATCGCTATCGCTGGATGTTGATCTATGTTGTTTTGTTTACGTGGTTGCATGCATTGTTTGGATTTGGTGCGGATATATGAAGAGTACAGTTGTGGACAGCTAAAAATGGGCACTGTCTTGTCACTGGCAGCGGACGTGTTCGGCGTGTAGGGACTCATATTACGCAATTACGGTTGTAGATGCTCTTAAGCTTCCTGCTTCCTCGGATGTAACATTTGTCCGTCTGCTTACCCAGGTACATCCAGAGCTGTAAAATGGAAATAGTTTTGAAATTGTAGTTAGCCACGCAACCTAGATTGCTACGTGCGGTGCTCGCGGTTGTCAGTTTTCAGAAGGAAAACAGCCGTGCCCAGCCCTTCTGCTACAATGTCGAGGAAGCTGAAGCTTGTAACATCAGATTTGGGATTCAGGCTGCTAGTCATCACTTCCAGCTTCCACTTGTTGTGCAATCTGACTCTGCAACAGCTCTCTGCTGGTCGTTCTCAGCTACAGTGAGTCTGTAAACACTGTTATCCATGAGTACATTGCCTTTCTCACTCACAGAAGGGGAGTAAAGCCGTGCCCATCGAAGGTAAAAGTGAACTATGGGATTCGTGACCATTTGGTACTCCCTTCATTCCAAAATAAGTATCTCAACTTTGTACTAAATCTAGTACAAAGTTGTATTAAGGTTGAAACATTTATTTTGGGACAAAGGGAGTATCTATTTCTAGTGTCTCCAACTGCAAAAGCCTTGCATTTCAGTAGGGAGATTGACGTATTGGTCAGCTGAATCTTTAAAATACCTCAATTGGAACAATTGGCTAATATTCCCTCCGTAAAGAAATATAGGAGGGAGTAGCTGTCAGATCGATTCCTTGTGGGAGTAGCTGTGAGATCGATTTCCCTGAAACTTCGAAAGTGAATCACTCTTGAGATACTTACAATGCAAAAGAGGAGGTATGTACTTGGGTTCTTCAAACAGTACAAGTGATCGAGCTTGTCATAGGCTAGCAGCAATTGTCCCTGATGTTGTCGCATCTACTGCGCCTCCACCGGTTAAATTCAGGGATATAGAGATAGCCGGTTCTTTGGTTACTCCAACAAGGTGATCTGACTGTCACAGCCATACGAACTGACACCTCACTCGCACTTCATTTGGTCCAATCTGGACCGTAGAATCTGGGCACCCTTGCACGCGTAGATATTCTTGGCGCGGCTCTTCTCCGTGTTGCATTTTCTTCGGACATCTCATCTCAGGCGCCGAGTTCAGAAACAGCACGCAGGTTCCAGCGTCACCGGCAAAGAAATCAAAAGGAACGTGGTTGGTCGCGCGCATCCTGCATCGAGAATTCGAGATCAATCTTTGCAGGCATCGCTTTTCTTCCCGATCAAGTAGGTTTTGGCTGCCGGCGCCTTCATTTGCTGGCTAACCCTGGCTGGCCAGTTGCAGATTTTTCAGAAACTGCGGCGGCGCGTCCAGGAACTTTCCGTGGCCGGTTACGTGGCGTCAAATGCTCAACCAAATACTGTATGTGGTGTCAAAAGCTGGAGATCGCAAACAACGTCCCTGAAAGTCACCCAGCTCCTATTTTTCTAGAAAAAACTTATATTCTTGCACTTCTCATGTCATATATCGTGGCTGGCTACTCCAGCTATTTTTCTGAACCCACGGGTGACCGACGAGGCAGGCATCGCTTTTCTTCCCGATCAAGTAGGTTTTGGCTGCCGGCGCCTTCATTTGCTGGCTAGCCAGTTGCAGATTTTTCAGAAACTGCGGTGGCGCGGCCAGGAATTTTCCGTGGCCGGTTACGTGGCGTCAAGTGCTCAACCAAATACTGTATGTGGTGTCAAAAGCTGGAGGTCGCAAACAACGTCCCTGAAAGTCACCCAGCTCCTATTTTTCCAGAAAAACTTATATTCTTGCACTTCTCATGTCATATCTTTTTTTTTTTGAAAACACTTCTCATGTCATATCGTGGCTGGCTACTCCAGCTAATTTCCTGAACCCAAACGGGTGACCGACAAGGCAGGAAAATTCCTATTCACTACATTTCTAAATATAATTCTTTTTAGAGATTTTTTTTTTGCGGAAAAACTTCCAACCTATTCATCTTCAATCATGGCAGTACAACGAACACCAGAAATAAAAATTACATCCAGATCCGTAGACCATCTAGCGACGACTACAAGCATTGAAGCGAGCCGAAGGCGCGCCGCCGTCATCGCCCCTCCATCACCGGAGTCGGGCACAACTTGGTGTAGTAGACAGCCGGGAAGTCGTCGTGCTAAGGCCCCATAGGACCAGCGCACCAGAACAACAACCGCCGCCGATGAAGAATAACGTAGGTTGGAAGGATTCAACCCGAAGACACACGAACATAGACGAACAACGACTAGATCCGAGCAAATCCACCATAGATAGATCCGCCGGAGATACACCTTCACACGCCCACCAACGATGCTAGACGCACCGCTGGAACGGGGACTGGGCGGGGAGACCTTTATTCCATCCTCAGGGAGCCGCCGCCATCTCGTCTTCCTGAGCAGGACACAAACCCTAACAAGACAGGAAAAAAACAACTAAAAACGGAGCCCTCCCGCCGGCCCTTGCCAGGATCCACCGCGCCTCCATGGCCCTAGGGCCAGCGGAGACGAGGCGGACCTGCGGCGGCGCCGGCGAGAGGCAGGAACCCTAGCTTTCTTTCTTGGAGGAGGAGGAGCGCTCCATGAGGCGGACCTTTTTTTAGAGATTTCAATAGGGGCTACATACGTACTACCTCCGTCCTGATTTATTGGTCTCCTTTGTAATTTATGCTAAATTTTGACCAAAGATTTAACTGACAAAATATTAGTGCATGTGAACAAAAATTATATCGTTGGATTCGTATTTGAGCATAGTTTTCCATGATATAATTTTCGGTGACATGCATGAATATTTTTGTTAGTTAAAATGTATGGTCAAAATTTGACACAGAATACAATGAGAACCAATAAAGTAGGACGGAGGTAGTATGTATATAGACATATTTTACAGTGTAGATTCACTTATTTTACTACGTATGCACTCCGCATTGAAATTTCTATAAAGCCTTATATTTAGAAACGAAGGGAGTAATTGATAACAACATCAAACCATACTTGCACAAGTAAATACAACGAGACATTTTTCAGGGGATAACTACAGCGAGACTACTTATTAATTATATCTTTGCTATGCTGCAAGCTTAGCTTTGGAGGCCCAAAGGTGACAATGAGATTTATTTACGGCTTGTCGTCGGTGGATGCAGGAAAAAGAAGACTTTGACATCCTAATAATTTGGTTGAAATTTTCTTTTTCTGTAAAGGTGTGTCTGCAAGTACCTACGACACTTAACATATGCTCATAGGTTTTTTGCCAAAAAAAATGCAAGCTTAGCTTCGGATGTTGCAAATTCACTATCATTGAAATTTGTTGGTATGAGGCAGTTGCTTCCGAGATCCGACATTGACCGTAATGCCACGTATGTGCCTCTGCACGAGAGCAATTTTGTTTTAGAGTCCCCGATTTGCATGATTATCCAATTATGTTGACTTTGTGTGCATTATTGGACGAACCCTTTTTTTAGGTCAAAAGTGCGACCGGAAAAAATATGTTGCTAACTACTTACTTGACTTGATGTCTCTGGATAACATATATGCCTCTGGCAAACATCGAACTAGCCCCTTCACTTATCTTTTCACAGGACATTGTCAAGAGGACAGGGTGATCGTGTGATGTCATAAAGAAAAATATAGTTCTCCGATTTATAAAAAAAAGTAAGCCAAGAACCATAAACCAACTTGATTGATTAGGGGATAATCAAGCAAAAGACAAAATTTAAAAAAAAAGAAGAAAACAACAAAGCCGATCGTGACCAATCTTGACCTCCGCCTCCTACATGCCCACTACACAAAAAGAAGTGGGCGAGATCTACAAAGATGCCTCCAAGAAGGAAACATGACACCTATGGGTGTCGTCGTCGCCAGCATCAACCCCTGTCCATCGCTAAGCTTTCACCCAAAAACTACCCACGACCCCACGTTGATAGGTAAAGTTTTTGCCCCGAAACAACCCACGACCCCCTCCCCTATACCTTGATTGGGGTAGGATGCGACCACACAAACAACTACCACAACAACCAAAGAACAAACCAACCATGGTCTGGTAGACAGGAGGAACCCTACGATGACAACTACACAAGGAAGGCGCTACTGCGCCGTTGTCACCGGGATCCATCGATCCCCATTGAAAACATGGGTTTCTCCCAGAGCCCTACTCCCCTCCAGTTAACCAAGCCTCAGAGAGGGGGCCCAGACACTAGCAGCTGAGAGCAAGTCGCAGCCTCCACCGCACCAACAATGATAAACCATGGTCGTCAAATCTGAGAACCCCCTGACCAACCCGCACTAGTAGAGGATCGGCCATTAATCCCGGTTCGTAAGGGCCTTTAGTCCCGGTTCACCAACCGGGACTAATAAGTCGGGACTAAAGACCCCCACCCTTTAGTCCCGGTTGGCTACGACCCGGGACTAAATCCCTTCCACGTGGCCGGCAGTGTGCGCCGGGGGCTGGAGACCTTTAGTCCCAGCTGGTGACGCCAACCGGGACTAGAAGTTTAAGGGTTTAGGGTTTTAGGGTTTTAGGGTTTATGGTTTATTTTTCCTTTTCATTTTGTGTTTTCCATTTAATTCTTTTTCATTTCAAACATATTTTATGCTACTGCAGTCGTCAAGTGCCACTGCAGAGCACGAGCAGAGCGACACACGCGAAGGATGACAACAGAGTGCATGCAAGTGCCACGGAGCTGACTTCCATTTGAAGTTGTCGCCCTTTCTTTATCCAAGCGGTGGGACGGGACGGGAGAGCCCCTCGACTTGACTGACATGACAACACCTCCACTGCTACTACATACTGTACACGTCATGCATATATAATATAATTTCTCGTACGACCAATCATATATCATAGAATTTCTCGTACGACCATATGCATACACACACATATATATATACATATACAATTTGGTATATACAGTTTCTCCTACAATTTGCAGATCAGTACATGCAGGCATTAGGTGTAATGGTATTCTCCGTCGGGAGCTATAACCTGCTCAAGCAAAAATCTCGAAATTTCCTCTTGAAGTGCTCTTGTGCGGTCCGTTGGTAGGAGCCTATCCCGCATCTCTTGCATCTTTAAAGAAGGAGATCAATATGAATATATTAGTTGTGTGTATATATATTAGACCGTGCGGGATAAAAAAATATGTGAATAGTGTTTATTACGTACCCAAAGTTGTCTTCCATCTTTGCTCCTTTCGGTCAGAAAGCGAATGTTCTCGCAAACGTAGTATGCATTATTCCCCTTTTCCTGCCTCATGCACTTTACGAGAATAGAATTCAATCAGATAATAATCAAGCATGATAATGGTATCGAAACTATAGAATTAAAGAGATGTGCGGACGTAGCTAGTACTACTTAATTACCCTGGGTTGCACCCATTTCAGCTTTGGTTCCCATGCACCGACCATCTCTTTGGTGAACTTTTTCCAAACCCTGCCCGGCAAAGAAAATGAATAAAAGAGTTATTAATTAATTACTTGATATCAGGAAATGAACTAAAGAGGCCGACATAGTGCGATAATGATTGAAATTACCTGTCGAGCATCAAATACAGTTTGGCATATTCTTTAGGGTCTTTCGATCTTGAGTCCAGTACTTCAACTTTTCCCGCGTCAACTCTAATGATTAGCAGGATCCAGTGGAAACTACGCACACGTTTGTATAAGCGGGCATGCATAACTCATCAACTACACTTAACATCGAGTAAGCAAAATAGAATTTGTAGTACAAGACAGTAACACTCACCTGAAGTTGTAAGGAAATACTATTTCTGGTTTGGCATGTAGTTCCTTCAAAAACAGTAGCAAGTTTTTCTCTGTGTCATCTGGGTACTTATTTAACACATCTTCATAAACGGTATTTGGATCAATGAACCCAATGCCATAGACTCTGTCTCGGTTCATTTCAAAAATCTTCATTTTGCATAATACCACACAAAAGAATACAGTGAGGATAATTACAGGCAATGAACGAGCTGAGTTAGAGACTTAAATTACATAAAGAAATCACTTACATACAATAGCAACCGACGATAGATTTGTCGAGTGCGTCTTGATTGAATAACTGAAAAAGTTCTGGAAAGTCAATCCACACATCTTTTCCATTGAAGAAATGCTCTGGCTTGACTTTCACCATGAGGCTCTCTCGCCCGACCTTTATTTCTCTCAGGTACCAGTCATGCAATCTGCGCATTTGCGTTGATAGAAGTGGGACCTCCTCAGGCCTGACCAGAGGGTTCCCGGGGACATATTTCCATGCTATCTCTTCCATCATGGGGACTTCCTCGGTGCCTAGGAGTTTTTCAACAGTTATACCGGCTTCTCTAGCCATCTCTCTAGTAGCGTCGGTTACCGCCAAATCGGTACTCGCCTTGAGCGGGGGGATCAATTGCACTGCCTGTTCTCCGAGCTGGGGAACCGTTTTTTCGCTTTTATTACTACCTGTAAGGCTCAACTCCTTATCTTTTTGTGCATGATATGACTTGCGAATAGAGCATTCATAGTCTGATCGCTTTTTCTCCACAGCCGGTTTAGCAAGATCCACAAAGTGTTGTATGACTTTCTCAGGTATTTTCTCCTTCGGTGGCGGGGGCGGTTTCGGTGCAAAATGGGCCTTCACTTCGGCATCCACGACCTCTTTGGTTTCCTCCTCAGTCAACTCGTAAGCCAACTTCTTTTTGGCAGGAGGCTCGGTTTTCTTCTTTGGTGCTCCCTTCCGCTTAGGAGTACGCTGACGCTGCAGAGGTCGATATTGCAGACTCGCGTTGGGCTCTGTCTCGGGGTGGGGTGGAGTCGGCTGACGGGTGGACTTGGAGGAGGAGTCGGCTGACGGGCGGACTTGGAGGAGGAGTCGGCTGACGCGGCGGACTTGGAGGAGGAGTCGGTGCCTGCTACTTCTTGAGCTTGCGTTGGTTTTTTCCTTGAAGAGGAAAGGGTGATGCAGCAAAGTAGAGATAAGTATTTCCCTCAGTTAGAGAACCAAGGTATCAATCCAGTAGGAGACAACGCATAAATCACCAATACCTGCACAAATAATCAAACAACTTGCACCCAACGCGATAAAGGGGTTGTCAATCCCTTCACGGTTACTTGCAAAAGTGAGATCTGATAGAGATAGATGAAACTAAATAAACGGTAAAGTAAATATTTTTGGTATTTTTGGTTTATAGATCGGAAAGTAAAAGATTGCAAAATAGTAGATCGGAAACTAATATGATCGAAAATAGTAGATCGGAAACTTATATGATGGAAAATAGACCCGGGGGCCATAGGTTTCACTAGAGGCTTCTCTCATGATAGCAAATAATATGGTGGGTGAACAAATTACTGTCGAGCAATTGATAGAAAAGCGCAAAGTTATGACGATATCTAAGGCAATGATTATGAAATATAGGCATCACGTCCGTGTCAAGTAGACCGAAATGATTCTGCATCTACCACTATTACTCCACACATCGACCGACTCCTGCCTGCATCTAGAGTATTAAGTTCATGAAGAACAGAGTAACGCATTAAGTAAGATGACATGATGTAGAGGAATTAACTCAAGCAATATGATGAAAACCCCATCTTTTTATCCTCGATGGCAACAATACATTACGTGCCTTGCTACCCCTACTGTCACTGGGAAAGGACACCGCAAGATTGAACCCAAAGCTAAGCACTTCTCCCATTGCAAGAAAAATCAATCTAGTTGGCCAAACCAAACCGATAGTTCGAAGAGAATTACAAAGATATCAAATCATGCATAAAAGAATTCAGAGAAGATTCAAATAATATTCATAGATAAGCTGATCATAAATCCACAATTCATCGGATCTCGACAAACACACCGCAAAAGAAGATTACATCAGATAGATCTCCAAGAACATCGAGGAGAACATGGTATTGAGAATCAAAGAGAGAGAAGAAGCCATCTAGCTACTGCTATGGACCTGTAGGTCTGAGGTAAACTACTCACGCTTCATCAGAAGGGCAATAGAGTTGATGTAGAAGCCCTCTGTGATCGAATCCCCCTCCGGCAGGATGCCGGAAAAGGCCCCAAGATGGGATCTTACGGGTACAGAAGGTTGCGGCGGTGGAAAAGTGTTTTCGTGGATACTTCTGGTGGTTTGGGAATATATGTGAATATATAGGCTGAAGAATTAGGTCAGGGGAGTCACGAGGGGCCCACAAGGCAGGGGGCGCGCCCTACCCCCTGGACGCGCCCTCCACCCTTGTGGCCGCCTCGTGGCTCTTCTGGCTTGCACTCCAAGTCTCATGGGTGTCTTCGGGTCCAAGAAAAATCATCGCGAAGGTTTTATTCCGTTTGGACTCCGTTTGGTATTCCTTTTCTGCGAAACTCAAAAACAAGGAAAAAACAGAAACTGGCACTGGGCTCTAGGTTAATAGGTTAGTCCCAAAAATAATATAAAATAGCATATTAATGCATATAAAACATCCAAAACAGATAATATAATAGCATGGAACAATAAAAAATTATAGATACGTTGGAGACGTATCAAGCATCCCCAAGCTTAATTCCTGCTCGTCCTCGAGTAGGTAAATGATAAAAACATAATTTCTGATGTGGAATGCTACCTAACATATTTATCCATGTAATTTTTCTTTATTGTGGCATGAATGTTCAGATCCATAAGATTCAAAACAAAAGTTTAATATTGACATAAAAACAATAATACTTCAAGCATACTAATAAGGCAATTATGTCTTCTCAAAATAACATGGCCAAAGAAAGCTTATCCCTACAAAATCATATAGTCTGGCTATGCTCCATCTTCATCACACAAAATACTCAAATCATGCACAACCCCGGTTTTGGCCAAGCAATTGTTTCATACTTTAGTATTCTCAACCTTTTCAACTTTCATGCAATACATGAGCGTGAGCCATGGACATAGCACTATAGGTGGAATAGAAGTTGGTTGTGGAGAAGACAAAAAGAGGGAGATAGTCTCACATCAACTAGGCGTATCAACGGGCTATGGAGATGCCCATCAATAGATATCAATGTGAGTGAGTAGGGATTGCCATGCAACGGATGCACTAGAGCTATAAGTTTATGAAAGCTCAAAAGAAAACTAAGTGGGTGTGCATCCAACTTGCTTGCTCATGAAGACCTAGAGCAATTTGAGGAAGCCCATCGTTGGAATATACAAGCCAAGTTCTATAATGGAAAATTCCCACTAGCATATGAAAGTGACAACATAGGAGACTCTCTATCATGAAGATCACGGTGCTACTTTGAAGCACAAGTGTGGAAAAAGGATAGAAACATTGCCCCTTCTCGCTTTTTTTCTCTTTTTTTCCCTTCTTTTTTTATTTGGCTTCTTTGGCCACCTTTTTTTTATTTAGGCTTCATTGGCCTCTCTTTTTTTTATTTCCTCACATGGGACAATGCTCTAATAATGATGATCATCACACTTTAATTTACTTACAACTCAAAAATTACAACTCGATACTTAGAACAAAATATGACTCTATATGAATGCCTCCGGCGGTGTACCGGGATGTGCAATGACTCAAGAGTGACATGTATGAAAGAATTATGAAAGGTGGCTTTGCCGCAGATACGATGTCAACTACATGATCATGCAAAGCAATATGACAATGATGGAACGTGTCATAATAAAATGGAACGGTGGAAGGTTGCATGGCAATATATCTCGGAATGGCTATGGAAATGCCATAATAGGTAGGTATGGTGGCTGTTTTGAGGAAGGTATATGGTGGGTTTATGGTACCGGCGAAAGTTGCGCGGTACTAGAGAGGCTAGCAATGGTGGAAGGGTGAGAGTGCGTGTAATCCATGGACTCAACAGTAGTCATAAAGAACTCACATACTTATTGCAAAAATCTATTAGTTATTGAAACAAAGTACTACGCACATGCTCCTAGGGGGATAGATTGGTAGCAAAAGACCATCGCTCGTCCCCGACCGCCACTCATAAGGAAGACAATCAATAAATCAATCATGCTCCAACTGAGTTACATAACGGTTCACCATACGTGCATGCTACGGGAATCACAAACCTTAACACAAGTATTTCTCCAATTCACAATTACTCACTAGCATGACTCTAATATCACCATCTTTATATCTCAAAACAATCATAAGGAATCAAACTTCTCATAGTATTCAATGCACTTTATATGAAAGTTTTTATTATACCCCCCTTGGATGTCTATCATATTCGGACTAAATTTATAACCAAAGCAAATTACCATGCTGTTTAGAGACTCAAAATAATATAAGTGAAGCATGAGAGTTCAATAATTTCTATAAAATAAAGCCACCGCTGTGCTCTAAAAAGATATAAGTGAAGCACTAGAGCAAAATTGCCTAGCTCAAAAGATATAAGTGAAGCACATAGAGTATTCTAATAAATCACGGTTCATGCGTGTCCCTCTCAAAAAGTGCGTACAGCAAGGATGATTGTGGCAAACTAAAAAGCAAAGACTCATATCATACAAGACGCTCCAAGCAAAACACATATCATGTGGTGAATAAAAATATAGCCTAAAGTAAAGTTACCGATAGACGAAGACGAAAGAGGGGATGCCTTCCGGTGCATCCCCAAGCTTAGGCTCTTGGTTGTCCTTGAATATTATCTTGGGGTGCCTTGGGCATCCCCAAGCTTAGGCTCTTGCCACTCCTTATTCCATAGTCCATCAAATCCTTACCCAAAACTTGAAAACTTCAGAACACAAAACTCAACAGAAAATCTCATAAGCCCCGTTAGTATAAGAAAATAAATCACCACTTTTAGTACTGTTGTGAACTCATTATTTATTTATATTGGTGTAATATATACTGTATTTAAAACTTTTCCATGGTTCATACCCCCCGATACTACCCATAGATTCATCAAAATAAGCAAACAACACGTTGAAAACAGAATCTGTCAAAAACAGAACATCCTTCGAATATATGAATTTTTCTAATACTTATGTAACTCCAAAAGTTCTGAAAATTTAGGACAGCATAGGAAATTTGTATATAAATCTTGTGTAAAAAATCAGGGTTTTTACACGCTCCAGTGAATCGGAAAAATTCTGTTACTGGACGCAAAAGTTTCTGTTTTTCAGCAAGATCAAATCAACTAACACCGTAAGCCATCCCAAATGTCTTACTTGGCACAAACACTAATTAAAACACAAAACCACATCTAACCAGAGGCTAGATGAATTATTTATTGAAAAACATAACCAAAAAGCAAAGAACAAAAATAAAATTGGGTTGCCTCCCAACAAGCGCTATTGTTTAATGCCCTTAGCTAGGCATAAAAACACAAATAGATCTAGGTATTGTCGTAGTAATGATAAGGCAAATCTCGAAAACTCATCTCATATTCCCTTCGTTCAGTAGCAAGTTTTCTTTGTGGTAAGCAAAAGTAATCAAAAGGGCTAAATTTAATGGGATAAGGACCCCCAAGATCAAGCTCGGGAGGAATTGGTTCCTCCTTCGGCCCCTCATATTGTATGACCAACTCACCATTGTAAGCGTTCTTTTGGCAAAAAGTCATGAGTTTGTGTCCAAGAGAGAAACCCAATCCGTTGTTTTGTATAGCAAAATTATCATTAAGCTCAGAAATATTATCAACTAAAACATCGGTAGGGACCCTCTTTCTTAAATTTTCATTATAAGCAACATGATCTAAAGATCGTAAACGCATTATGTCCTCTTGGTTAAAGAGAATTCCCTCTATGGGAGGACGACCACCATCTACTTTATAATGCGCGAAAATTTCGCTAGCTTCTTTCATAATAAATCTAAACTCATGGGCTAGAAATATAGTGGCGGCGCGCTTAACAGAAGAATGCTCAATATTAGAAAACTCTAGAAAAATCCTTTGTATGGATGGATGCATATGAACAAATTGTCTTTCAAGTTCAACCACAAGCAAAGATATAGCATCCGCAAGACTACTAGTTTTATGGAGAATAGATCCACCTAACGTGGGTAGCGCACCGGCACAAGTAAAGAAATCTTGAATAACACCTTTTCCAATAATATTGCCGCTACCTATGCGAAGTTTTTTAGTGTGCAAGATAGTAGATTCTTTATGAGGATTAGTATTAGCAAAAGCATCAAAGTTTCCCCCATCGTTACTACTATCCTTTTCAGCGAGAACCTCCCCAATTTCAGACATGGTGGCAACAAACCAATCTAGCAAACGAGCAAACCGAAAGCGAACGAAGAAGACGAATGGAAGAGGTGCGAAAGAAGGACGGATAAAAAGGCAAATCTTTTCGAAAATTGTTTTAGAAGTGGGGGAGAGGAAAACGAGAGGCAAATGGCGAATAATGTAATGCAAGAGATAAGAGTTTATGATGGGTACTTGGTATGTCTTGACTTGGCGTAGATCTCCCCGGCAACGGCGCCAGAAATTCTTCCTGCTACTTATTGAGCTTGCGTTGGTTTTTCCCTTGAAGAGGAAAGGGTGATGCAGCAAAGTAGAGATAAATATTTCCCTCAGTTAGAGAACCAAGGTATCAATCCAGTAGGAGACAACGCACAAATCACCAATATCTGCACAAACAATCAAACAACTTGCACCCAACGCGATAAAGCGGTTGTCAATCCCTTCACGGTTACTTGCAAAAGTGAGATGTGATAGAGATAGATGAAACTAAACAAACGGTAAAGTAATTATTTTTGGTTTATAGCTCGGAAAGTAAAAGATTGCAAAATAGTAGATCGGAAACTAATATGATGGAAAATAGTAGATCGGAAACTTATATGATGGAAAATAGACCCGGGGGCCATAGGTTTCACTAGAGGCTTCTCTCATGATAACAAATAATACGGTGGGTGAACAAATTACTGTCGAGCAATTGATAGAAAAGCGCAAAGTTATGACGATATCTAAGGCAATGATTATGAAATATAGGCATCACGTCCGTGTCAAGTAGACCAAAATGATTCTGCACCTACTACTATTACTCCACACATCGACCGACTCCTGCCTGCATCTAGAGTATTAAGTTCATGAAGAACAGAGTAACGCATTAAGTAAGATGACATGATGTAGAGGAATTAACTCAAGCAATATGATGAAAACCCCATCTTTTTATCCTCGATGGCAACAATACAATACGTGCCTTGCTGCCCCTACTGTCACTGGGAAAGGACACCGCAAGATTGAACCCAAAGCTAAGCACTTCTCCCATTGCAAGAAAAACCAATCTAGTTGGCCAAACCAAACCAATAGTTCGAAGAGAATTACAAAGATATCAAATCATGCATAAAAGGATTCAGAGAAGATTCAAATAATATTCATAGATAAGCTGATCATAAATCCACAATTCATCGGATCTCGACAAACACACCGCAAAAGAAGATTACATTAGATAGATCTCCAAGAACATCGAGGAGAACATGGTATTGAGAATCAAAGAGAGAGAAGAAGCCATCTAGCTACTAGCTATGGACCCGTAGCTCTGAGGTAAACTACTCACGCTTCATCGGAAGGGCAATAGAGTTGATGTAGAAGCCCTCCGTGATCGAATCCCCCTCCGGCAGGATGCCGGAAAAGGCCCCAAGATGGGATCTCACGGGTACAGAAGGTTGCGGCGGTGGAAAAGTGTTTTTGTGGATACTTCTGGTGGTTTGGGAATATATGTGAATATATAGGCTGAAGAATTAGGTCAGGGGAGTCACGAGGGGCCCACAAGGCATGGGCGCGCCCTACCCCCCTAGGCGCGTCCTCCACCCTTGTGGCCGCCTCGTGGCTCTTTTGACTTGCACTCCAAGTCTTCTGGGTGTCTTCGGGTCCAAGAAAAATTATCGCGAAGGTTTTATTCCGTTTGGACTTCGTTATGTATTCCTTTTCTGTGAAACTCAAAAACAAGGAAAAAACAGAAACTGGCACTGGGCTCTAGGTTAATAGGTTACTCCCAAAAATAATATAAAATAGCATATTAATGCATATAAAACATCCTAAACATAAAATATAATAGCATGAAACAATAAAAAATTATAGATACGTTGGAGACGTATCAGTGCCCTTGGCGTCGAGTTTGGAAAGACGATGCAATCCTTTCTCCATACAATGACACCACGTATGGCTTCTCCCAGTGTGTGCTCCTCTTGACCTCCAGGAAAGTCAAGCTCTAGTGAGTCATATCCCAACATAACTTCATCCACCCCCACACGAGCATAGCCAGCTGGAATCGGATTGCCATGGATGGTTGCTTCAGGTTCATTCGGTAAAGCAAACCGACCGCCACCTTCATGGATATGTTCTTTAGTTTCATGTGTAGCTCACAAGTTGTCGTCTCTTTGATATCATCCATGGGGTATCTAGTCAGCAATGCATCATTGGCCGGGACCCCCGTGGAACCCACGCTACTTTTCGGCATAGATGGGACGGTGCTATCCAATGCTGGATCTGCTTGCTGCTGCCGCTGAGACGCCCTTTCATGGCTAAGTGTGTCGACCTACTCCTGTTGCCGCATGAAAGCACATTCCAACTCCGCGTGCTTTGATTCTACCTGTTGAAGCCAGTCTGCATCCTGCTTCTTCTTGTCTTCCTCCTGCTTCTTCTTTCTGGCCAACGGATCTTCTATAAGTGCGGTTCCACTCCGCAAACCCCTCAAACCCACGGAACAACGCCTTTGCCTCGTGTTCGTCCCGGGTGTTCAGGATTCTTGAGGGCACATGTAAGCTCGTCGTTCTCTCTCTCGGGCTGGAACGCCCCCGTTCGAGCCTCTTGTATTGCAACAAGTAAAGCATCCGAGGCTTCTTTAAGACTTGTCTGCTTAATAATCTCCCCTGTCTTTGGGTCCAACTTTCCCCCATGCGCATAAAACCAAGTCCTGCACCTGTCGGGTGATACGTCTCCAATGTATCTATAATTTTTTGCTTGTTCCATGCTGTTATATTATCATTCCTGGATGTTTTACAATCATTTTATAGCAACATTATATCATTTTTTGGGACTAACCTATTGACATAGTGCCCAGTGCCAGTTGCTGTTTTTTGCTTGGTTTTTACTTCGCAGAATATCAGTACCAAACGGAGTCCAAACGCAGCGAAACTTTTTGGAGAATTTTTTTGGACCAGAAGACACCCAATGGGCCAAAGATGCATCAGAGGGGAGGCCTGAGGTGGGCACAACCCACCAAGGCGCGCCTGGGGTCCCAGGCGCGCCCAGGGGGGTTGTGCTCCCCTCGGTGTCCTCCCGCACCGCCTCTTCACCCTATAAATCCCTAAATATTCCAGAAACCCTAGGGGAGTCGACGAAACACAATTTCAGCCGGCGCAAGTTCCAGAACCACGAGATCCAATCTAGACACCATCATGGAGGGGTTCATCATCCTCATTGGTGCCTCTCCGATGATGCGTGAGTAGTTCATTATAGACCTACGGGTCCGTAGGCAGTAGCTAGATGGCTTCCTCTCTCTCTTTTGATTCTCAATATAATGGTCTCTTGGAGATCTATTTAATGTAACTCTTTTTCCGGTGTGTTTGTTGGGATCCGATGAACTTTGAGTTTATGATCAGATCTATATCCATGAATATTATTTGAGTCTTCTTTTGATCTCTTATATGCATGATTATTTATAGACTCGTATTTCTTCTTCGAATCTTTGGTTTAGTTAGGCGAACTAGATCGATTTCTCTTGCCATGGGAAGAGGTGCTTTGTGATGGGTTCGATCGTGCGGTGTTCTTTCCCAGTGACAGAAGAGGCAGCAAGACACGCATGTATCGTTGCTATTAAGGATAACAAGATGGGGGCTATTCCTACATGAATAGATCTACATCATGTCATCGTTCTTATTGCATTACTCCATTTTTCCATGAACTTAATGTTGGAAATATGCCCTAGAGGCAATAATAAAATGGTTATTATTATATTTCCTTGTTCATGATAATTGTCTGTTGTTCATGCTATAATTGTGTTATCCGGAAATCGTAATACATGTGTGAATACATAGACCACAACGTGTCCCTAGTAAGCCTCTAGTTGACTAGCTCGTTGATCAATAGATGGCTACGGTTTCCTGACCATGGACATTGGATGTCATTGATAACGGGATCACATCATTAGGAGAATGATGTGATGGACAAGACCCAATCCTAAGCCTAGCACTAGATCGTGTAGTTCGTTTGCTAAAGCTTTTCCAATGTCAAGTAACTTTTCCTTAGACCATGAGATTGTGCAACTCCCGGATATCGTAGGAGTGCTTTGGGTGTACCAAACGTCACAACGTAACTGGGTGGCTATAAAGGTGCACAACGGGTATCTCCGAAAGTGTCTGTTGGGTTGGCACGAATCGAGACTGGGATTTGTCACTCCGTGTGACGGGGAGGTACCTCTGGGCCCACTCGGTAGGACATCATCATAATGAGCTCAATGTGATCAAGGAGTTGTTCACAGGATGATGTGTTACGGAAACGAGTAAAGAGACTTGCCGGTAACGAGATTGAACAAGGTATCGGTATACCGACGATCGAATCTCGGGCAAGTATCGTACCGATAGACAAAGGGAATTGCGTACGGGATTGATTGAATCCTCGACATCGTGGTTCATCCGATGAGATCATCGAGGAGCATGTGGGAGCCAACATGGGTATCCAGATCCCGCTGTTGGTTATTGACCGGAGAGTCGTCTCGGTCATGTCTGCGTGTCTCCCGAACCCGTAGGGTCTACACACTTAAGGTTCGGTGACGCTAGGGTTGTAGAGATATTAGTATGCGGTAACCCGAAAATTGTTCGGAGTCCCGGATGAGATCCCGGACGTCACGAGGAGTTCCAGAATGGTCCGGAGGTAAAGAATTGTATATAGGAAGTCCAGTTTCGGCCACCGGGAAGGTTTCGGGGGTAATCGGTATTGTACCGGGACCACCGGAAGGGTCCCGGGGGTCCACCGGGTGGGGCCACCTATCCCGGAGGGCCCCATGGGCTGAAGTGGGAAGGGAACCAGCCCCTGGTGGGCTGGTGCGCCCCCCTATGGGCCTCCCCTGCGCCTAGGGTTGGGAACCCTAGGGGTGGAGGGCGCCTCCACCTGGCTTGGGGGGCAAGCCACCCCCTTGGCCGCCGCCCCTCCCCTCAGATTGGATCTGAGGGGGCCGGCCCCCTCTCCCCTTCCCCCTATAAATAGTGGAGGGGTGGGAGGGAGGACACACCCCAGCCCCTGGCGCCTCCCTCTCCTCCCGTGACACCTCTCCCTCTCGTTGGTGCTTGGTGAAGCCCTTCTGAGATCCCGCTGATTCCACCACCACGCCGTCGTGCTGCTGGATCCTCATCAACTTCTCCTTCCCCCTTGCTGGATCAAGAAGGAGGAGACGTCTCTCCCAACCGTACGTGTGTTGAACACGGAGGTGCCGTCCGTTCGGCGCTCGGTCATCGGTGATTTGGATCACGACGAGTACGACTCCATCAACCCCGTTCTCTTGAACGCTTCCGCTCGCGATCTACAAGGGTATGTAGATGCAGTCCCCTCTCTCGTTGCTAGATGACTCCATAGATTGATCTTGGTGATGCGTAGAAAATTTTAAAATTCTGCTACGATCCCCAACAGTGGCATCATGAGCTAGGTCTATGCGTAGTATCTTGCACGAGTAGAACACAAAGTAGTTGTGGGCGTCGATTTGTCAATCTTCTTGCCGTTACTAGTCTTATCTTGATTCGGCGGCACTGTGGGATGAAGCGGCCCGGACCGACCTTACACGTACGCTTACGTGAGACAGGTTCCACCGACTGACATGCACTAGTTGCATAAGGTGGCTAGCGGGTGTCTGTCTCTCCCACTTTAGTCGGATCGGATTCGATGAACAGGGTCCTTATGAAGGGTAAATAGAAATTGGCATATCACGTTGTGGTTTTGGCGTAGGTAAGAAACGTTCTTGCTAGAAACCTATAGCAGCCACATAAAAACTTGCAACAACAATTAGAGGACGTCTAACTTGTTTTTGCAACAAGTGCTTTGTGATGTGATATGGCCAAAGGATGTGATGAATGATATATGTGATGTATGAGATGATCATGTTCTTGTAATAGGAATCATGACTTGCATCTCGATGAGTATGACAACCGGCAGGAGCCATAGGAGTTGTCTTAATTTATTATATGACCTGCGTGTCATTGAAATTCGCCATGTAATTACTTTACTTTATTGCTAACCGTTAGCCGTAGTAGTAGAAGTAATAGTTGGCGAGACAACTTCATGAAGACACGATGATGGAGATCATGGTGTCATGCCGGTGACGATGATGATCATGGAGCCCCGAAGATGGAGATCAAAAGGAGCGAAGTGATAATGGCCATATCATATCACTATTTTGATTGCATGAGATGTTTATCATGTTTTTGCATCTTATTTGCTTAGAACGACGGTAGCATATAAGATGATCCCTTACTAAAATTTCAAGAAAGTGTTCCCCCTAACTGTGCACCGTTGCGAAGGTTCGTTGTTTCGAAGCACTACGTGTTGATCGGGTGTGATAGATTCTAACGTTCGAATACAACGGGTGTAAGCCAGATTTACACAGCAATACACTTAGGTTGACTTGACGAGCCTAGCATGTACAGACATGGCCTCGGAACACAAGAGACCGAAAGGTCGGACATGAGTCGTATAGAAGATACGATCAACATGGAGATGTTCACCGTTGATGACTAGTCCGTCTCACGTGATGATCGGACACGGCCTAGTCGATTCGGATCATGTATCACTTAGATGACGAGAGGGATGTCTATCTGAGTGGGAGTTCATTACATAATTTGATTAGATGAACTTAATTGTCATGAACTTAGTCTAAATGTTACATATCTACCTTGTAGAATCAAATGGCCAACGCTAATGTTACCCTCAACTTCAACGCGTTCCTAGAGAAAAACAAGCTGAAAGACGATGGTAGCAACTATGCGGACTGGGTCCGTAACCTGAGGATTATCCTCATAGCTGCCAAGAAATCATATGTCCTTGAAGCACCGTTAGGTGGCCCACCTGCTCTCCCAGCACTGCCAGACGATTTGAACGTTTGGCAGACACGCACCGATGATTACTCCTTCGCTCAGTGCGGCATGCTCTTCAGCTTAGAACCGGGGCTCCAAAAGCGTTTTGAGCATCACGGAGCATATGAGATGTTCGAAGAGCTGAAAATGGTTTTCCAAGCTCATGCCCGGATCGAGAGATATGAAGTCTCCGATAAGTTCTACAGCTGTAAGATGGAGGAAAATAGTTCTGTCAGCGAGCACATACTCAAAATGTCTGGGTTGCACAGCCGCTTGTCTCAGCTGGGGATTAATCTCCCGGATGACGCGGTCATTGACAGAATCCTCCAGTCGCTTCCACCTAGCTACAAGAGCTTTGTGATGAACTTCAACATGCAGGGGATGGAAAAGACCATTCCTGAGGTATATGCGATGCTGAAGTCAGCGGAGGCAGAGATCAGAAAGGAACATCAAGTGTTGATGGTGAATAAAACCACTAAGTTCAAGAAGGGCAAGGGTAAGAAGAACTTCAAGAAGGATGGCAAGGGAGTTGCCGCGCCCGGTAAGCCAGCTGCTGGGAAGAAGTCAAAGAATGGACCCAAGCCTGAGACTGAGTGCTTTTATTGCAAGGGAACCGGTCACTGGAAGCGAAATTGCCCCAAGTACTTAGCAGATAAGAAGGCCGGCAATACCAAAGGTATATGTGATATACATGTAATTGATGTGTACCTTACCAGCACTCGTAGTAGTTCCTGGGTATTTGATACCGGTGCGGTTGCTCATATTTGTAACTCAAAGCAGGAACTGCGGAATCAGCGTAGACTGGCAAAGGACGAGGTGACGATGCGCGTCGGGAATGGTTCCAAGGTCGATGTGATCGCCGTCGGCACGCTACCTCTGCATCTACCTACGGGATTAGTTTTAAACCTCAATAATTGTTATTTAGTGCCAGCTTTGAGCATGAACATTGTATCTGGATCTCGCTTAATGCGAGATGGCTACTCATTTAAATCTGAGAATAATGGTTGTTCTATTTATATGAGAGATATGTTTTATGGTCATGCCCCGCTGGTGAATGGTTTATTTTTATTGAATCTCGAACGTGATGTTACACATGTTTATAATGTGAATGCCAAGAAATGCAAGGTTGATAACGATAGTCCCACATACTTGTGGCACTGCCGCCTTTGTCATATCGGTGTTAAACGCATGAAGAAACTCCATGCAGATGGACTTTTGGAGTCTCTTGATTATGAATCATTTGACAGATGCGAACCATGCCTCTTGGGCAAGATGACCAAGACTCCGTTCTCCGGAACAATGGAGCGAGCAACCAACTTATTGGAGATCATACATACTGATGTGTGTGGTCCAATGAGTGTTGAGGCTCGCGGTGGTTATCGTTATGTTCTCACCCTCACCGATGATTTGAGTAGATATGGGTATGTCTACTTGATGAAGCACAAGTCTGAGACCTTTGAAAAGTTCAAGGAATTTCAGAATGAGGTTGAGAATCAACGTGACAAGAAAATAAAGTTCTTACGATCAGATCGTGGAGGAGAATATTTGAGTCATGAATTTGGCACGCACTTAAGGAAATGTGGAATTGTTTCACAACTCACGCCGCCTGGAACACCTCAGCGTAACGGTGTGTCCGAACGTCGTAATCGCACTCTATTGGATATGGTGCGATCTATGATGTCTCTTACTGATCTACTGCTATTCTTTTGGGGTTATGCTTTAGAGACTGCCGCATTCACTTTAAATAGGGCACCGTCAAAATCCGTTGAGACGACACCGTATGAATTATGGTTTGGGAAGAAACCTAAGCTGTCGTTTCTGAAAGTTTGGGGATGCGATGCTTATGTGAAGAAACTTCAACCAGAGAAGCTCGAACCCAAGTCGGAAAAATGCGTATTCATAGGATACCCTAAGGAAACTATTGGGTATACCTTCTACCTAAGATCCGAGGGCAAGATCTTTGTTGCCAGGAATGGATCCTTTCTAGAGAAAGAGTTTCTCTCGAAAGAAGTAAGTGGGAGGAAAGTGGAGCTTGATGAGATGACCCTCGAACCGGAGAGTAGCGCAGCGCAGGAAAATGTTTCTGTGGAGCCTACACCGGCTAGAGAGGAAGTTATTGATAATGATCATGATCAAGCTACCACTGAACTTCGAAGGTCCACAAGGACACGTTCCGCACCAGAGTGGTACGGCAATCCTGTCCTGGAAATCATGTTGTTAGACAACAGTGAACCTTCGAACTATGAAGAAGCAATGGCGGGCCCGGATTCCGACAAATGGCTTGAAGCCATGAAATCCGAGATAGGATCCATGTATGAAAATGAAGTATGGACTTTGACTGACTTGCCCGTTGATCGGCAAGCCATAGAAAATAAATGGATCTTTAAGAAGAAGACTGACGCGGATGGTAATGTGACCATCTATAAGGCTCGGCTTGTCGCTAAGGGTTATCGACAAGTTCAAGGGGTTGACTACGATGAGACTTTCTCACCCGTAGCGAAGCTGAAATCCGTCAGAATCATGTTAGCAATTGCCGCATACTATGATTATGAGATATGGCAAATGGACGTCAAAACGGCATTCCTTAATGGTTTTCTTAAGGAAGAGTTGTATATGATGCAACCGGAAGGTTTTGTCGACCCTGAGAATGCTGACAAGGTATGCAAGCTCCAGCGCTCAATCTATGGGCTGGTGCAAGCATCTCGGAGTTGGAACATTCGCTTTGATGAGATGATCAAAGCGTTTGGGTTCACACAGACTTATGGAGAAGCCTGTGTTTACAAGAAAGTGAGTGGGAGCTCTGTAGCATTTCTCATATTATATGTGGATGACATACTGCTGATGGGAAATGATATAGAATTCTTGGAAAATATAAAGGCCTACTTGAATAAGTGTTTTTCAATGAAGGACCTTGGAGAAGCTGCTTATATATTAGGCATCAAGATCTATAGGGATAGATCGAGACGCCTCATAGGTCTTTCGCAAAGCACATACCTTGATAAGATATTGAAGAAGTTCAATATGGATCAGTCCAAGAAGGGGTTCTTGCCTGTATTGCAAGGTGTGAGATTGAGCACGGCTCAATGCCCGACCACGGCAGAAGATATAGAAGAGATGAGTGTCATCCCTTATGCCTCAGCCATAGGGTCTATTATGTATGCCATGCTGTGTACCAGACCTGATGTAAACCTTGCAGTAAGTTTGGTAGGTAGGTACCAAAGTAATCCTGGCAAGGAACACTGGACAGCGGTCAAGAACATCCTGAAGTACCTGAAAAGGACTAAGGATATGTTTCTCGTATATGGAGGTGACGAAGAGCTCGTCGTAAAGGGTTACGTCGACGCTAGCTTCGACACAGATCCGGATGACTCCAAGTCACAAACCGGATACGTGTATATTTTGAATGGTGGAGCGGTAAGCTGGTGCAGTTGCAAGCAAAGCGTCGTGGCGGGATCTACATGCGAAGCAGAGTACATAGCAGCCTCGGAGGCAGCACATGAAGCAGTATGGATGAAGGAGTTCATCACCGACCTAGGAGTCATTCCAAATGCGTCGGGTCCAATGGCTCTCTTCTGTGATAACACTGGAGCTATTGCCCTTGCCAAGGAGCCCAGGTTTCACAAGAAGACCAGGCATATCAAGCATCGTTTCAACTCCATACGTGAACATGTTCAAGATGGAGACATAGATATTTGTAAAGTGCACACGGATTTGAATGTAGCAGATCCGTTGACTAAACCTCTTTCACGAGCAAAACATGATCAACACCAGAACTCTATGGGTGTTCGATTCATCACAATGTAACTAGATTATTGACTCTAGTGCAAGTGGGAGACTGTTCGAAATATGCCCTAGAGGCAATAATAAAATGGTTATTATTATATTTCCTTGTTCATGATAATTGTCTGTTGTTCATGCTATAATTGTGTTATCCGGAAATCGTAATACATGTGTGAATACATAGACCACAACGTGTCCCTAGTAAGCCTCTAGTTGACTAGCTCGTTGATCAATAGATGGCTACGGTTTCCTGACCATGGACATTGGATGTCATTGATAATGGGATCACATCATTAGGAGAATGATGTGATGGACAAGACCCAATCCTAAGCCTAGCACTAGATCGTGTAGTTCGTTTGCTAAAGCTTTTCCAATGTCAAGTAACTTTTCCTTAGACCATGAGATTGTGCAACTCCCGGATACCGTAGGAGTGCTTTGGGTGTACCAAACGTCACAACGTAACTCGGTGGCTATAAAGGTGCACTACGGGTATCTCCGAAAGTGTCTGTTGGGTTGGCACGAATCGAGACTGGGATTTGTCACTCCGTGTGACGGGGAGGTACCTCTGGGCCCACTCGGTAGGACATCATCATAATGAGCTCAATGTGATCAAGGAGTTGTTCACAGGATGATGTGTTACGGAAACGAGTAAAGAGACTTGCCGGTAACGAGATTGAACAAGGTATCGGTATACCGACGATCGAATCTCGGGCAAGTATCGTACCGATAGACAAAGGGAATTGCGTATGGGATTGATTGAATCCTCGACATCGTGGTTCATCCGATGAGATCATCGAGGAGCATGTGGGAGCCAACATGGGTATCCAGATCCCGCTGTTGGTTATTGACCGGAGAGTCGTCTCGGTCATGTCTGCGTGTCTCCCGAACCCGTAGGGTCTACACACTTAAGGTTCGGTGACGCTAGGGTTGTAGAGATATTAGTATGCGGTAACCCGAAAGTTGTTCGGAGTCCCGGATGAGATCCCGGACGTCACGAGGAGTTCCGGAATGGTCCGGAGGTAAAGAATTGTATATAGGAAGTCCAGTTTCGGCCACCGGGAAGGTTTCGGGGGTAATCGGTATTGTACCGGGACCACCGGAAGGGTCCCGGGGGTCCACCGTGTGGGGCCACCTATCCCGGAGGGCCCCATGGGCTGAAGTGGGAAGGGAACCAGCCCCTGGTGGGCTGGTGCGCCCCCCTATGGGCCTCCCCTGCGCCTAGGGTTGGGAACCCTAGGGGTGGGGGGGCGCCTCCACCTGGCTTGGGGGGCAAGCCACCCCCTTGGCCGCCGCCCCTCCCCTCAGATTGGATCTGAGGGGGCCGGCCCCCTCTTCCCTTCCCCCTATAAATAGTGGAGGGGTGGGAGGGAGGACACCCCAGCCCCTGGCGCCTCCCTCTCCTCCCGTGACACCTCTCCCTCTCGTTGGTGCTTGGTGAAGCCCTGCCGAGATCCCGCTGCTTCCACCACCACGCCGTCGTGCTGCTGGATCCTCATCAACCTCTCCTTCCCCTTGCTGGATCAAGAAGGAGGAGACGTCTCTCCCAACCGTACGTGTGTTGAACATGGAGGTGCCGTCCGTTCGGCGCTCGGTCATCGGTGATTTGGATCACGACGAGTACGACTCCATCAACCCCGTTCTCTTGAACGCTTCCGCTCGCGATCTACAAGGGTATGTAGATGCACTCCCCTCTCTCGTTGCTAGATGACTCCATAGATTGATCTTGGTGATGCGTAGAAAATTTTAAAATTCTGCTACGATCCCCAACACTTAATACACTAGATGCATGCTGGATAGCGGTCGATGTGTGGAGTAATAGTAGTAGATGCAGGCAGGAGTCAGTCTACTAATCTTGGATGTGATGCCTATATATTGATCATTGCCTTGGATATCGTCATAATTATTTGATCTTCTATCAGTTACCCAACAGTAATTTGCTTACCCACCGTGTGCTATTTTCTTGAGAGAAGCCACTAGTGAAATCTACGGCCCCCGGGTCTATTCTTTATCATATTTTCTTTGAGATCTATTTTTATTTGCTTTTGTTTTCAGGTCTACTATTCCAAAAACCCAAAAATACCTTCCTGCACTTTTTTGTTATTTATTTTATTTCGCGTTTTATCGAGATCTATTTATCCAATCTACACAATTTTTATCCCATCAACTTGACAATTTCTGGCGCCGTTACCCGTAAGAGGGATTGACAACCCCTCATAAGCGTCAGGTTGCAAGTATTTGTTCTTTGTGTGCAGGTATTGTTTACATAGTGTTGCTTGGTTCTCCTACTGGATTGATACCTTGGTTTCATAACTGAGGGAAATACCTACCGTAGCTGTGCTGCACCATCCCTTCCTCTTTGGGGAAATACCGACGTAGTTCAAGCGACATCAAAAGCAATTTCTGGCATCGTTGCCGCGAAGACATCATCAACATCTACCAGGTTCCTAATCACAAATCTCATCTCCTTGCAATTTACATTATTTGCCATTTGCTTCTCGTTTTCATCTCCCCCACTTCACAAAAATTTGCAGTTTTATTCGCCTTTTTTTCGTTCGCCCTTTTTCTCGTCAGACCTGTTTTTGTGTGCAATCTTGTTTGTATAGTTGTGATGTCTCAGAGAAGGTACTATGAAGTTCCTTACCCCAATATTTTGCTTGAAATTGAGAAACGTACTAAGGAATATATGACTACACAATTTGAGCACAATAAATATTTTACTGAAGAACTTAAGGAACACTCTGTTGTGTTAGATGCTATAACAAAACAACTTGATGATATTAGTAGAGAAGTTTGCAATCTCCAATCCAAGTATGCTCATGCTGAAAATTTACTAAGCAAAATATCCGATGCACAAGCTACCTTAGTAAATCAAATGGCCGCTAAGCCAATTCTTTAGAAGATAAAAATGATAAAGATCTTAAAGTGATTGGTGTTTCTTCTATTGATTCGTTGTTTAGTAAAATCAAAAATGATAAAGGGACTGAAGAAGAGTCAACTTTAGTTAGGAGGCATCCCGATAATTCGAAGGGTGAAAATCTTGATGAAAAAATTGATAAAAGTGGGTTTGGAGAGGTCAAAACTTTAACTAGTGATGTGCCCACTCTTTTGGATTACAAAGACTTTAATTATGATAATTGCTCTTTGATTGATTGTATTTCTTTGTTGCAATCCATGATAAATTCACCCCATGCTTATGAACAAAATAAAGCTTTTACTAAACATATTGTTGATGCCATGATGAAAGCTTTGGAAGAAAAGTTGGAGTTAGAGATTTTAATTCCTAGAAAATTGCATGATGAATGGGAACCTACTATCAAAGTCAAAATTAAAAATTATGAGTGTTTTGCTTTATGTGACTTGGGTGCTAGTGTTTCCACAATTCCAAAATCTCTATGTGATGTGCTTGGTCTTACCGATATTGAAGAATGTTCTCTTAATTTGCACTCGGCGGATTCTACTATTAAAAAGCCTTTGGGAAGAATTAATGATGTTCTTATTCTTGCAAATAGAAATTATGTGCCCATAGATTTCATTGTTCTTGATATTGATTGCAATCCGTCTTGTCCAATTATACTTGGTAGACCGTTTTTACGTACTATTAATGCCGTGATTGATATGAAAGAAGACAATATTAAATTTCAATTTCCACTAAAAAAGGGTATGAAACACTTCCCTATAACAAGAATTAATCCACCATATGAATCAATCATGAGGGAATCCTATGGATCTAAAACTAAAGATGACAATACTTGAATCTTTGCATTATGCATAGCTAGGGGCATAAAATGATAGCGCTTGTTGGGAGGCAACCCAATTAATAAAATTTATTTTTGCCTTTTTATTTCTGTTCTTGAGTGTTTGCACAATTATGACTATGTTATTATTGTGTTTTTTTATGTATTAATTAGTGTTTGTGCCAAGTAAAGCCTTTGGGATAGCTTTGGTGATAGTTGATTTGATCCTGTTGAAAAACAGAAACTTTTGCATCCAGTAACATATTTGTTTAAATTCACAGAAGCGACGAAAAATTCTGAATGTTTTACACAAGATTTATATACAAATTCCTCTATTGTCCTAATTTTTAAAAAATTTGGAGTTACATAAGTATGAGAACAATTCACATCTTTACAGACTGATCTGTTTTTTACAGATTCTATTTTCTTTGCATTGTGTGCTTATTTTGATGAATCTATGGGATGTATCGCGGGGGTATAAGACATGGTTAAGTTGGAATACAGTAGATATAATGCAATAATAAAAATTGGAATGGGTTTTCTATAGTACTTAAAGTAAATATTGGTTTTCTTATACTAACGGATCTCACGAAGGTTTTGTTAAGTTTTGTGTGATTGAAGTTTTCAAGTTTTGGGTGAGATCACGATTGATGAAGGAATAAGGAGTGAAAAGAGCCTAAGCTTTGGGATGCCCCATGGCACCCCAAGTTAATATTCAAGGAGAACCAAGCAACTAAGCTTGGGGATGCCCCGGAAGGAATCCCCTCTTTCTTCTAACAACCATCGGTATTTTACTTGGAGCTATATTTTTATTCGTCACATATCATGAGTTTTGTTTGGAGCGTCTTGTATTATATGAGTCTTTGCTTGTTTTGATTTTTACTTTGTCACAAGTATCCTTGCTGGACACACCTATTTGAGAGAGCCAAAATTATGCTATGATTTGTTAGAATTGCTCTTTATGCTTCACTTAAATTTTTTCAGCTATGGAATTGCTCTAGTGCTTCACTTATATCTTTTTGAGCACGGTGTGCTTTAATATTTTTGAAGAAATGCTCTCATGCTTCAATTAGATTAATTTGAGAGTTAGTAAATTTTTGAAGAAATTCTCTCATGCTTCACTTATATTATTTTGAGAGACGAAAAATTTTATGCTCATGTTCTTCACTTAAATTTGTTTGAGCTTGTCAAAAGCAATTGCAATATATGAAACTAGTCCCAAAGTGATAGATATTCAAGAGGGATATAATAAAAACTTTCATGAAAATCATTGGACAAAATAAACTTGATTATTTGTAATAGTTTTGAGATATGATGATAGTGATATGTGAGTCATGTTGGTGAGTAATTATGCTTTAGTAAGAATATTGGTGTTAAGGTTTGTGATAACCTATGCAAGCATGAAAGTCAATAGCTATGCAATGAAATTACATCCTACTTGTGGTGCATTATTCGGTGTTAGTTATGCTTAATGCTCGCTTATGTGATTTTTCGTTTCTTGGTTGGTTGCTTCTCAATCTTTTTGCTAGCCTCCACTTGTACTAAGTAGAAATACTACTTGTGCATCCAAATCCTTAAACCCAGTTTTGCCATATGAGTACACCATACCTACCTATATGCGGTATTTCCATGCCGCTCTAATCAAATTTGTATGTGCTATCTCTAATTTTCAAAATAAATGTCCTTTTTGTGTGCCCGTACCGCTCATGAAGCGGCAGGGGATGGCCAATATTTTTCATGCTAGATGTGTTATTCTCAAGATGAGTGTTTATTCACTTGTTATTGCATGAGAGTACGGTGGTAATAGGGATGCCCAGTCCCGAAATGAAAAAGAAATTTACTTTATGTTGTCAAATAATAAATTCCTTGGAAAATATTGGTATGGACGGTACCCGTGGATACGGCTAGCCGTGGAATGTGAAAGAATGGTGGAAAAAGGAATAAACTTTATTTTCTGTTTGGGAACCGCCTATGATATATCTAGCATGGAAAGTGTTGGGAATTACTTGGTCATTTTCTTTGACGGGAAAAGTATGCCTCTCAAAAAAAATTATCTCTCAATTTAAGCTTTGAGCTCTGGCACCTCTACAAATCCCTACTTCCCTCTACGAAGGGCCTATCTATTTACTTTATGCTTTTTTTTATTTGAGTCTCCATCTTCTCTTATAAAGCACCAACTAAGGGGCGCTATGATCGTACTTGAGCGTTGGATGTAGCTAATATGCGAGTGTGTTTCATGAATGGATCAATGATTGAGCATGATGGGCTAGGGATAACTTTATTTAGTGTTGATATTTTGAAAGACATGGTTGCTTGTTTTTTTTTGAAAAGCAGGATAAACCCCCGGCCTCTGCATCTGGACGATGCATGCAGCCATCTTATTAATTATTCAGAGAGACCATACAAAGTAATACATCACTGAGTTTGAAGCCACCATCTAGGCAACACCTGTTGCTACTCCTATCCCATTGATGAAGGTGTGCCGAATATCCGGGCCTAATACCAAACGGACATCGCACCAAACCCTAACATCTAAAGACGGATGCCCCAACCCAGCCACATACTAGGACTGGGTCCCATACCGGACCGATGCACTCTCAAAGGCTACCACCGCCATCTTCCACCGGTCCATCTCCAGAGTAGCAACTGACCCATCGACCTTGCCTGGCCTGCCGTCGACGCCACCACGACGCCAGACAACTCCACCATCCTTCACGAATCCGTCCACACGCACCCGTCGCTGAACCTCCGCAGCACCATGCCACCGGGATCCGCCGTCGGCCTTGCGGTGGATGAGACACCGCTCTTCCGCTTGTCCCGTCCAACTAGCACTTGCTCCAAAACGATACCCTCGGGAGGGACAATGGCATCAAAGGTACCATCATCGTCCGATCTGGTAGATCCAGATCTAGGGTTTCCCCCAAAGCTTCATAAGTGGGGTGCCACAACCTGCAACAATGATGCCTCGAGAAGGGAGCGACATCATAGACGTCGCCATCGTCCGCCCTGACCGAAGTTGGCATGATTTTCACCGGAAGTCGCGTCCCCCCAACCTCGCAGCTGGCTGGAACCGAACGGAGCCTCGCCGTGGAGACGAGGGCCGCTGTTGGCACGCCAGCTGGGAGCATCCAGCCGCCCCTCACTGGTCCTCGTCGCGCCACCGACCGGCTAAGGCCATACCGAGATGGATCTGGACAGGACGCCAGATCTGCAGCCATCGAAGCCACCCATGTGCCCGCGGCCGCCACACCGCCGACCATGTAGGTTCCCATCGCCAGCGCGTAGTAGGGACGCCGCCCTGACTGCCGCCCCCGGCCTCCCCGCGTGAGACGCCACCTCTGTCTCACCGGATCTGCCGCGGCAATCACCCGTCCTGGATCATGCAGGGCCCACCGCCACCACGGCCCTTGCCGGCGGCAGCGGCGGCTGGGGATGGAGGAGCGGGTGAGGGAGTCCTGGATTCGGGGGTCCTCAGGTGTCCGGCCTATCCAGTATGGGCCGGGTTGATGGGTCATGAAGACGAAGCAGAAGACCACCTCCCGTGTCCGGGTAGGACTTCTATATGCGTGGACGGCAAATTTGGTGTCCGGATGTACTATTTCCTTCTTCTGCAAACTGACTCTGTACAACCCTAGGCCCCTCCGGTGTGTATATAAACCGGAGGGGTTAGTCTGTAGAGGCTATCATAACAATCATAGGCTGGACGGCTAGGGTCTAGCCATTACGATCTCGAGGTAGATCAACTCTTGTAACCCCTATACTCTTCGAACACAATCAAGCAGGACGTAGGGTTTTACCTCCTTTAAGAGGGCCCAAACCTGGGTAAACATCGTGTCCCCATTGTCGCTTGTTACCACTGATCCTTAGACTCACAGCTTGGGCCCCCCTACCCGAGATCTGTCGGTTTTGACACCGACATTGGTTCTTTCATTGAGAGCTCCGCTATGTAGTCACGAAAAGCGATCTATGGCTCGCCTTGTCATCAACGACGATATCACTTCTGGAAGGAGCCTAACCTCAGGACAGGTCCTCCGGCTCGGCGGTTTCACCGTGGGCGCCCGCATGGCCATCAAGCCAACAGCGTCCCCCGTGATCGTCAAACACCACCCCCGTATCAGTCTCGAATACTCCGAAAAGATGGATCCGACGGACATCTCGTCCTTAAATGAGCAGCTAGATCGCATCGCCTCCCTGGGGCTTTCAATGGCCTATTATCGGATCGGGCTCATACCTGACCAAAGGGAAATCAATCTCCCAACGATCACTCACCTGGTGTCGGTCATCGAGGAATGAGCCGAAATTTCTTCTTCTCCTAAATTAAGGACTAGCTATGTTCGGATCTCCGAATCTCTTGAGTCGGATACCCCTCCTTTGGGTGGGACTCTGTGCCCTCCAAACTTAGGGTCGGACATAGAGTCCGGGGAGCACTTGGATCTTCCCGGACCCGAACTGGTGACCTCCGGAGATTTTGCAAGCTCCGAACACAATTGTGGGTCGGGATTCGAGTTTTAGCCCACCCACCCACCACAATCAATACTCTCCAAGTAATTCTGGCCCTCCAGACATATATGACCTGATGTATGTACGGCAGCAACCTCAGGAAATGGTCCATCACTTTTGGGGTAGGTTCCTACTTGTCAAAAACAAGATTAAAGATTGCTGCGACGACGATGCAGTCTTGGTCTTTCATCACAATTGTACCGACGAGGGAATTCGGAATGCCCTCGATCGCTGTCGCATACAGAGTTTCATAGAACTATCGCACGTAGTACGGAAATACTGTGCCATGGAAAGCACATGGAAGGCCCAGAAAACCCAATTGGAACCTACTGCCTTTGAGCAGCGTACTGCCCGGGCAAAACGGATACACCCTTACGAGGCATCCGACCATAAGCCCATTGGCAAGAATAACAAACCCTTTACGGGATATAGGTCCGTTCTTGACGAACTCCTCGACAAGCCCTGTCCGATACATGCGACTCCAAGCACAGACCCAACTCACAGCCTCCGAGCGTGTTGGGTGCTCCGGCAGGTAGCTAAAAGTGGGGAGGCCATCCTCACCACCTCTACTCCAGAGAAGCATTCTCCGGAGGATGACGATTTCAACGTCCTTACGGTCTTCGAGACTTTCTCTTCAAATAATCAGCGTAAGAGGGCACTTTGCGACCTCGCTGAAGTCCACCAAGTAACTGCAATGAGCCCATGGAACGACGCGGCAATAACCTTCACCGCTGACGACGAACCAAGGGCCCGATCAGTCCGAGCACCCGCCGCTTTAGTACTAAACCCCATTGTGGACGGCTTTCGACTTACCAAAGTGCTCATGGACGGCGGCAGTGGGCTTAACCTCATCTACGAGGACACGCTCGACAAAATGCATGTTGACAGAGCATGCATCAAGCAGAGCAGTACCACCTTTCGAGGCATCATCCTCGGTCGAGAGGTACGATGCTCGGGGAAAATCAAATTTGATGTAGTATTCGGCACGCCGGAGAATTACAGGTCCGAAGAGTTGCTTTTCCACATGGCTCCCTTCAATAGCAGATATCACGCCCTTCTAGGGCGGGATGATTTCTCACGCTTCCAAGCCATACCCCATTACGGGTACATGAAGCTTAAAATGCCAGGGCCCAATGGAATAATCACAGTTACGAGTGATCCGGATACAGCACTCCGCGCCGAAAAAAAACCCGCATCCTTGGCCCTTGAGGCACTATCCGAAGCCTTTGCGTCTGAAGAACTAACCACCCTGCGATCCACGGTGGACAAGGATGATGTGATTCTCGATAAGAGACCTAAATCCACCTCTTTCAAGCCAGCAGATGAAATAGTTAAATTTCAAGTGCACCCGACGGGTCCTAATAAAACGGCGTCCATCGGAGCACAGCTGGATCCGATAGTAGACGCCGCCTTACGCGCGTTCCTACATGAAAATTGGGATATCTTCGCCTGGCACCTTTCGGACATGCCTAGGATCCCACACAGACTGGCCGAACACAGCCTCAACATAATTAAAGGGTTCAAACCAGTCAAGCAAACGCTGCAACAATTTTTCGAACCCAAACGACAAGCTATGGGGGAGGAGCTAGCCAATTTACTTGAGGCCGGGTTCATCAGAGAAATCAAACACCCGAATTGGCTAGCCAACTTGGTCATGGTGCCGAAGAAGGATAAATCTTGGCGCCTTTGTGTCGATTTCAAAGACCTCAATAAAGCTTGCCCTAAAGACCCTTTCCCGTTGCCCTGCATTGACCAGATCATTGATGCGACCGCGGGACACGACTCATTGTGTTTCCTCGACGCTTACTCCGGATACCATCAGATTAAAATGGAGTCCGACCAGGCCGCAACGGCATTCATCACCCCGTACGGGCCTTTCTGTTTCAACACTATGCCTTTTGGGCTTAAAAACGCTGGTGCCACTTACCAACGCATGATTCAAACATGCTTGAAAAAACAAATCGGCAAGACAGTTGAGGCATATGTGGATGACGTAGTCATCAAGACTAAACACGTCGAATCATTGGTGGATGATCTCCACCTCACATTTGATAACCTCCGAACATACGACATACGGCTCAATCCGGAAAAATGCGTCTTCGGCGTTCCAGCCGGGAAGCTACTAGGGTTCATTGTCTCCCATAGAGGAATTGAAGCAAACCCAGCTAAAATCCGATCCTTGTCCCAATTGGCTACGCCAACAGACTTAAAACAGGTCCAAAAGCTAGCAGGGTGCGTGGCGGCGTTGAGCCGCTTCATCTCCAGATTAGGGGAAAAAGCACTACCACTTTATAGACTGCTTAGACGCACTGACAACTTTGAATGGACGACAGCGGCAACAGCTGGATTGGAAGAAATAAAAACCTTATTAGCAGGCAACCCAATCCTAGCCGCCCCAAGTGTTGGCGAGCCTATGTTGCTTTATATCTCCGCAACTCACCAGGTAGTGAGCGCTGTACTCGTCGTCGAGCGAGGGGAAGAGGGACATAAATTCCCCATCCAAAAGCCAGTCTACTACGCATCGAAGGTCCTCACACCATGCAAATCCCGATACCCTCACTACCAAAAGATAACTTACGCGGTCTTTATGGCATCCCGAAAACTCCGACACTATTTTCAAGAGTGTTCGATCACGGTGGCATCCGAAGTACCACTGAACGTCATTATAAACAACAGGGACGCCACCGGCCGCATAGCTAAATGGGCCATCGAGCTTTTACCGTTCGAATAACATACAAGCCACGCCGAGCTATTAAATCTCAGGTGCTGGCCGACTTCGTCGCAGAATGGACGGAAGCCGAGCTCCCTAAAGAGTACAGTTCCTATTCCAATTGGATAATGTACTTCGACGGCTCTAAAATGCTAGCCGGACTGGGGGCTGGCATCATCTTGACATCCCCTACGGGGGACACAGTCCACTACGTGTTGCAAATCATGTATACGGACTCTAATAATGCAGCCGAATACGAGGCACTTCTACATGGTCTCTGCATGGCTGTCTCCATGGGCATACAACGCCTCGAGGTGTGCGGCGACTCAAACCTCGCCATATCTCAGGTAAATGGAGAGTTCGATGCAAAAGATCTGAAAATGGCGGCATATCAAAATGCCGTATTAAAAATATCGGCTCGGTTCGAGGGGCTTGAATTCCATCACGTCACTCGAGACAGTAACCAGGCAGCGGACATACTCGCTCGCATGGGTGCCAAGCGCGACCCCGTCCCGCCTAATACCTTTGTGGAAAGGCTTTTCAAGCCATCCATGGTATGGCAGGATGAGAGCGGAGACACTAGTACAGACCTGATCACGCCCCCAGTAGCCGAAAATAGTACATATATCATCGGGGGTTCGGATACTGAAATAACACCCTCTGCTCATGAGATCATGGCCGTTATTGCTCCATGGACTGAACCCTTCCTGGCCTACCTTAATAGGCAGGAGCTACCTGATGATCAAAATGAGGCCCGTCGCATAGTTCGGCATTCTAAAGCCTACAAAGTTCACGAAGGTGAACTGTACAAGAAAAGCGCTACCGGAGTTCTCCAAAGGTGCATCTCCGAAGAGGAGGGACGGCAACTCTTGGCTGAAATACATGCTGGTCTGGGCGGCCATCACGCCGCAGCTCGGGCCCTCGTAAGCAAAGCTTTCCGGATAGGTTTTTTCTGGCCAACGGGCCGAGCAGACGCACAAGCCCTTGTCCAGCGTTGTGTGGGATGTCAGCTTTTCGCCAATCAAAGTCATATGCCTCCCACTGCCTTAAGAACAATCCCCATTACTTGGCCCTTTGCGGTCTGGGGGCTCGATATGGTCGGACCCCTTAAAGGGGGAAGCCACAAAAAGAAATATTTACTGGTTATGGTGGATAAATTCACTAAGTGAATAGAGGCCAAACCAGTAAAAACGGCTGAAGCAGGACCAGTGATCGACTTTATATCCGGTGTGGTACACCGCTATGGTGTCCCGCATAGTATCATCACTGACAATGGATCCAATTTCACAGCTGATGAGGTGAAAAACTGGTGTGCTAAATTGGGCATTAAACTCGACTATGCATCCGTTTACCATCCTCAAACAAATGGTCAGGTTGAATGGGCCAATGGCTTGATCATGAGCGGCATCAAACCCTGACTGGTGCGCTCCCTACGGGAGTCAGATAAACACTGGGTTGAGCTACTCGATTCCGTGCTCTGGGGGCTGCGGACTACACCTAACCGGACAACCGGATATACACCTTTCTTCATGGTGTACGGCACGGAAGCTGTCCTGCCCTGCGACATTATTCATGACTCACCTTGAGTGCACATGTACGAAGAGCGAGAAGCCGAGCTCGATCGGCAGGACGACTTAGACGGTCTTGAAGAGGAGCGTGATATTGCACAAGCCCATTCTGCACTTTATCAACAATAGGCCAGGCGATACCAAAGCAGAGAAGTGCGGGCCAAGACTTATAACGTTGGCGAACTCGTCTTGCGTCTCCCGGAGAAGAAGAAGGATAAGCTCAAACCGAGATGGAGGGCCCCTTCATCATAGATGAAGTTCTCACAGGAGGAGCCTATTGCCTTCGTAACGCATCGGATAATCGCCTTGAGCCAAATCCATGGAACGCTGCTCGGCTCTGACGATTCTACGGATAGTTCGGTCGCATCCTTTTTTCCTTTTTGATTAGGTTCCTTTTTTCTCCTCTTTTTTTTCCTTCTTTTATCCCAGGGTATGTTCGGATCTACCGAACTATTAGGGGTACACATCTTTAAATGTATATACCCCACTATAACTGGGGGCTTCTTTGACGAAGCTTATTACTGAAAGCTTGTTGCTTATATTATTTACGTCGTTTGTTCTATACATCTTTTGCCACTACATGCACCACTATGACTTAAGTTTTTGCCAAGCTGGGTTGCCTCGCTCCTGTGTTTATACCCTACGTTCCCGATTGTTTGGCTAGGGTGTAAAGGGAGCACCTCTGCGATTGTTACAACCGGGTACTCCGGATCTGTACCTCAGACAGGTGAAGCCAAAAGCTAGCATTCTTAAGGGAATAATTGGTCGGCAAGCAACGACAGATTATTTACGTTTGTGTAATTATTCTAACAAATACGGGATAGGCTGCCCGTAATTCGGATCAAAGCCTAGGCATGCATACTTAAGCATGCCGACCCAAGGAAAGGAACCCTTAATGGAACTATTTTCCCTGGAAGATGTTTCTTACGTTAAATAGTAATATAACATAACTCCCCGAACAAATTTTGTCTGTTCGAGCAACATGACCGGATTGCCTGGTTTTCGGACATAATGAATGTTTATTACATTCTAACATGGTATCCGGAAGCACTCCAACTTCTTGGTTTGGAGGTTGAAGCCGAAGGCCTGCGATGACAAATTTTGACAAGTTCGGTTGGAGATAAGTTCGATGATAAAGTACATTGATACATTGAATCGAACGCCTACTCTTTATCCATGTCATCTATAAGACTGCTTAAGCTACAGTCTTCTTGCGAATATTTCGCAGCTATCATCACTTGGTCATATACCAAGTTCACGAGAATCTCTTTTCCGTCCGGTCCCTGTGGTCCAACTTGGGCCATACGATTCAGATCAAGCCCGGTGTAGCGCGTCTTCACCATTGCCCATGCCTCTCGTGCACCTTCCCGGCATGCTGACGTTTTCCATAGCTCAAAACAGCACCGGGCACCTTTGAACAGGTTTGCCAACCCCTCCATACTTTCTGGAGGGGCATCGGATGGCCATAAGGCCTTGGCCATACTTCTCATGGCTTTCCGGGCCCGCTCATGCACTATAGACAGCTCTTTAAAATGTCGCCTCGGAATTCGGATACTTCTTCTTCATGACGCCCGGTTAACAGACCTGCAAGAGCAACATTATAACACTCTGAATTACAGGATAATATGAGTAACATGGATGGTTCAAAGGTCATACTGAATATGCCGCCCTTCAACTTCTTGTTCTCTTTTTGTGCATCCGATAATTGAGCCTTTAAGCTCTTTATCTCTTCGGCTTGCTTATCCTTTTCCTCCTCGAGTTTGCTCTTTTGATCACTGGTCATTGTGACTTTCTTCATTTCCTCGAGCTCTGTGGTGGCGGCGTTTAGCTTTGTCCGGCTTGTTTCCAGCTCCTGGGACAGCGCGTTGTTCTTCTCTTTGAGAACCTGCGGTCATAATGATCCTTAAATCGGTTGGCCTAAACCGCTTCAAGTCTCGGGGGCTACTGGTATATATCTATTAAATTTACACAAATTATTACCTACATATCTTTTGAAAACAGGTGAGCAACTCCAGCGAATCCATCCCGGGTGGCTCGGATATATGCATCCATGGTGCTGAGGGCAGTAAATTCCTGCTCAGTAAAAATTGGAGCATGAATGGTCTCTTTTAGTCGTCGATGATTCATCACGCTCTTCACTTCAGAATTTGTGACGGATACGTCATCCGAATCCTCATGGGGTGGATGAGTCAGCGCTGCATCCGTATTGGCTCTCGTCCCGGTCGATGAGCCTGGAGTCGGATTAGCTCACCATCAGCTAATTGGGAGTTTGGACACGGTTTGCCGTGTACTCCTCCTGAAATAAAATGGGAGGAGAAATATGACAATCTGGTCTTATACCTAGGCACGTGTCAAAAGTTATACCTCTTTGATGAAGGAGGGGGCTCGGCGGTGCTTCCGGTTTCCTTTCGTTTTGGACGCTCGCCCTGCGTATATGCTGCCTTCCTAGAAGCCGCTCTCGATGGAGTGCGGCTCACTGAGCGCCAATCCTATGAAGCACAATTCAGTTTGATGGGTGAGATGCAAGTGGGGGTCCTTTTTTTTAAGGATACTTTCCGAGTACTTACAATGGAGAAGGGGAGAAGTCCAGGGTAGTCGGCCATAATAGCCACTTCCGAGCCGTCAAGGCTCGCTTGATAAAAGACTCCATCATCAAACTTTATGAGTATATCCGGATCCTCGCAGAAGCCGGGGTCTTCCTTGTGAGCATAATCCTCTGCTGTGGGGAAGGGCAATGAATATTTTCGACCACCTTCTTCCATGTCTGTTTTAAGACAACCAGAACAATTTGATTAGCATACCTCGATAATGAGGTAGAACAATGCTGATAATCGAAAACTTACCCATTCAATAGGGTTATACATCGAGAAACCTTCCCGACAATTTAAACGGGTGAATTCCTCTTTCTCCCCCTTATAAAGTTCCGCCAGAATGGCGGCCAGAGCGACTGGGGTATCCGGGCCCTCGTGATTATAACGAGATGCGTCATCCTCCCCGTTGTAACACCATAAAGGGGTCACTCTAGACTGAAGGGGCTGGACGCATCGCTTTATCGCGATGGCCATGACTTCGATTATCGAGAGTCCAGAATGGGCGAGTAATTTGACCTTGCTGACCAACCTCTGTACTTCCGCACTGTCTTCTTGCTTGGGGCTCCGAGGACGCTAATTGAGGCGTTTCTTCAAAGGAGCACTGGAGAATTCGGGAAGGCCACGTCGAACTGGGTCCGGAAGAGGAACGTCTTCCATATAAAACCATTCTGAATTCCATTCTTCGGAACCCTTCTTGGGAGTTCCAACAGGGTAACCAGATCTGGCTATGCGCCATACTTCGGTGCCGCCCACTTCAAATATAGAACCACCTTGATGGCGAGGGACAAGGCAAAAGAACTTTTTCCATAGTTCGAAATGAGCCTCGCAGCCTAAGAACAGTTCGCAGAGAGCGACAAAACCTAAAATGTGCAGGATAGAACCTGGTGTGAGGTTGTGTAGCTGGATCCCGTAGAACTCCAATAGACCTCTGAGGAAGGGGTGGATCGGGAATCCTAAGCCCCTCAGAAGAAACGAGACGAAACACACCCTCTCCTCCTTGTTGGGGTTGGGGAAATTCTCGGCCAGCACATCATTGCCAATCGAGGCTAATCCCGCCCGCACGGAGACTAGATCTACGGGAGGAAGATATCCCTGCGTCTGAAGTCGATTCAGCTGAAGATGAGACACTGAGCAGCTTCGCCAATCACCTTCTTGAGGGCCGTGAGGGCGCGAGGAAGAGCTAGGAGCGCTCGCCATGTTTTGAAGTTTTTTGTGGTTTGCTCTAATGCTCTTTGCGCGATGTGGAATGGCATGTGGGGATCTAACCTCCTTATATAGATGCCGCCCTTGCATGGTAAGGGGCTTATTTGTAAAAAGTTATGGACGGTTCGCATTCGCTTGACGTGTGGAAATCAAGGCGACGACAAGAAGGAATCATAAGGGCAGAACATGAAGGTCAAGGCCGAACTGTTGTCAATCCGGAGTATGGTGAAGAACCCGCCTTGCAAAGCCGAAGACATAAGCCGGATACTAAATCGTCATTGAAGGCAAGTTCGGGGGCTACTGAGGGAGTCCTGGATTCGGGGGTCCTCAAGTGTCCGACCTATCCAGTATGGGCCGGGCTGATGGGTCGTGAAGACGAAGCAGAAGACCACCTCCCGTGTCCGGGTAGGACTCCTATATGCATGGACGGCAAATTTGGTGTCCGGATGTACTATTTCCTTCTTCTGCAAACCGACTCTGTACAACCCTAGGCCCCTCCGGTGTGTATATAAACTGGAGGGG
This sequence comes from Thinopyrum elongatum, assembly GCA_011799875.1. Classification (NCBI taxonomy): domain Eukaryota; kingdom Viridiplantae; phylum Streptophyta; class Magnoliopsida; order Poales; family Poaceae; genus Thinopyrum; species Thinopyrum elongatum. The sequence goes on along the minus strand of CM022302.1, from coordinate 145,472,225 downwards.
TTAGTCTGTAGAGGCTATCATAACAATCATAGGCTAGACGGCTAGGGTCTAGCCATTACGATCTCAAGGTAGATCAACTCTTGTAACCCCTATACTCTTTGAATACAATCAAGCAGGACGTAGGGTTTTACCTCCGTTAAGAGGGCCCGAACCTGGGTAAACATCGTGTCCCCATTGTCCCTTGTTACCATTGATCCTTAGACTCATAGCTTGGGCCCCCCTACCCAAGATCTGCCGGTTTTGACACCGACAGCGGGGAGGGGCTGGCGGCGCAGGATCGAGGACCCCTGGCGCCGCCCGAGGGGATGCGACGCGAGGGGGAGGGGAGTTAGCACATGCGTGCATCAACATGGTTGCTTGTTAATATGCTTGAGTATTGAAATCTTCATGTCAAAACTAGACTATTGCTTTGAACCATATAAGAGTCCAAATGTCCATGCTACAAAAGAAAAGAATATGTGATGAACATGTTAGGCAGCATTCCACATCAAAAATTCTATTTTTATCATTTACCTACTCGAGGACGAGTAGGAATTAAGCTTGGGGATGCTGATACGTCTCTAACGTATCTATAATTTTTGCTTGTTCCATGCTGTTATATTATCATTCTTGGATGTTTTACAATCATTTTATAGTAACTTTATATCATTTTTTGGGACTAACCTATTGACATAGTTGATACGTCTCCAACGTATCTATAATTTTTGATTGTTCCATGCTATTATATTATCTGTTTTGGATGTTTTATATGCATTAATATGCTATTTTATATTATTTTTGGGACTAACCTATTAACCTAGAGCCCAGTGTCAGTTTTTGTTTTTTCCTTGTTTTTGAGCCTCGCAGAAAAGAAATACCAAATGGAATAAAACTTCACGATGATTTTTCTTGGACCAGAAGACACCCAGGGGACTTGGAGTCCAAGTCAGAAGAGCCACGATGCGGCGACAAGGGTGGAGGGCGTGCCCTAGGAGGGGGGGCACCCCTACCTTGTGGGCCCCTCGGGACTCCCCTGACCTAGATCTTTCTCCTATAAATTCACATATATTCCAGAACCACCAGAGGCATCCACGAAAACACTTTTCCACCGCCGCAACCTTCTGTTCCCATGAGATCCCATCTTGGGACCTTTTCCGGCATCCTGCCGGAGGGGGATTCGATCATGGAGGGCTCCTACATCAACTTCATTGCCCTTCCGATGAAGCGTGAGTAATTTACCTCAGACCTATGGGTCCATAGCTAGTAGCTAGATGGCTTCTTCTCTCTCTTTGATTCTCAATACCATGTTCTCCTCAATGTTCTTGGAGATCTATCCGATGTAATCTTCTTTTGCGGTGTGTTTGTCGAGATCCGATGAATTGTGGATTTATGATCAGCTTATCTATGAATATTATATGAATATTCTCTGAATTCTTTTATGCATGATTTAATATCTTTGTTTTTCTGTTCAAATTATCGGTTTGGTTTGGCCAACTAGATTGGTTTTTCTTGCAATGAGAGAGGTGCTTAGCTTTGGGTTCAATCTTGCGTGATTTCACACAGTGACAAAGTAGGGGTAGCGAGACACGTATTGCATTGTTGCCATCGAGGATAAAAAGATGGGGTTTTCATCATATTGCTTGAGATAATTCCTCTACATCATGTCATCTTACTTAAGGCGTTACTCCGTTCTTTATGAACTTAATACTCTAGATGCATGCTGGATAGCGGTCGATGTGTGGAGTAATAGTACTAGATGCAGGCAGGAGTCGGTCTACTTGACACGGACGTGATGCCTATATGCATAATCATTGCCTTGGATATCGTCATAACTTTGCGTTTTCTATCAATTGCTCGACAGTAATTTGTTCACCCACCGTATTATTTGCCTTCATGAGAGAAGCCTCTAGTGAAACCTATGGCCCCCGGGTCTATTTTCCATCATATTACTTTCGGATCTACTATTTTGCAATCTTTTATTTTCAGATCTATACACCAAAAAACCCAAAAATATTTTATCTTTTATTTATCTATCTCTATCAGATCTCACCTTTGCAAGTGACCGTGAAGGGATTGACAACCCCTTTATCGCGTTGGGTGCAAGTGTTTGATTGTTTGTGCAGGTGTTGGTGATTTGTGTGTTCTTCTCCTGCTGGATTGATACCTTGGTTCTTAACTGATGGAAATACTTACCTCTACTGTGCTGCATCACCCTTTCCTCTTCAAGGGAAAAACCAACGCAAGCTCAAGAAGTAGCAGGAAGAATTTCTGGCACCGTTGCCGGGGAGATCTACGCCAAGTCAAGACATACCAAGTACCCATCATAAAACTCTCATCTCTTGCATTACATTATTCGCCATTTGCCTCTCGTTTTCCTCTCCCCCACTTCTAAAATGATTTTCGAAAAGATTTGCCTTTTTGTTCGCCCTTTTTCTCGTTTGATCTTATGTTTGCTTGTGTTTCCATGTGCCTTCTATTTTGGTTGCATCTTTGCTTGCTAAAAATATATTGATATGGATCCTCTCAAAGTTTTCTACTTGGATCATCTTCGATCCATATGTGCTCGTGCTGAAACCCCAACTAGTTTAGTTGAGGGAAAATCCTTAGATGAGCATGCTCATTTTGTGCATCACCGTTTGTCTGAAAAAGGGAGACTCTTATGGAATCAAATAAATTGTTTGCTATGGTATGCTTGGAATCTTTGTGAACTTTGTGATTTTACTTGTTGCTCTAAGAACCCTAAAAAACACCTTCCCTACCTATGTGAGTTTAATGATAATGAAATCTTATCTTCTTATGAAAAGGGTGTTTATAGTTATTATGATATCGAACAAATTAAAGAATTTATTGCTTTTAAGGGTGCTTATGAAGTTGCTTATTTGATTGAAAAGTATGATATTACTCTCTACAAATCTGAAAATTTTGACATACTTAAATATTGCTATGAAAACTATGCTCATAATGCCTATGTAAAATAATTTATTGAGAGAATGACCGTTGCTTTGGAAGAAAATAATGATATGCATGAATCTATAGATAATTATGATTCCGTTGATTTGATTGAAATATCCCTTGATGAACATGATGCTTGCTATTCTTATGGCCATGATGCCAATATTAATGGAGATGAATTTGCTATAGTTCCTTATGTTAAAAATGAGATTATTGCTATTGCACCCATACTTGATAGTTCCTTGAATCAAAAGCATGATTGCCATGATGTTATTATAAATTCTATTAATGTCAGTTGTGCTAATGATATGCAAGACCCTAAGCTTGGGGATGCTAATTTTTCTATGTCCACTACTTGTTGCAATGATCATGATTGGGGTGATAATGCTTCTTATGGTCTTGAAAATTTATTTAGGCCTCATGATGAATATGTTTTCTATAATATTGAAAGTGGGTTTGGAAGAGTGTCAAGTTTAGGAAATAATGATCCCACTACTTTGGAGATTGATAAGTCTTATGAAATTTTTGATAAAAGTGGGTTTGGAGAGGTCATGACTTTATTTGATGATAGTCCCACTATTTTGGAAGAGTGTCAACTTTGCATGCATGTGGATCATGTTGAGAATATTTTAAGTGATAGCTATATTGTTGAATTTGATTATGATCCTACATGTAATTATTATGAGAGAGGGAAATATGGTTGTAGAAATTTTCATGTTACTAAATTACCTCTCGTTATGTTGAGATTGCTATTGCTTCTTTCTTCTTCCTTGCATATGCTAGTTTTTGCTTTCCTTGATAATTTTTTTGCCTATAAAATTTCAATGCATAGGAAGTATGTTAGACTTAGATGTGTTTTTCATGTACTTTATGATGCTCTCTTTGTGCTGCAATTCTTGTCTTTCATGTGAGCATCATTAAAATTATCTATGCCTAGTTAAGGGCGTTAAACAATAGCGCTTGTTGGGAGGCAACCCAATTTTATTTTTGTGATTTTTGTTTTGCTTATGTTTTTGAATAAAATACACATTATTACCTCTGTAGTAATTGTGTTTTGGTGTTTTAATTAGTGTTTGTGCCAAGTAAGACCTTTGGGATGGCTTATGGTGATAGTTGATTTGATCTTGTTGAAAAACAGAAACTTTTGCGTCCAGTCACATAATTTTAATAATTCACTGGAGCGTGGACAAACCATGAATTTTTTACACAGGATTTATATACGAATTTACTCTGTTGTCCTAATTTTCAGAATTTTGGGAGCTAAATTAGTATTATAACAATTCATATATTCCCAGACTGTTCGGTTTTTGACAGATTCTGTTTTCTTTGTGTTGTTTGCTTATTTTGATGAATCTATGGGTAGTATCGGGGGCTATGAACCATGGAGAAGTTGGAATACATTAGATATTACACCAATATAAATAAAGAATGGGTTCACAACAGTACCAAAAGTGGTGATTTTATTTTCTTATACTAACGGATCTCACGAGTTTTCTGTTGAGTTTTGTGTTGTGAAGTTTTCAAGTTTTGGGTAAAGATTTGATGGACTATGGAATAAGGATTGGCAAGAGCCTAAGCTTGGGGATGCCCAAGGCACCCCAAGGTAATATTCAAGGACAACCAAGAGCCTAAGATTGGTGATGCCCCGGAAGGCATCCCATCTTTCGTCTTCGTCTATCGAAAAATTACTTGAGGCTATATTTTATTCACCACATGATATGTGTTTTGCTTTGAGCGTCTTGTATGATATGAGTGTTTGCTTTTTAGTTTGCCAAAATCATCATTTCTGTACACACCTTTTGAGAGGGACACGCATGAATCATGATTTATTAGAATACTCTATGTGCTTCACTTATATCTTTTGAGCTAGGCAATTTTGCTCTAGTGCTTCACTTATATCTTTTTAGAGCACGACAGTGGTTTTATTTTATAGAAATTGTTGAACTCTCATGCTTCTCTTATATTATTTTGAGAGTCTTTCTAAACAGCATGGTTGCTTTGGTTATAAATTTAGTCCTAATATGATAGGCATCCAAGAGGGATATAATGAAAACTTTCATATAAAGTGCATTGAATACTATGAGAAGTTTGATTCCTTATGATTGTTTTGAGATATAAAGATGGTGATATTAGAGTTATGCTAGTGAGTAATTGTGGATTGTAGAAATACTTGTGGTGAAGTTTGTGATTCCCGTAGCATGCACGTATGGTGAACCGTTATGTAACAAAGTTGGAGCATGAGGTATTTATTGATTGTCTTCCTTATGAGTGGCGGCCGGGGACGAGCGATGGTCTTTTCCTACCAATCTATCCCCCTAGGAGCATGCGCGTAGTACTTCGTTTCGATGACTAATAGATTTTTGCAATAAGTATGTGAGTTCTTTATGACTAATGTTGAGTCCATGGATTATACGCACTCTCACCCTTCCACCTTTGCTAGCCTCTCTAGTACCACGCAACTTTCGCCGGAACCATACACCCACCTTTTACCTTCCTCAAAACAGCCACCATACCTACCTATTATGGCATTTCCATAGCCATTCCGAGATATATTTCCATGCAACTTTCCACCGTTCCATTTTATTATGACGCGTTCCATCATTGTCATATTGCTTTGCATGATCGTAAGACAGCTAGCATGATGTTTACATGGCTTGTCCGTTTTTGATATCATTTGCTACGCTAGATCATTGCACATACCGGTACACCGTCGGAGGCATTCATATAGAGTCATATTTTGTTCTAAGTATCGAGTTGTAATTCTTGAGTTGTAAGTAAATAAAAGTGTGATGATCTTCGTTATTAGAGCATTGTCCCATGTGAGGAGAAAAATAAAAGAGGCCAACGAAGCCCACAAAATAAAAAAAGAGGCCAAAGAAGCCCACCAAAATAAAAAAATGAGAGAAAAGAGAGAAGGGGCAATGTTACTATCCTTTTTCCACACTTGTGCTTCAAAGTAGCACCATGATCTTCATGATAGAGAGTCTCCTATGTTATGACTTTCATATACTAGTGAGAATTTTTCATTATAGAACTTGGCTTGTATATTCCAACGATGGGCTTCCTCAAATTGCCCTAGGTATTCATGAGCAAGCAAGTTGGATGCACACCCACTTAGTTTCTTTTTGAGCTTTCATAAACTTATAGCTCTAGTGCATCCGTTGCATGGCAATCCCTACTCACTCACATTGATATCTATTGATGGGCATCTCCATAGACCATTGATACGCCTAGTTGATGTGAGACTATCTCCTTCTTTTTTTTCTTCTCCACAACCACCATATTCTATTCCACCTATAGTGCTATGTCCATGGCTCACGCTCATGCATTGCATGAAAGTTGAAAAGGTTTGAGAACATCAAAAGTATGAAACAATTGCTTGGCTTGTCATCGGGGTTGTGCATGATTTGAGTACTTTGTGTGACGAAGATGGAGCATAGCCAGACTATATGATTTTGTAGGGATAACTTTCTTTGGCATGTTATTTTGAGAAGACATGATTGCTTTGTTAGTATGCTTGAAGTATAATTGTTTTTATGTCAATATTAAACTTTTGTTTTGAATCTTATGGATCTGAACATTCATGCCACAATAAAGAAATTTACATGGATAAGTATGTTAGGTAGCATTCCACATAAAAAATTCTGTTTTTATCATTTACCTATTCGAGGACGAGCAGGAATTAAGCTTGGGGATGCTTGATACGTCTCCAACGTATCTATAATTTTTGATTGTTCCATTCTATTATATTATCTGTTTTGGATGTTTTATATGCATTAATATGCTATTTTATATTATTTTTGGGACTAACCTATTAACCTAGAGCACAGTGCCAGTTTCTGTTTTTCCTTGTTTTTGAGCCTCGCAGAAAAGGAATACCAAACGGAGTCCAAACGGAATAAAACTTCACGAAGATTTTTCTTGGACCAGAAGACATCTAGGGGACTTGGAGTCCAAGTCAGAAGAGCCATGAGGCGGCGACAAGGGTGGAGGGCGTGCCCCCTACCTTGTGGGCCCCTCGGGACTCCCCTGACCTAGATCTTTCTCCTATAAATTCACATATATTCCAGAACCACCAGAGGCATCCACGAAAACACTTTTCCGCTGCCACAACCTTCTGTTCCCATGAGATCCCATCTTGGGGCCTTTTCCGGCATCCTGTCAGAGGGGGATTCGATCATGGAGGGCTTCTACATCAACTCCATTGCCCTTCCGATGAAGCGTGAGTAGTTTACCTCAGACCTACGGGTCCATAGCTAGTAGCTAGATGGCTTCTTCTCTCTCTTTGATTCTCAATACCACGTTCTCCTCAATGTTCTTGGATATCTATCCGATGTAATCTTCGTTTACGGTGTGTTTGTCGAGATCCGATGAATTGTGGATTTATGATCAACTTATCTATGAATATTATTTGAATCTTCTCTGAATTCTTTTATGCATGATTTAATATCTTTGTATTTCTCTTCGAATTATCGGTTTGGTTTGGCCAACTAGATTGGTTTTTCTTGCAATGGGAGAGGTGCTTAGCTTTGGGTTCAATCTTGCGTGATTTCACCCAGTGACAAAGTAGGGGTAGCGAGACACGTATTGCATTGTTTCCATCGAGGATAAAAAGATGGGGTTTTCATCATATTTCTTGAGATAATTCCTCTACATCATGTCATCTTACTTAAGGCGTTACTCCGTTCTTTATGAACTTAATACTCTAGATGCATGCTGGATAGCAGTCGATGTGTGGAGTAATAGTAGTAGATGCAGGCAGGAGTCGGTCTTCTTGACACGGACGTGATGCCTATATGCATAACTTTGCGCTTTTCTATCAATTGCTCGACAGTAATTTGTTCACCCACCGTATTATTTGCCTTCATTAGAGAAGCCTCTAGTGAAACCTATGGCCCCTGGGTCTATTTTCCATCATATTACGTTCCGATCTACTATTTTGCAATCTTTTATTTTCAGATCTATACACCAAAAAACCCAAAAATATTTTATCTTTTATTTATCTATCTCTATCAGATCTCACCTTTGCAAGTGACCGTGAAGGGATTGACAACCCCTTTATCGCGTTGGGTGCAAGTGTTTGATTGTTTGTGCATGTGTTGGTGATTTGTGCATTCTTCTCCTACTGGATTGATACCTTGGTTCTTAACTGAGGGAAATACTTACCTCTACTGTGCTGCATCACCCTTTCCTCTTCAAGGGAAAAACCAACGCAAGCTCAAGAAGTAGCAATAGTGCCCAGTGCCAGTAGCTGTTTTTTTGCTTGTTTTTCACTTCGCAGAATATCAGTACCAAACGGAGTCCAAACGCAGCGAAACTTTTTGGAGAAATTTTTTTTGGACCAGAAGACACCCAGTGGGCCAAAGATGTACCAGAGGGGAGGCCCGAGGTGGGCACAACCCACCATCGGTGGCCTCCCGCACCGCCTCTTCTCCCTATAAATCCCCAAATATTCCAGAAACCCTAGGGGAGTCGACGAAACACAATTCCAGCCGCAAGTTCCAGAACCACGAGATCCAATCTAGACACCATCACGGAGGGGTTCATCATCCTCATTGGTGCCTCTCCAATGATGCATGAGTAGCTAGATGGCTTCCTCACTCTCTTTTGATTCTCAATACAATGGTCTCTTGGAGATCTATTTGATGCAACTCTTTTTGCCATGTGTTTGTTGGGATCCGATGAACTTTGAGTTTATGATCAGATCTATATCCATGAATATTATTTGAGTCTTCTTTTGATCTCTTATATTCATGATTATTTATAGCCTCGTATTTCTTCTTCGAATCTTTGGTTTGGTTAGGCCAACTAGATCGATTTTTCTTGCCATGGGAAGAGGTGCTTTGTGATGGGTTCGATTGTGCGGTGTTCTTTCCCAAGTGATAGAAGGGGCAACAAGACACGCATGTATCATTGCTATTTAGGATAACAAGATGGTGGCTATTCCTACATGAATAGATCTTGTCTACATCATGTCATCATTCTTATTGCATTACTCCATTTTTCCATGAACTTAATACACTAGATGCATGCTGGATAGTGGTCGATGTGTGGAGTAAAGTAGTAGATGCAGGCAGGAGTCGGTCTACTAATCTTGGACGTGATGCCTATATATTGATCATTGCCTTGGATATCGTCATAATTATTCGATCTTCTATCAGTTACCCAATAGTAATTTGTTTACCCACCGTGTGCTATTTTCTTGAGAGAAGCCACTAGTGAAATCTACGGCCCCCGGGTCTATTCTTTATCATATTTTCTTTGAGATCTATTTTTATTTGCTTTTGTTTTCAGATCTATTATTCCAAAAACCCAAAAATACCTTGCCGCCGTTTTTTGCTATTTATTTTATTTCATGTTTTATTGAGATCTATTTATCCAATCTACACAATTTTTATTCTGTTAACTTGACAATTTCTGGCGCTGTTACCCGTAAGAGGGATTGACAACCCCTCCTAAGCATTGGTTTGCAAGTATTTGTTTGTTGTGTGCATGTATCGTTTACATAGTGTTGCTTGGTTCTCCTACTGGATTGATACCTTGGTTCATAACTGAGGAAAATACCTACCATAGATGTGCTGCATTATCCCTTCCTTTTTGGGGAAATACCGACGTAGTTCAAGCGACATCATCGAGCCAACCCAATGTTTTTGGAGTGACCCCTGCAGCAATCATCTTTTCCTCAGATTCTTCCCACTTAGGCCGGCCAGTCTTGTAGCCACCTGGCCATAGAACATGGTGAAACTTTTTTTTCTCAGCATTTATCTTGTTTTTCCACGATCGTTCCTTAGCGGTTTCCGATTCCTTGAACTCCACAAATAAGTCCCACTGATCTTTTACCTTCTCTAGTGGTCCAGTGAATCCTGGAGTCTTCTTTTCTTCTTCGACATAGTTGGCCCATAATATTTTCTTCTAGTTGCAGAATTGTGTGGCCATCTTCTTAAGAGCACACTTCTTGACTTTCTCTCGTTCAGCATCTGTGAAATGCTCTGGTAGGGTGAAATGTGACATGAGTGTATCCCAAAGCAGATTTTTTGCTCTTTCATCGACAAAACTAACTCCTCGATCTTCCTTTGGCTTATTCCATTCTTGAACGGAGATCAGGATTTGGTCCCTCACAATAACTCCGCATTGACGTATAAATTTGTCCGCATTCTTTTTAGGAGCAACCGGTTCGCCATCTGGTTTCATTTCATCGATGTTGTACTTTATGCCAGCCTGCAACTTTTTTGCCGGGCCTCCTACTGCCCTGCTTGTAGAAGATTTGCTCGATCCGGAGGGCTAAAAGAAGAAAGATATATATATATATATATATATATATATATGCAAATCAATTAATACATGTAATGATCACTAGAGGACTTTGTTAAGTGAAGAACATTTCCTTCGCCATCATTGTTTGTGTGCCCTTCGTCTCTTGGTTCTTCCTCAATTATTCCCTCACCGGAATTGTTCAGATATTGTGAGCCGTCATCTTCAGGTTCATTGTCTGGGTTTCGGATCATGTCGAACATGATATACTCTTGATCATGGCCGTCTCTGCCGCTAGCGTCCATATCTTAACTAATCCAGAAGAAAGATAAAACAATTTAGTATTCAAATTAGAATGCATCCAATAAGCAAAAACTGAATCATAGTACTCAGCCACCGAAGAGGTTCGATCTGAGGGGCGAGGGATGGCAAGGAGGATTAATTTTTTTAGCTAGCAAGATCATCATATAATATCACTAATACATCTCGAATAATCCAGTTAATGCATCATCGCATATTATCGAATATAATCTCGAATATTATCACTAATACATCTTGAATATTATCATATAATATCACTAATACAACTCGAATATTATCGAATAATCTAGTTGACTCGTGGTTCCTGAGGCGCGGGCGGTGGACACCCAAAGAGAAGGAACCATCACATGATCATAACTCGGGTGAGATCCCTGAAGAACCTGCCAGGTACTGGAGAACCTGATGTCCAACGCAACCATGTAGCGAAGGACGTGCTCGTCCTCCTCCTGACACAGCAACGTACCACCTCCTCAGGGGCCGGCTGCCTCCGCACCGATAGTGGCCCAAGCGACTGCCACCAAAGAAGCTCCAGGTCGATGACGGGACCCTGATTCCTCACCAAGCTGCGCGCCCCGAAATGTAGCACCTCCCAGTGCCAGCCTGGCGGAGCCCAGTCCCGGACATGGCGCCTCTCAAGCAGGTTCTCACCGCCGAGTCGACGACGAGGATGCGTGCCGGACATCGTCAACGTCGAGAACAGATTCTTATGAAAACAAATTCCTATGCAATAATTGTCATTTTATTATGCTACTCATATAGCTTTTTGTTTTGCACATAAATAACTTTTTGTTATGAAAACTTTTGCAAATACAACATTAAGATATTAACATTTTCCAAATAAGATATTAACATGTTTTTAACCAATATTTTGCAAATACAACATTAAAATATTTTTAATACATGGTAAACTTTTTTCTACGCAAATTTAACATTTTTCTCTATAAACATTACAATTTTCAAATGCTTGGTCAAAATTCCTCAAATGTTTAATACATGCTCAATTTTTCTCTATAAACATTTAACAATTTTCAAATGCTTGGTCAACATTCCTCAAACTAGCTAGTCAAAATTCCTCAAACTAGCTAGTCAAAATTCCTCAAACTATCTACATATCCATCCATCACAAAGAACTAGTCGGAACGGCGACGGCGGGCCGACGGTGGTGTTCGAGCACAGTCGGGCTAGCGGCGACGGGGCTCGGGAGGGCGAACGGAGGGGCTCGTGGCCGTGCTCAGACACGGGCTGTGAGGGCTATGACCCTGTTGGCGACATGGCCGGCGACCACGAGCTCAGAAACAATGGGGGAGAGAGGGGATCGACGCGGGGGAGCTCACCGGGTGGCACACGGTGGCCGTTGGAGGCTTAGGAGCTGCCTAGCGGTCAGAGTCGACGGAGAAGGCACCGGGGCCGATGAGGAGCAGCGCGACGGCGATGAGCGGCAGCCTGGCGGCGTCTCTGCTTCTGGATTTGATCTCCTAGGCGGCGGAGAAGGAAAACGCTAAGTGCCAAGTTATATAGAATGGACCTTTAGTCCCGGTTGAATCCACGACCAAGGACTAAAGGACCTTTAGTCACGGTGCGTGGCTGGAACCAGGCCGAGACTAAAGGGCTGTTTTTGGCGGCCCAAATTCAGTGCGGGAGGAGGACCTTAGGTCTTTTTCCAGATTTTTTTTGTTTTTTTCTTTATTTTTTTCTTTTATTTCTACTTACAGCCAAATATTTAGAGTTTTTGAGTGAATCTTTTTGCTTTTGGTCACAAAAATTATAAACTTTCTGTTAGTGCCAGTAGTTTTCAAATTTGAATAGTTTAAATTTGAATTCTTTGAAATTTGTGTGAATCACTAGTTTATGAATAACTTTACTTTAAAAATAGATTTTTGAGTGATTCTTTTTCGTGCTGTTTAATATTAGTGTGTTTTATTAGTATGTTCAATTTGGTAATTTTTAGGTTATTTTAAATGGGTGTTTTAATCAAAAACAGATTTTGTTTAGCTCTTTTAGTTTTATAGCTCAAAAAATCATTAAATGCATCAAAAATTACGAATGAAGTGAGAAAGGGTTGAAAATTGATGATGTGGCTTTGAATGGTGCATGTTGAATGCACAAAAAGTCTGGAGTTAAAATAAGTTAAAAAAAATGAAATGCCTTTGTAACAGTTGAGTTTTCGTCCGAAACCCTGATACTTCGAAAGAGATTGTCTAGTTTGTACATGAAGTGCATCCAGTTTTTGCCGTAACCCTCTCAACTTTTTAGCACATGCTATGTGGGTGAAATGATGATACCATGCCATGTTTCAACCTTTTCAGAGTTCATTTGTAGTGCTTTTCAATTTCAGGGTCATTTTAGCTCAAAAAAATAGCAAATGAAGTCAGAAAGGGTTGAAAATTGATGACGTGGCTAACCGCGTATGATCAACCTTGCAAAATACATAGTGAAATATTTTGTTTGGAAATAATTGCATTGATTAACTCCTAAATAATGTTTCTTCGCGTTTCAAATGCCAAAACACATATATACCATAACTATTACAAAGATTCCCTCTGGTTTGTCCGAAGAGGGACTTTCCAGGTAAGTCCGGAAACTCACTAGAGAAGAAAGTGATGACAGTGAAGCCGGTCACATCCCAGAGTGGGATCTTGGGGTATAAAACTTTTTCTTCGCGTGTGTCCCTTTGCGTCGTAACCATTGGCAATCTTCATCAATTAACAGGATGTGATACGTCCATTTTGCATCATGTTTTCCTATTGTTATTTATAATGTTTTTATGCATAATAATGCTTTTTGGAGTAATTCTAATGCCTTTTCTCTCATAATATGCTAGGTTTACACAAAGAGGGAGAATGCCGGCAGCTGGAATTCTGGACCTGAAAAAGGTATGTCAGAGTTACCTATTCTGCACATCTCCAAATGAGCTGAAAATTTACGGAGAATTGTTTTGGAATATATGAAGAATATTGGAGAAAATAACTACGAGAGGGGCCCACCAGGTGGGCACAACCCACCTGGGCGCGCGAGGGAGCCCAGGCGTGCCCTGGTGGGTTGTGCCCTCCTCGGCCCACCTCCGGTGCCCCTCTTCTGGTATATAAGTCATTTTGACCTAGAAAAAATAAGGAGAGGACTTTCGGGACGAAGCGCCGCCATCTCGAGGCGGAACTTGGGCAGGAGCACTTTTGCCCTCCGACGAAGCGATTCCGCCAGGGGAACTTCCCTCCCGGAGGGGGAAATCATCGACATCGTCATCACCAACAACTCTCCCATCTTTGGGAGGGCCATCTCCATCAACATCTTCAACAGCACCATCTCCTCTCAAACCCTAGTTCATCTCTTGTGTTCAATCTTTGTACCGGAACTTTGATTGGTACTTGTGGGTGACTAGTAGTGTTGATTACATCTTGTAGTTGATTACTATATGGTTTATTTGGTGGAAGATTATATGTTCAGATCCATTATGCTATTTAATACCCCTCTGATCTTGAGCATGATTATTATTTGTGAGTAGTTACTTTTGTTCTTGAGGTCACGGGAGAAGTCATGTTGCATGTTGCAAGTAATCATGTGAACTTGAGATGTGTTCGATATTTTGATGATATGTATGTTGTGATTCCCTTAGTGGTGTCATGTGAACGTCAACTACATGGCAGTTCACCATATTTGGGCCTAAGGGAATGCATTGTGGAGTAGTTATTAGATGATGGGTTGCTAGAGTGACATAAGCTTAAACCCTAGTATATGCGCTATTTCGTAAGGGACTAATTTGGATCCAAAAATTTAATGCTATGGTTAGATTTTATCTTAATATTTCTCGTAGTTGCGGATGCTTGCGAGGGTGTTAATCATAAGTAGGAGGTTTGTTCAAGTAATAACAACACCTACGCACCGGTCCACCCACATATCAAATTATCAAAGTAGCGAACACGAATCAAACCAACATGATGAAAGTGATATGATGAAATTCCCGTGTACCCTCAAGAACGCTTTGCTTATTATAAGAGACCGTTTTGGCCTGTCCTTTGCCACAAAAGGATTGGGCTACCTTGCTGCACTTTATTTAACGTTACCATTACTTGCTCGTTAAAAATTATCTTGCTATCAAACTATTTGTTACCGACAATTTCAGTGCTTGCAGAGAATACCATGCTGAAAACCACTTGTCATTTCCTTCTGCTCCTCGTTGGGTTCGACACTCTTACTTATCGAAAGGACTACAATTGATCCCCTATACTTGTGGGTCATCAAGGCTCTTTTCTGGCGCCGTTGCCGGGGAGTGAAGCGCTCTTGGTAAGGAAAAATTATTACTATATGCTGAAATTTATTGTCACTTGTTACTATGGAGAATCATCCTTTGAGGGGTTTGTTCGGGGTATCTTCACCTCGACCGGAACCACAATTAGTTGCCCCACAACCTACTGCACCTACTGAAAATATTGGTTATGAAATTCCTTCGGGTATGATAGAACAACTGCTAGCTAATCCTTATGCAGGAGATGAAACCGAACATCCTGATATGCACTTGATATATGTGGATGAAATTTGTGGATTATTTAAGCTTGCAGGTTTGCCCAGAGATGAAGTTAAGATGAAGGTTTTCCTTTTATCTTTGAAGGGAAAAGCATTGACATGGTATAGGCTAAGCGATGATATTGGATCTTGGAACTGGAATCGATTGAAATTGGAATTTCACAAAAAAAATTATCCAATGCATCTAGTTCTTCGTGATCGGAATTATATATATAATTTTTGGCCTCGTGAAGGAGAAAGTATCACTCTAGCTTGGGGGAGGCTTAAGTCAATGTTATATTCATGCCCCAATCATGAGCTCTCAAGAGAAATTATTATTCAGAATTTTTATGCTCGGCTTTCTCGTGATGATCAATCCATGCTTGATACTTCTTGTACTGGTTCTTTTATGAAGAAGACTATGGAATTCAGGTGGGATGTTTTATAAAGAATTAAATGCAACTCTGAAGATTGGAAACTCAACGAAGGTAAAGAGTCAGGTATTAAGCTTGAATCTTTTATGAATACCGATGCTTTTCACAAGTTTAGCACTAAATATGGACTTGACTCTGAGATAGTAGCCTCTTTCTGTGAATCTTTTGCTACTCATGTTGACCTCCCTAAGGAGAAGTGGTTTAAATATCATCCCCCTATCAAAGAAGAAATTAACGAACCCAACTTAGCTAGAGATAAAACTATTATTTACAGGGTTGACCCAGTTGTTCCTACAGCTTATATTGAAAAACCACCTTTCCCTGTTAGGATAAAGGAACATGCTAAGGTTTCAACTGTGGTTCGCAAAAGTAATATTAGAGCACCTAAACCTGCTGAACAAATTAAAGTAGAACCTAGTGTTGCTATGGTTAAAGATCTCCTGGTAGAAAACATTGATGGGCATGTTATTTACTTCTGTGATGAAGCTGCTAGAATTGCCAAACCCGATGAAAAAGATAAACATAGACCCGTTGTTGGCATGCCTGTTGTCTCAGTTAAAATAGGAGATCATTGTTATCATGGTTTATGTGATTTAGATGCTAGCGTGAGTGCTATTCCTTTTACCTTATACCAAGAAATTATGAATGGCATAGCACCCGCTGAAATAGAAGACATAGATGTTACTATTAAACTTGCTAATAGAGACACCATCACACCACTTGGGATTGTTAGAGATGTTGAAATCTTGTGTGGGAAAATAAAATACCCTACTAATTTACTTGCTCTTGGTTCCCCACAAGATGACTTCTGTCCCATTATCTTTGGTAGACCTTTCTTGAACACTGTCAACGCTACTATAGATTGTCATAAACAAACTGTCAGTGTTAGCTTTGGTGATAAGTCTCATGAGTTTAATTTTTCCAAGTTTAATAGACAACCACACAAGAAAGAATTACCTAGTAAGGATGAAATAATTGGTCTTGCTTCTATTGCCGTGCCTCCTACTAATCCACTAGAACAATATTTGCTAGACCATGAAAATGATATGCATATGCATGAAAGAAATGAGATATATAAAATTTTCTTTGAACAACGACCTCTGCTCAAACATAATTCGCCTATTGAAACTCTAGGAGGTCCTCCTCCACCTAAAGGTGATCCTGTGTTTGAATTGAAACAATTACCCGTCACTTGGAAATATGCTTATCTCGATGAAAAAAGATATATCCTGTTATTATTAGTGCTAACCTTTCAGAACATGAAGAAGAAAGATTATTGAAAATTCTGAAGAAGCACCGTGCTGCTATTGGATATACTCTTGATGATCTTAAGGGCATTAGTCCCACTCTCTATCAGCATAAGATTAATATGGAACCTGATGCTAAACCCGTTGTTGATCATCAACGACGTTTGAATCCTAAGATGAAAGAAGTGGTAAGAACTGAAATATTAAAGCTTCTGGAAGCAGGTATAATCTATACCATAGCTGATAGTAGATGGGTGAGCCCCGTTCATTGTGTCCCTAAGAAGGGAGGTATTACTGTTGTTCCTAATGATCAAAATGAACTCATTCCACAAAGAATTGTTACTGGCTATAGAATGGTTTTTGATTTCAGAAAATTAAATAAAGCTACGAGAAAAGATCATTACCCTTTGCCTTTTATTGATCAATTGCTAGAAAGATTATCAAAGCACACACACTTTTGCTTCCTAGATGGATATTCTAGTTTTTCTCAAATACCTGTTTCACAACCTGATCAAGAGAAAACCACCTTTCACTACAAAAAAAACCACTTCTGTGATGATACGTCTTTGTCACAGTAGGTCACGTTTTCTATCATGCATTTACATCCATGTTGATTTTATGACAGAATGAAAATAGTCATACCTGTGCTGTCGTAGAAGTGTTCCATGACAATACCAAAATTATCATCACGGAAGTGTCCACTTCCATGACGATAAATCACACGTCATGGAAGTGTTTTCGTCAAGGGTAACCGACACGTGGCATCCACCGTAATGGGTCGCCGTTAAGCTATTGGGTTCCGGTTTGGATCCGATAACCCTTTAACAGCCCTGACCAGTGGGGATTTTCCACGTGTAAAATTCTCATTCGCCGGAGTATCCACGTGTCAGCTCAGTGCTGGGACAGATGTCATCCAGCGAATGGGCGAGACACGCCTTTGATACATCGACACATGGCATGGCCCAACAGTGGCCCATTCAGGTCAAAAGGCCGGCCCGTTTGACTTAGTCAAAAGGTAGTGGCCCGGCCCACCAAAGGCCTGTTAACGGCCTGTTCGCATATAGCCCATTTACAGCCCGCTAACTCACGACCCGTTATAGCCTATCCGAATTAGGCCCAGTAGCGCCATATGGGCCGTCCAATATGATTCCAGCCTGTTGTAACTTACGGCCCATGTATGGCCCATGACGTCTTTCGGCCCATATGAGGCCCTTTCTAAATCTTGGCCCATAAACGGCCCGTGGTGAAACTAGCCCATAATGAACAGTATATAGCTTTATACCCATTAACGGTCCATTATTCCATTGGGCCATTTTAGCCCGTGTTATCTTTCGGCCTTCTAAGGGCCCATTTATTATTGGGCTCATTTCCGGCATTCGATTACTTACGGTCCGTTAATGGCCTGTTCCGCTCGTGGGCCAAATTCAGCCCGTGGCTAAATTCGGCCCGTCTGTGGCCCTTTAATCCGTTGGGCCGTTTTCATGGCGTCATCAAATATGCCCATTAACGACCCGTTATTCCTACCGTTGGAATTAATAAGCCCGTTGTACACATGGGCCTATTAACGGCCCATAAATAGGCGATTCCCATTATAGCCCGTTTATGGCCCATATTGAGGTCCGTTAATTGTCCACGAAAGTACAACCCATGTTTGGCCAATCGATCATACGACCCGTAGAAGTCCCATTGAATCTACGGCCTGTAGAAGGCCCATGGATCATACGGACCTTAGGAGGCCCACTACAGCAGGCAGCAGGACCATGGTTACAACGGTCAGTATGTTACCCATGTTTACTATGGCCTAGTTCTAAATAAAAAGGTTACCATGGAAAAAGAACTGCAGTGACTACCAGCAAAAAAATAAACAAGACAATAAGGAAATAAATAAGCAAGCAACTTACGCTAGGCTATTACGGCTATTACAAATTTTACATCCACTGGGCATCAAAGTTCACCACCAGTGCAAATATAGTGAACAAAGCAGCATATTACATACACTGGGCGTCTAAATTGGCCACAAGTGAAAATAAATGCGGTAGCAAAACAAGTCCAGAACTGAAACCACTTCAGAAGAGCTCAAGAAACGATATCCTGGATACCCACCATGCTAGCAAGAAGATTAGCAAGCTTATAAGTTTTCTCTTGTTTGGCACTAAAATTGTCCAGCGCTTGCTATTGCACCAGAAATTATGCATCTAAATTATGCAGGAACTTCCTCAGTCCTTTGGCTTCTTGCCGCAGAACAGCTGACTGATGCCTTTTAGCTTGTAGATGAGACTGAAGAAGCCGAAGTGATTCAGGCAGCAAGTTCAAAGAGCTTGTGCCAGCGGTAGTGGCCAGTAACTCGAACACTACATCAACGCAGGACTTTGGGGTTGTCTCACTGTCTACAAGATAGTTTTTATCACCTTTCTTGGAGGCCAACATGGTTATCTCACTATCTTGAACCTTATCTGCATTACTTTCTCTACCATTGCATAATGGGGTGCTCTTCTCCAATATTCTGTTCGCATTCTACAAGAGAAACAAGCAGACACATCACATGCTTAGCATGTAGTATATGAAACTCATTTTGGTAAACCGATTCAGTAGTAAGGTGGACAGGATAACAGCATGAAACAAACATATATCTATGTACTATGGTCACTGTATTGTCCATATCATTCTAGTTTATGTTGCCAAATCAAGATAGAGACAAAGTTCAAATCATATATTTTTAAGACACGTCAGCGTAGATAGAATATAAGTGTGGGAAACTATACAGCACTGGCAACACTTGTAATGTGCATGACATGAGAACATAACTGTTTATACAACTGAAACTGAAATCAACATAGAGGAAGAAGTTAGAACAACAATCCAGTTAAAGAAATAGGTTTAAAACATACATGTTGCACCATTGGAGTTTCAATTGGATCCTTCAAATTCGAAATTAGTTGGTATGAGTAAATACAGTGATGCAAGAGAAAAGGAGTATGGACCATAGCTACGGAATCTGAACTGAGAACAGTTGCTCTTCTGCTTTAAAGGTGGAGTTTGGATTCGCTGTGGTGGTCTTCGTGCTTTGGGCACTGCAGTTAGTTTACAAACTACTCGTGTGGGGGTACTCTGTGGTGGACATGGTGCTGTGTCAACTAGAAGTGGGTTACTATCCGATGGGGTTGGGGTTAGATGGGGTGTAGCTAGTTCTCTGTCCAACGGTGTAAGTGTACAATCTGGAAGTGTCTCGATTATGTGTGGTGGGGCTAGTTCGTGGGCCAGTACAACCATGGTTCTATCTGCATCGACGGGTAGCACCGTCTTTTGTGAAGAACGGGTTTTTACTCCCTTAGATACTGCCATCACCCCCTCCAATTCAAATGGCTGATAAACAAGAAAAGAAATTGAAAGTATAGACATTGTATGATAGACAGATGTGGTAATTCACATATATGTTGTCTAACCAAACAGGACAACATGACACAATTTCACATATATGATGGCTACCTAAACATGATAGCATGACACAGTTTCAGATATATGATGGATAACTTAACAGGATAAAATGGCATAATTCAACATATGATGAGCATCTAAACAGGATGACATGACAAAACTATATGATGTCTTTCTAAAATAGGTTGGGATGAAATAATTCACATACATGTTGTGTAAGTATACATGATGGCATGATATAATTCACATAATTGATTCATATACTAAGCAGCTGGCACTTGCATGTATGATCTCTAAACTAAGCAGATGGCATTGAATATTGTGTATATGATGTCTAAACTAAGCAATGCAAGACACCATATAAATGATATGAGAAATATAAACATTGCAAGTTAGAGCATACACCTCAGGTGGGATATAGGACTGGTCATCTGTCTCTCAATCCTCCTCTGAGGAGCTACCTATAACCATCGAGATATATGCTTCAACAGGTACCATTGCCTGCTCTGAAGACCTTGTTTTCACTCCAGATTTTTCCATAACCGACTCAAATGGCTAATACACATGAAGAGTAGTTCAATATACACAGATTGTCGACAAATGGAATACGTAATGAAAAAAAGGATGGCATGAGATAATTAACATATATGTTCCCTGGCTACATTGCGGTGCATAATTCACATATATGATAACTGGTTAAAAAACATGCATTACATAATTCACATATCTGATATAGAAAGCAAACAGGAGGCATTCACACAAAGCATGTCTAATTGATACATCTCCAATGTATCTATATTTTTGCTTGTTCCATGCTGTTATATTATCATTCTTGGATGTTTTACAATCATTTTATAGCAACTTTATATCATTTTTTGGGACTAACCTATTGATATAGTGCCTAGTGCCAGTTGCTGTTTTTTGCTTGTTTTTTACTTCACAGAAAATCAATACCAAACGGAGTCCAAATGCAGCAAAACTTTGTGGAGATTTTTTCTGGACCAGAATGAACAACTTGGGCCAAAGAAGTACCAGAGGGGTGCCCCGAGGGGGGCACAACCCACCTGGGCGTGTCTGGGGGCCTAGGCACGCCCTGGTGGGTTGTGCCCACCTCGGTGGCCTCCTGCACCACCTCTTTGCTCTATAAATACCCCAATATTCCAAAAACCCTAGGGGAGTCGACGAAACACAATTCTAGCCGCCGCAAGTTCCAGAAACACCAGATCCAATCTAGACACCATCACGGAGGGGTTCATCATCCTCATTGGTGCCTCTCCGATGATGCGTGAATAGTTCATTGTAGACCTTCGGGTCCGTAGTTAGTAGCTAGATGGCTTCCTCTCTCTCTTTTGATTCTCAATACAATGGTCTCTTGGAGATCTATTTGATGTAACTCTTTTTCCGGTGTGTTTGTTGGGATCCGATGAACTTTGAGTTTATGATCAGATCTATTTTTATCCATGAAAGTTATTTGAGTTTATTTGATCTCTTATATGCATGATTACTTATAGCCTCGTATTTCTTCTTTGAATCTTTGGTTTAGTTAGGCCGACTACATCGATTTTTCTTGCCATGGGAAGAGGTGCTTTGTGATGGGTTCGATCTTACGGTGCTCAATCCCAGTGACAGAAGGGGACATGACACGTATGTATCATTGCTATTAAGGATAACAAGATGGGGTATGTTCCTACATGAATAGATCTTGTCTACATCATGTCATCATTCTTATTACATTACTCCGTTTCTCCATGAACTTAATACACTAGATGCATGCTGGATAGCGGTCGATGTGTGGAGTAATAGTAGTAGATGCAGGCAGGAGTCGGTCTACTAATCTTGGACGTGGTGCCTATATAATGATCATTGCCTGGATATCGTCATGATTATTTGAAGTTCTATCAATTGCCCAACAGTAATTTGTTTACCCACTGTATGCTATTTTTCTCGAGAGAAGCCGCTAGTGAAATCTACGGCCCCCGGGTCTATTCTTCATCATATTTGCTTTCCGATCTATTATTTGCCACTTTTATTTCCAGATCTATTATTCCAAAAACCCAAAAATACCTTGCTGCACTTTATTGTTACTTCTTTTATTTCGCGTTTATTCGAGATCTATTTATCCAATCTATCATAATTTTTATCCCGTCAACTTGACAATTTCTGGCACCGTTACCCGTTGAGGGATTGACAACCCCTCCTAATCGCCGGGTTGCAAGTATTTTTTATTTGTGCGCAGGTACTGTTTACATAGTGTTGCTTGGTTCTCCTACTGGATTGATACCTTGGTTTCATAACTGAGGGAAATACCTACCGTAGCTGTGCTGCATCATCCCTTCCTCTTTGGGGAAATATCGACGTTGTTCAAGCGACATCAAAAGGAATTTCTGGCATCGTTGCCAGGGAGACATTGTCAACATCTATCAGGTTCCTAATCACAAATCTCATCTCCTTGCAATTTACATTATTTGCCATTTTCCTCTCGTTTTCATCTCCCCCACTTCACAAAAATTTGCCGTTTTATTCACCCTCTTTTTCGTTCGCCGTTTTCTCGTCAGATATGTTTTGGTGTGCAATCTTGTTTGCATCATCACGATGACTCAAGAGAACACCAAGTTGTGTGACTTCTCCAATACCAATAATAATGATTTTATTAGCACTCCGATTGCTCCTCCCGCCACTAGTGCGGAATCTTGTGACATTAATGGCGCTTTGTTGAATCTTGTTATGAAAGATCAGTTTTCCGGTACTCCTAATGAGGATGCCGCGTCCCATCTTAAGACATTCTTAGAATTATGCGATATGCAAAAGAAAAAAGATGTGGATAATGATATTGTGAAGTTGAAATTATTTCCGTTTTCTTTGCGAGATCGTGCAAAAATTTGGTTTTCTTCTTTGCCTCGCAATTGTATCGATTCTTGGGATAAGTGCAAGGATGCTTTTATTACTAAGTATTTTCCGCCCACGATAATACAATAGAAGAAAAGTTGAATAAGACTGATGATATGTCTAGAAGCATTGATAGAATTTCTTATGATGTAGAAAATCTCAAGTTGAAAGTTTTTGTGCCTAAGGTTGAAGAATCAATTAAAGCTTTATATGTTTCTATGGATGAAAGCAAGAAAAGAACCGCTATGCTTAGAGCTAAAAGAGAATTTTTAGAAAGAGCATTTTCTAGTGATTGCTTTCATAAAAATGATGAAGATCTTAAAGTGATTGGTGATTGGTGTTTGGTCTATTGATTCCTTGTTTAGTAAAATTAAAATTGATGATAAAGGGATTGAAGAAGAGTCAACTTTAGCTAGAAGGCGTCCCGATAATTTGGAGGGTGAAAATCTTGTTGAAAAAATTGATAAAAGTGGGTTTGGAGAGGTCAAAACTTTAACTAGCGATGTGCCCACTCTTTTGTATTACAAAGACTTTAATTATGATAGTTGCTCTTTGATTGATTGTATTTTTTTGTTGCAATCCATGATGAATTCACCCCATGCCTATGAACAAAATAAAACTTTTACTATACATATTGTTGATGCGATGATGAAAGCTTTTGAAGAAAAATTGGAATTAGAGATCTCAATTCCTAGAAAATTACATGATGAATGGGAACCCACCATCAAAGTCAAGATAAAAAATTATGAGTGTTTTGCTTTATGTGATTTGGGTGCTAGCATTTCCACAATTCCGAAATCTTTATGTGATGTTCTTGGTCTTACCAACATTGAAGAGTGTTCTTTAAACTTGCACTTGGCGGATTCCACTATTAAAAAGCCTTTGGGAAGAATTAATGATGTTCTTATTCTTGCAAATAGGAATTATGTGCCCATAGATTTTATTGTTCTTGATATTGATTGCAACCCGTCTTGCCCAATTATACTTGGTAGACCGTTTTTACGTACTATTGGTGCCGTGATTGATATGAAAGAAGGCAATATTAAATTTCAATTTCCACTAAGGAAGGGTATGGAACACTTCCCTAGGACAAGAATCAAGCCACATATGAATCAATCATGAGGGCATCCTATGGATCTAGAAATAAAGATGACAATACTTGAATCTATGCTTTATGCCTAGCTAGGGGCGTAAAATGATAGCGCTTGTTGGGAGGCAACCCAATGAATAAAATTTATTTTTGACTTTTTCTTTCTGTTCTTGAGTGTTTGCACAATTATTCCTCTGTTATGATTGTGTTTTTTATGTTTTAATTAGTGTTTGTGCCAAGTAAATCCTTTGGGATAGCTTTGGTGATAGTTGATTTGATCTTGTTGGAAAACAGAAAATTTTGCTTCCAGCAAAATAATTGTATAAAATCACAGAAGCGACGAAAAATTATGAAATTTTTACACAAGATTGATATACAAATTGTCTCTGTTGTCCTCATGTTTCAGATATTTTGGAGTTATATAAGTATGAGAACAATTCACATCTTTACAAACTGTTCTGTTTTTGACAGATTCTGTTTTCTTTGCATTGTGTGCTTATTTTGATGAATCCATGGTTTGTATCGGGGGGTATAAGCCATGGTAAAGTCATAATGCAGTAGATATAATGCAATAACAAAATTTGAATGGTTTTTCTACAGTACTTAAAGTAACGATTAGTTTTCTTATACTAACGGATCTCACGAAGGTTTTGTCGAGTTTTGTGTGATTGAAGTTTTCAAGTTTTGGGTGAGATCACGACGGATGAAGGAATAAGGAGTAAGAAGAGCCTAAGCTTGGGGATGCCCCATGGCACCCCAAGCCATTATCCAAAGAGAAACAAGCAACTAAGCTTGGGGATGCCCCCGAGTGGCATCCCCTCTTTCTTCTAACGACCATCGGTACTTTATTTGGAGCTATATTTTTATTCGTCACATATCATGAGTTTTGCATGGAGCGTCTTGTGTTATATGAGTCTTTGCTTGTTTTGCTTTTTAGTTTGTGTCATCTATCCTTGCTGAACACACCTATTTGGGAGAGCCAAAATTATGCTATGATTTGTTAGAATTGCTCTATGTGCTTCACTTAAATTTTTTGAGCTATGGAATTGCTCTAGTGCTTCACTTATATCTTTTTGAGCACGATGTGCTTTAATATTTTTGAAGAAATGCTCTCATGCTTCACTTAGATTTATTTGAGAGTTAGTAATTTTGAAGAAATTCTCTCATGCTTCACTTATATTATTTTGAGAGAAGAAAATTTTATGCTCATGTTCTTCACTTAGATTCGTTGGAGCTATCAAAAGCAACATATGAAATTAGTCCCAAAGTGATAGATATTCAAGGGGGATATAATAAAAACTTTCATGAAGATCATTGGACAAAATAAACTTGATTCTTTGTAATAGTTTTGCGATATGATGATATAATATGTGAGTCATGTTGATGAGTAATTGTGCTTTAGTAAGAATATTGGTGTTAAGGTTTGTGATTCCCTATGCAAGCATGAAAGTCAATAGTTATGCAATGAAGTTACATCCTACTTGTGCTGCATTATTCGGTGTAAGTTATGCTTAATGCTCGCTTATGAGAATTTTTTGTTCCTTGGTTGGATGCTTCTCAATCTTTTTGCTAGCCTTCACTTGTACTAAGTAGGAATAATACTTGTGCATCCAAAATCCTTAAACCCAGTTTTGCCATATAAGTCCACTATACCTACCTATATGCGGTATTTTCGTGCCGTTCTAAGCAAATTTGTATGTGCCATTGAGGGAGTCATGGACTAAGGGGTCCTCGGGATGATGGCCCATCGTACATGGGCCGGACTAGTGGAGCTGTATGGTGACCGGAGACCTGTGAAGCCGTGGTGTGTCCTCCAAGTTAAGGGTGGACGAGATCTCTTTCCCTTTGGTTGTAATCTATCTTCGGTAACCCTAACCCTATCGGTGTCTATATAAACCGAGGGTTGTAGTCATTAGGGTTAGAGCTATATTCATCATCCCATAGCCTTAGGGTTTAGCTCGTGCTGATCTCGAGGTAGATCTACTATGTAAACTCCATCATATATTCAATACAACCAAGCAGGACGTAGGGTTTTACCTCTTCGAGAGGGCCCGAACCTGGGTAAACACTGTGTTCGTCGTCCCCTATTACCCATTGATCCTAGATCCACAGCTCGGGACCCCCTACCCCGAGGTCTGCCGGTTTTGACACCGACATTGGTGCTTTCATTGAGAGTTGCGCTGTGCGATCGCCGGTAGGATCGATGGCTCAACCGGTCAATGGAGACCACACCCGCACCGAGTGCCTTACCACCCCTGGTCACTTCCTCGTCTTCGGCGGCATATTAGTGCGCGCCACCCCCACCGATTGCCTCAACCAGATCGGTGGCCTCGCCCCTATAGAAGGATTCGTCAGTTCAGGGGCATCAACCCCAGAACTAGCAAACTCACAGAAGTCCGATATTTTTCAAAGTCCGGCCTCGAAGCCCAACCCTGGCGGGCCGCCCTCACGGCCTCTCGTCAAGTCATCGGAGTGTGCGGCACCTCTATGTTCCCAACCAACAGATCAATTGGCAGATCTGTTCCGCACAATGGGAATTTCTGTTACCAGGCCCACGGCCTATGACCGGATCGGGCTTAAACCCGATAACCGAGAAATAAACATCCCTCCGGTCACGCACCTCGTCGCCACGGTCGAAGAGGCCCAGGAGGGGCCACAACCATGTAAGCTAAAGACGCTGTACACTCGAATCTCCAGCTCGGAGTCAGACAGCAGCTCGGATGTATGTCCATACATAACACCTGACACAAGTCCCGGCCTTGAGCCTATCCGTCCGCACCTCAGTTCGGACACGAATCCTACGCGGTCAGAACTGGACATGCCTTAACTTCCCATCAAGGATAGTCTGGATCCGCGGCAGGGGGGAATTCTCAAAATTTTCCCACCCACCCACCACACGGAATACTCTCTGGATTCGAAAAGCCCAGACATATGGGACCTCATGTATGTCAAACAGTTGCCAAACGAAACAGTCCATCATTATTGGGCTAGATTCCTCCTGGTAAAAAACAGGATGGCACCTTGCTGTGACAAAGAAATAGTTAAAGCCTTCCAGTTCAACTGCAGGGATGAGGGCCTCTTAAATGCACTCGCGCGCCGCCGAATTCAAAGCTTCACCGAACTATCCGACATGGTGCGCAGATATTGCGCCATGGAGGACACACGGAGGGCGCAACAGCTGAACATGGGACTATATCCCACTGCCCATCATGGAGAATCTTGCCTTAAACGAACCGATACAAATCGGTCACCGGAGCGTGAGCCCAATGAAAAGAAAGCCAGGCCCAGATCGGTGTTAGATGAGTTGCTGGATAAACCATGACCAATACATTCAGTCCTGCTAGACGCAAACCCAACCCACAGACCTCGAGCCTGCTGGGTGGTCAGACAAGTGGCCAAACATGGCGAACCAATCTTGGGCTTTACACCCCCAGATAAACAGTCCTCAGCTTCACCACGGGACCACAATGTCCTTACGGTATACGAGATGTTCACCTCAAACAACAAGAGGAAAAAGGCTCTTCGAGAGCTCAGCCAGATATATCAAGTGACAGCCTCACACCCGTGGGCAAATATTCCTATCACCTTTGACGAGAAGGATGAGCTAGGCACCCGTATCAGCCACGCACCAACCGCACTGGTCCTCGACCCCATCATCGATGGTTTCCGGCTGACTAAAGTACTAATGGAGGGGGCAGCAGTCTCTATCTCATTTAAGAGGATACGCTCGATAAGATGCAATTCAACAGGTCTCGCATCAAACGCAGTGATACGTCCATTTTGCATCATGTTTTCCTACTGTTATTTATATTGTTTTTATGTACAATAATGCTTCTTGGAGTAATTCTAATGCCTTTTCTCTCATAATATGCAAGGTTTACACAAGGAGGGAGAAATACCGGCAGCTGGAATTCTGGACCTGAAAAAGCTACGCCAGGCCACCTATTCTGCACAACTCCAAATGAGCTGAAACTTCACGGAGATTTTTTATGGAATATATAAGAATTATTGGAGCAAATAACTACCAGAGGGGGCCCACCAGGTGGGCAAAACCCACCTGGGCGCGCTAGGGAGCCCAGGCGCGCCCTGGTGGGTTGTGCCCTCCTCGGCCCATGTCCGGTGCCCTTCTTCTGGTATATAAGTCATTTTGACCTAGAAAAAATAAGGAGAGGACTTTCGGGACGAAGCGCCGCTGTCTCGAGGCGGAAATTGGGCAGGAGCACTTTTGCCCTCCGGCGGAGTGATTCCGCTGGGGGAACTTCCCTCCTGGAGGGGGAAATCATCGTCATCATCATCACCAACAACTCTCCCATCTTGGGGAGGGCAATCTCTATCAACATCTTCAACAACACCATCTCCTCTCAAACCCTAGTTCATCTCTTGTGTTCAATCTTTGTACCAGAATCTCAGATTGGTGATTCTGGGTGACTAGTAGTGTTGATTACAGTTTGTAGTTGATTACTATATGGTTTATTTGGTGGAAGATTATATGTTCAGATCCATTATGCTATTTAATACCCCTCCGATCTTGAGCATGGTTATCATTTGTGAGTAGTTACTTTTGTTCTTGAGGTCACGGGAGAAATCTTGTTGCAAGTAATCATGTGAACTTGATATGTGTTCGATATTTTGATGGTATGTATGTTGTGATTCCCTTAGTGGTGTCATGTGAACGTCGACTACATGGCACTTCACCTTATTAGGGCTTAAGGTAATGCATTGTGGAGTAGTTATTAGATGATGGGTTGCAAGAGTGACAGAAGCTTAAACCCTAGTTTATGCGCTACTTCGTAAGGGACTGATTTGGATCCAAAAGTTTAATGCTATGGTTAGATTTATTCTTAATACTTTTCTCGTAGTTGTGGATGCTTGCGAGGGGGTTAATCATAAGTAGGAGGTTTGTTCAAGTAAGAACAGCACCTAAGCACCGGTCCACCCACATATCAAATTATCAAAGTAGCGAACAC
This sequence comes from Thinopyrum elongatum, assembly GCA_011799875.1. Classification (NCBI taxonomy): domain Eukaryota; kingdom Viridiplantae; phylum Streptophyta; class Magnoliopsida; order Poales; family Poaceae; genus Thinopyrum; species Thinopyrum elongatum. The sequence continues at coordinate 145,443,166 of CM022302.1, read as the reverse complement.
AAATCAAACCAACATGATGAAAGTGACTAGATGAAATTCTCGTGTACCCTCTAGAACGCTTTGCTTATCATAAGAGACCATTTTGGCCTGTCCTTTGCCTCAAAAGGATTGGGCTACCATGCTGCACTTTTGTTACCGTTACCGTTACTTGATCATTACAAATTATCTTGCTATCAAACTACTCGTTACTTATAATTTCAGTCTTGCAGAGAATACCTTGCTGAAAACTACTTGTCATTTCCTTCTGCTCCTCGTTGGGTTCGACACTCTTACTTATCGAAAGGACTATGATTGATCCCCTATACTTGTGGGTCATCAAGGCTCTTTTCTGGCACCGTTGCCGGGGAGTGAAGCGCTCTTGGTAAGTGGAAATCGGTAAGGAAAAATTATTACTACATGCTGAAATTTATTGTCACTTGTTACTATGGAGAACAATCCATTGAGGGGTTTGTTCGGTGTATCTTCACCTCGACCGGAACCACAATTAGTTACCCCTCAACCTACTGCACCTACTGAAAATATTGGTTATGAAATTCCTTCGGGTATGATAGAACAACTGCTAGCTAATCCTTATGCAGGAGATGGAACTGAATATCCTGATATGCACTTGATATATGTGGATGAAATTTGTGGATTATTTAAGCTTGCAGGTTTACCCGAAGATGAATCTAAGAAGAAGGTTTTCCCTTTATCTTTGAAGGTAAAAGCATTGGCATGGTATAGGCTATGTGATGATATTGGATCTTGGAATTGGAATAGATTGAAATTGGAATTTCACCAAAAAATTTATCCTATGCATCTAGTTCATCGTGATCGGAATTACATATATAATTTTTGGCCTTGTGAAGGAGAAAGTATCGCTCTAGCTTGGGGGAGGCTGAAGTCAATGTTATATTCTTGCTCCAAGCATGAGCTCTCAAGAGAAATTATTATTCAGAATTTTTATGCTCGGCTTTCTCGTGATGATCAATCCATGCTTGATACTTCTTGTACTGGTTCTTTTATGAAGAAGACTATTGAATTCAGGTGGGATCTCTTAGAAAGAATTAAACGCAACTCTGAAGATTGGAAACTCGACGAAGGTAAAGAGTCACGTATTAAGCTTAAGTATGATTGTGTTAAATCTTTTATGAATACCGATGCCTTTCAAAAGTTTAGCACTAAATATGGACTTGACTCTGAGATATTAGCCTGCCTTTGTGAATCATTTGCTACTCATGTTGATCTCCCTAAGGAGAAGTGGTTTAAATATCACCCACCTATTAAAGAAGAAATTAAAGAATCGGTAATAGCTAAAGATGAAACTATTATTTATAATGTTGATCCAGTTGTTCCTACTGGTTATATTGAAAAACCACCATTCCCTGTTAGGATAAAGGAACATGCTAAAGTTTCAACTGTGGTCAATAAAAGTTATATAAGAGCACCTAAACCTGCTGAACAAATCAGGGTAGAACCTAGTGTTGCTTTGGTTAAAGAACTCTTGGAAGAAAATATTGATGGGCATGTTATTTACTTCTGTGATGAAGCTGCTAGAATTGCCAAATCCAATGAAAAAGATAAACATAGACCTGTTGTTGGCATGCCTGTTGTCTCATTCAAAATAGGAGATCAATGTTATCATGGTTTATGTGATTTAGGTGCTGGCGTGAGTGCTATTTCTTTTACCTTATATCAAGAAATTATGAATGACATAGCATCCGCCGAAATAGAAGACATAGATGTTACTATTAAACTTGCTAATAGAGACACCATCACACCACTTGGGATTGTTAGAGATGTTGAAGTCTTGTGTGGGAAAATAAAATATCCTACTGATTTTCTTGTTCTTGGTTCCCCACAAGATGACTTTTGTCCCATTATCTTTGGTAGACCTTTCTTGAACACCGTTAATGCTAAAATAGATTATGAGAAACAAACCTTCGGTGTTAGTTTTGGTGATGAGTCTCATGAATTTAATTTTTCTAAGTTTAGCAGAAAGCATCATAAGGAAGAATTGCCTAGTAGGGATAAAATAATTGGTCTTGCTTCTATTGCCGTGCCTCCAACTGATCCACTAGAACAATATTTGCTAGACCTTGAAAATGATATGCATATGCATGAAAGAAATGAGATAGATAAAATTTTCTTTGATCAACGACCTCTGCTTAAACACAATTTGCCTATTGAAACTCTAGGAGGTCCTCCTCCACCTAAAGGTGATCCTGTGTTTGAATTAAAACAATTACCGAACACTTTGAAATATGCTTATCTTGATGAGAAAAAGATATATCCTGTTATTATTAGTGTTAAACTTTCAGAACATAAAGAAGAAAGATTATTGAAGGTTCTGAAGAAGCACCGAGCTGCTATTGGATATACTCTTGATGATCTTAAGGGCATTAGTCCCACTCTCTGTCAGCACAAAATTAATATGAAACCTGATGCTAAACCTGTTGTTGATCACCAAAGACGTTTAAATCCTAAAATGAAAGAAGTGGTAAGAACTGAAATATTGAAGCTTCTGGAAGCAGGTATAATCTATCCCATAGCTGATAGTAGATGGGTAAGTCCCGTTCATTGTGTCCCTAAGAAGGGAGGTATTGCTGTTGTTCCTAATGATAAAAATGAACTTATTCCACAAATAATTGTTACTGGTTATAGAATGGTAATTTATTTTAGAAAATTAAATAAAGCCACTAGAAAAGATCATTACCCTCTACCTTTTATTGATCAAATGTTAGAAAGACTATCTTAGCACACACACTTTTGTTTTCTAGATGGATATTCTGGTTTTTCTCAAATACCTGTTTCACAACCTGATCAAGAGAAAACCACCTTCACTTGTCCTTTTGGAACTTATGCTTATAGACGTATGCCTTTTGGTTTATGTAATGCACCTGCTACCTTTCAAAGATGTATGACTGCTATATTCTCTGATTTTTGTGAAAAGATTGTTGAGGTTTTCATGGATGATTTTTTCGTTTGCGGAACTTCTTTTGATGATTGCTTAAGCAACCTTGATTGAGTTTTGCAGAGATGCGAGAAAACTAATCTTGTCTTGAAGTGGGAGAAGTGCCACTTTTATGGTTAATGAAGGTATTCTCTTGGGACATAAAATTTTTGGACGAGGTATTGAAGTGGATAAAGCTAAAGTTGATGCAATTGAGAAAATGCCATGTCCTAAAGATATCAAAGGTATTCGTAGTTTCCTCGGTCATGCTGGTTTCTATAGGAGATTTATTAAAGACTTCTCTAAAATTTCTAGGCCTCTTACAAATCTTTTCCAAAAAAATGTTCCATTTGTTTTTGATGATGATTGTGTAGAAGCCTTTGAAACACTTAAGAAAGCCTTAATTTCTGCACCTATTGTTCAACCACCTGATTGGAACTTGCCTTTTGAAATTATGTGCGATGCTAGTGATTATGCTGTTGGTGCTGTTCTAGGACAAAGAGTTGATAAGAAATTAAATGTTATTCATTATGCTAGTAAAAATCTAGACAGTGCCCAACGCAATTATGCTACTACTGAAAAAGAATTTTTAGCAGTTGTGTTTGCTTGTGATAAATTTAGATCTTACATTGTTGATTCTAAAGTGATTGTGCACACTGATCATGCTACTATAAAATATCTTATGGAAAAGAAAGATGCTAAACCTAGACTCATTAGGTGGGTTCTCTTGCTACAAGAATTTGACTTACATATCACTGATAGAAAGGGAGCTGAGAACCCCGTGGCTGATAACTTGTCTAGGTAAGAAAATATTCTTGATGACCCACAACCTATTAATGATTATTTTCCTGATGAACAATTAGCTGCAATAAATGTTTCTCATAACACTCCTTGGTATGCCGACTATGCTAATTACATTGTTGCTAAATATATACCACCTAGCTTCACTTACCAACAAAATAAAAAATTCTTCTATGATTTAAGACATTACTTTTGGGATGACCCACATCTTTATAAAGAAGGAGTAGATGGTATTATTAGACGTTGTGTACCTGAGCATGAATAGGAACAAATCCTATGGAAATGTCACTCCGAAGCTTATGGAGGGCATCATGCGGGAGACAGAACTGCTCACAAGGTATAGCAATCTAGTTTTTATTGGCCTACTCTCTTCAAGGATGCCCGTAAGTTTGTTTTATCTTGTGATGAATGTCAAAGAATTGGTAATATTGGTAAGCGTCAAGAAATGCCTATGAATTATTCACTTGCTGTTGAACCATTTGATGTTTGGGATTTGGATTACATGGGACCTTTTCCTTCCTCTAATGGGTATACTCATATTTTGGTTGCTGTTGATTACGTTACTAAGTGAGTAGAAGCTATTCCAACTAGTAGTGCTGATCACAACACCTCTATTAAAATGCTTAAGGAAGTTATTTTCCCAAGGTTTGGAGTCCCTAGATATTTAATGACTGATGGTGGTTCACACTTTATTCATGGTGCTTTCCGTAAAATGCTTGCTAAGTATGATGTTAACCATAGAATTGCATCACTTTATCATCCTCAGTCTAGTGGGAAAGTTGAACTTAGCAATAGAGAAATAAAATTAATTTTACAAAAAACTGTCAATAGGTCCCGAAAGAATTGGTCTAAGAAATTAGATGATGCACTTTGGGCTTATAGAACAACATATAAAAATCCTATGGGTATGTCTCCTTATAAAATGGTATATGAAAAGCTTGTCATTTGCCTCTTGAGTTAGAACATAAAGCATATTGGGCAATTAAAGAACTCAACTATGATTTCAAAATTGTCGGTGAAAAGAGGTTATTTGATAGGGATAATTAGATTTATGCCCCTAGTTGTGTCCCACTCGTCTGTTTTACCCCTAGTTCCCAAAAGTCACCGGTTCTGTCCAAGTCACTTTGCTCCTCTTATGCTTTTGCCCTTTGACCATTTGACCGTCAGTTTGAAAACTTCATAACTAATTCATATTAAATCAGAAAAGTGCAAATAACATACCAAAATGTTCGGAAAAACATCACCTATATGTGAGTGTCATTTGCATTCATGAAAAAAGTGTTGGAAAGTGCCCATCCGAGTTTTAGCTCTTATGCTACCACCATGAATAGTAAAGTTTAAAAAAGTTCAAAAAATTCAAAAAAAAATTTGGTGGCAAAGAATGACAAATGTTTTAAGTGTCTGCCAAGTTTCATCAAGGAATAACATTCGTGGGTGCCGCGGCAAAAAAAAAACAATCAGCACTCCAAAATAGATTATTTTTTTGCCACGACTTCCACGAATGGCGTTCCCTGATGAAACTTGGCAAGCACTTGGAACATTTGTCGTTCTTTGCCACCATATTTTTTTAAATTTTTTTGAATTTTTTTAGATTTTACTATTCATGGTGGTATCAAAAGAGCTAAAACTCGGATGTGCACTTTCCAACACTTTTTTCATGAATGCAAACGACACTGACATATAGGTGATGTTTTTCTGAACATTTTGGTATCTTATTTGCATTTTTCTGATTTAGTATGAATTAGTTATGAAGTTTTCAAACAGACGGTCAAACGGTCAAAGGGCAAAAGCATAAGAGGAGCAAAGTGACTTGGACAGAACCGGTGACTTTTGGGAACTAGGGGTAAAACAGACGAGTGGGACACAACTAGGGGCATAAATCTAATTATCCCTATTTGATATTAGCTCACTAGATGAATGGAGAACCCAAGCTCATGAAAATGCCAAGTTATTTAAAGAAAAAGTTAAAAGATGGCATGACAAAAGAATCCAAAAGCGTGAGTTCAAAGTTGGAGAATATGTTCTTTTGTACAACTCTGGAGCCATCAAAATAAATAATGCCGAAGGTACTAACCCGAAGGTTGTCAATGGGCAAAGAATAAAACATTATATCCCAGGTACGCCCATTAATGTTGAAAGCAATATTATCCAAACTATGACACCGGAAGAACACATAAAAGAAACCTTCCGGAACACTCCAGAATCATGAAAAAGAGGAGGTACGTGATACGGTAAGTAAACGGACTCCAAAAAATCCGCAAAAATATTTTCTGTCAGTTTTGGAATATATTAAAAATTAGGAAAATAAGAAACAGCAAGGAAGGTAACCCTGGTGGGCACAAGATACGGTAAGTAACTCGGGTACATTCCAGACTCCGTGTTCTTTCGTTTGCTTGTTTCCCAAGATAGAAAAAAAATCTTTATATACCCCCCAAACCTATTGACCACCTGTCGGTGCAACAAACCCTGGGTCCGTTGCCCAGACTATGCACGTGCACGAGAACAAGATCATAACACCAAGATCAGATTGAAGCACAAGGTATCGGTTCTTTGAGGGATCCAAGCGCAGATCCAGAAGACCAAGATGAGCCAGAGGAGCAAGTTTTCGCTAAGGAAAGAACCTCCCTTGTCGAGCAGGCGAGCCCGGCAAGGTTGGGTTTGCCCCGGAAGCAAGCTTCCAGATCGTCCCGGCAGGCCTGCCGGGGCTAGCGGAGGCAAGCCACGCCATCGCTCCACCTCACAACCAACCCAAGTCATCAATCAGTGTGGTGTTAAGCCGCAAAGAGACTAAGTGACTGCTATTTGCCACATGGCAGCCACTTTCTACAACAAACACCTCCAAGTGACACCCGTCCTGAGACGTGTCAAGCAAGCAGGCGCAAAGCTGGCAAAACAGCCCGACAGGGCCTGCCGGGCGAGCTGTGATGTGACGTTGAGCGGTGCATTTAATGCACTCTGTCAGCCTGCAGAGTAGGTATGATAGCACTGTTTGCTATCTAATCAGTGCGTAATGACTGATTTGCCACTGTGGTGACCCCTTAACCTATAAAAGGAGGCCCATGGCGACCGTAGAAGGGGTTGGTTGATTAGGGGGTTGGCTGATCCACACCCTCACACACTCGTACACGTGTAGCCGTTTTCACCCCGAGGCAACCCTGCCGGGCAAACGCGCTGCGCTCACCACCATTTTTTCCACCATCAGCAGGAGTAGGGTTTTACGCCTCACGGTGGCCCGAACCTGGGTAAAAACTGCCCGCGTGATCTCTGCCGTGCTGTTCCACGCTTCTTCGCTCTTTGTGCAACGTGCCATCCCCCCGCCGAACCAGAAAGGGGCTCTTGTTCCCATAGGTGGCCGTGGTTTCCCATGATATCTTTGGCGCGCCAGGTAGGGGGATCACTTGCGCGAACACGAGAGCGTGAGCAGCGCGTCATCTTCATCGCCACTTTCATCATCGACGGCTCCATCGACTATGGTGCCCAAGAAGAAGCCCGGTGCCACAGCTCACCCGTCCACTTCGAAGGCCCCACTGCCCGCGGCCGTCGACGCCGCGGGGAATGCGGAGGCGCATGAGGATGTGGGCGCTGCGGGGGACGCGGTTGGCGCAGACGGCGTTGTCACCACCTCCTCCGCGGCCAAAACATGAGCGGGAGGCACCGGAGAAGAGCAGCACCAGCAACATCCTAGCGGTCATGCTCCACGAGGTACGAACAAAGGGGTTGTTCCATCTGTACCTCTTCCCCTCGCCGAAGGGCACAGCCGCAGTGGTGGCGCCCGGTCTAGGGTGAATCGCCACCCTCCGGCCGCCCCCGTCACGGGCGCGACCCAGCCACCGTACCCAATGGAGCCGCTGGCCCTCAAGCGCCTTCACCGCGTCACCATGCCATCCAAGCGGCTGGTTCACAACAGCAAAGGCTCGACGTAGTCGCCGCTAGCACCGTTAGAAGCCGGGCGACGATGCGGTCTACGTCATCATCACCAATGCCGAGCACCGCTACGGAGGCCATGGCGTGGGCCCAGCTGCTGTTGAGGTTTCCGCTGGCGGCCGATCAGATGGATGAGTGGAGAGCCAACATTCAGAGTCTAATTGGCTTCGCCAAGGCTGGGGGCTCATAGTGAGCTGGCCCGCCGCGACCTCCCCAGGCTACGACAGCGGCTCGCGCTGCTGGCCGTATGGAAGGGGCCACCCCCACTGTGCAGTCCCCACCACGGCAATCAGCGCGGGAGCCGCGAAATCAAGAACTCGATGACGTCTCGATGGCCTCTTCCGACCCTCGAGCACGTCAAGGCCAACGGCGAGCCCCGGAGGACAGGCAGTGGGGAGGCGCGCGCATCATCGTCGAGCGACGCCGCGACGACCACCGTCGGACCAATGGGTGCGATGGCCCCGATGTCGACGAGCCTGTGCTCGAGGGTGGCGGGTGCCTGCCTTTCGAGGTTGGGTGCCCTGCCTTCACTCATGAGCTGCGGCAAGTCCGTTGGCCATCTGCTCGCATGTTCAAGCCAGAGATACCAGAGAAGTATGATGGGAGACTGAACCCGGCAGAGTTCTTGAGCATCTACATCATCGCTGTTCAAGCTGCCGGGGGAAGAGATGAGAAAGTGTTCGCCAACTACTTCCCTTTGGCACTCAAGTCCAATGTGAGGTCTTGGCTGATGCACCTGCCGGAGAACTCCATTTCGACATGGGCTGACCTGTGCCATGAGTTCATTAGCGCCTTCACGGGCAGCCATCAAGAACCAGGGCGGCCCATCGAATTGCAGCTTCTCCAACAGAAAGAAGGAGAGACCCTACGGAAGTATTTGCAGAGATTCAGCATAGTCCACAGAAATGTCCCAGATATCCACCCGGCCGCTGTGATAGCTGCCTTCCAATCCAACATGCGTAACTGCATGATACGCTCCAAGATGAATGTTCGGTTGCCCAAGACTGTGAAGGAGCTTTACACCTTGGTGGACAAATGCGCTCGGGTGGAGGAGGGAAGGAAACTCCCTGGAGAGGAAGATTGCATCGACATCGACTCAGAGGATGATGACGAATCCACCAGTCAGAAGAAGAAGAACAAGAAGCGCAACAAGAGGCGCAAGGATAAGGCAGTGATGAGCGTTGAAGGATCGAGCACTCCTAGTACCGGCAAGAAGGTTAATGCCGAATCCCCCGACAAGGAAGCTACCACGTGCGCTGACTGCCGGGAGGCTGCGGCTGCCGAGAAGGCTGGGAAAGGCGATGGTCCGTATTGCAAGATTCATCGGACAAAAGGCCACGATCTCCAAGAGTGTCATCAAGTTGAGCAGCTCGTCAAGAGGCAGAGGGGTGAATATGAGAAGCGTGATAAGGAAAAAGGTCAGAATGGCGCTGGCGGGAAGGGTCGAGGCGGTGAAGCAAATCACCCCGGCAAGGCTCTTCGGAACCAAGGGAAACCCACCAGGGGCCGAGAGAAGGAAGGTTGCAATAATGAGAGTGATGAAGGGGATGAAGAGGAAACTAGCGAGCAGGAATTCCAGAAGGCCACTGATGCCCTGTGCATTGACGGGGGTGCATCTTTGCACTCCTCTCACCGCCAACTTAAACAGTGGGCACGTGAGGTCAATGCCGTGGAGCCAGCAACAGAGTCTCGGAAGCCACTCAAATGGTCACGCACGCCCATTCTCTTTGATGAAGAGGACCATCCGGACCGCACCACCGCGGTAGGGTGTTTGCCGTTGTTGGTCTCGCCAACAATTTGCAACCTCAAAGTCACAAAGATGTTGGTTGACGGCGGGGCCGGGTTGAATCTGATCTCCCCAAAGGTTATCAGCAAGCTTCAGATAGCAGAGGAAGAACTAAAGGTCACGGGCATGTTTCAAGGAGTCAATCCCGGCAGGACCGGATGAGGATCAGGGCAAAGAGGAGCACGGCAGCGGGAGCGACCCCAAGGACGCGGCAAGAAAGTGCTGCAGCACCCAGTATACTTCGTCAGTTCCTTGTTACAGGGGGCTAGATGGAGGTACTCTGGTGTGCAAAAGTTGATTTTTGGCCTCATCATGGCCTCAAGGAAACTGCGCCACTACTTCCAAGCCCACGAGATCACGGTTGTCACCCACTTTCCGTTGCAAAGGATACTCCAAAACCCTGAGGCTACCGGAAGAATAGTGGAGTGAGCTTTGGAGTTATCTAGCTTTGGCCTGAGATTTGAGAGCACATCAACAATTCAGAGCAGGACATTGGCAGAGTTTATTGCAAAATGGATGCCAACCCCTGACGAAGAAGTGCTGGAAACAGTTACCCCCGGCAAGGAAGCGCCCCAAGAATGGATAATGTATTTCGATGGTGCATTCTCCCTGCAAGGTGCCGGGGCTGGCATGCTTCTCGTTGCTCCCACTGAGGAGCACTTGAAGTACATCGTCCAGATGCATTTTCCCTGGGAGAAGGCAACCAACAATACAACAGAGTATGAAGGGCTCCTTGCCGGGCTTATGATTGCCACAAAATTTGGAATCAAGAAACTGATCATTCGAGGAGATTCACAACTTGTTGTGAGACAAGTCAACAAGGATTACCAAAGTCCATTGATAGAGGCATACGTTGAGGAAGTGAGAAGATTGGAGGAACGCTTTGACAGATTGCAAACAGAGCACGTACCCCGTGCGGAAAACAGCATAGCTGATCATTTATCAAAGTGTGCTGCGCAAAAACTTCCTGTGGAACCAGGAACTTTTGTTCTCCATCTGACTCAGCCCTTCGTATCCCCGACAACAATGGCCCGAAAGAGGAGGAAATTGGACTCCGGTAAGCCTCTCCCGGTAGAGCCCCTCGGGGCTCCTGGCAGGGACCCTGCCGGAAACAACTTCCCATCGCTTGCCGGGCTGCGCCCTCCTACCAGGCCATCAGTCCCCGCGGTCGAGGAATGCGCTCCCGCAGATGAGGAGGTGCCGTTAGTCCTTGTTGCCGAGACCCAGGCTCCAACTTGGGCGAGGCACATAGTCCATTTCCTCCAAACTGGAGAACTTCCCGATGAGCAAGAGGAAGCTGAAAGAGTAGCCCGGAGGGCCAGTATGTATCAGTTTGTCGATAACACTCTGTACAGAAGGAGGCCCAACGGTGTGAAATTGAAGTGCATTTGCCGGGAAGAAGGAAAGGAACTGCTGGCAGAAATACACAAAGGCATGTGCGGCTCCCACATTGGATCAAGGGCATTAGTTGGGAAAGCATTCCGGCAAGGATTCTATTGGGCCATAGCCCTCCAAGATGCGGTCGAGCTAGTCACCAAGTGTGAAGCCTGCCAGTTCCATTCCAAAAACATCCATCTGCCTGTACAAACTCTTTAGACAATCCCTTTGTCATGGCCGTTTTCGGTCTGGGGGCTCGATATCCTCAGCACTTTCCCCCGAGCTGCCGGGGGCTTTGAATTTTTGTTCGTTGCCATCGACAATTTTACAAAGTGGCCGGAAGTAGATGCCGTGAGAAAGGTGACTTCTCAGTCAGCTATCAAGTTCTTGAAAGGATTGGTGTGCCGCTTCGGGGTCCCTGCCCGGATCATCATCGACAACGGCACCCAGTTCATGAGCCGCACCTTCATGCAATACGTTCATGCCCTCGGAAGCAAGATCTCATTTGCTTTTGTTGCACATCCCAGAAGCAATGGACAAGCTGAGAGGGTGAACGCTGAAGTGTTGCGAGGACTCAAGACGAGAACATTTGATAAGCTGCAGAAGTGCGGCAGGTGATGGATCGATGAGCTGCCGGTAGTTCTCTGGTCCCTCAGAACGACACCAAATCGAGCTACCGGGCAAACTCCCTTCTCCCTAGTCTATGGGGTAGAAGCAGTTATCCCCACGGAACTCATTTACAGGTCGCCTCGAGTGCTTGCCTACGATGAAGTAGCACAGGATCAGCACCGGCGTGACGACGCTGTGCTTCTCGAGGAGAACCGTCTCTGGGCTGCTACGCGTGCTGCACGCTACCAGCAAGCCCTGCGTCGCTATCACAGCCGCAGGGTTCATGCTCGGTGTTTTGAGGAAGGCGACCTTGTCCTTAGGCACGTTCAGTTTGCCAAGGGTGCAAACAAGTTGACGCCGAAGTGGGAAGGCCCTTACCGGGTAGTACGAGTCACCAGACCTGGCGCATTCCGTCTGGAGACCGGAGATGGCATTCAATTGCAAAACTCATGGAATATTGAGCATCTCCGCAAGTTCTACCTGTAAGGCGTGGCTGTCGGGCCCTGCCCGGCAGCCACCCTTTTGTACAGGCCTTGCCTCAGTTGCATGTAACCCCTTGCACAAAGCCAGGCGCAGACCCTGAGTAATAGAAAAATAAATGAAGTGCTAGGGGCCACCGACAAGTTGCATGCATGCATAAGCATTTCATGAGCATCGCATGTTCATGTAGATAAGATCGCATCTGGCATCATTTCCATCTACATAAAACTGCAGGTTCCTGCCGAAAACTTGACCTTCAAGGGAAGCTGGAAAGATGAGCCAACACTACGATCTCCGGCAAGCCAAACAGATAAGTTCTATCTCTTGTCCATACGTGTTCTGTAAGCAAAGACTTGTGCATAAGAGAACCTCGCTGCTTTTTGAAACTTATGTGCTCCCATCCTTTGACTCGAACGTTGCTTCGGTCAAGATGGTCGCAGTGGCCTTTGATGAAAAAAGATTGGCGGGGAGCTGGTCCCTCTTCATGATTTGTGCCCGGTAGGCTTAACTCCCCGGCAACAAAATAGAGGGTACCGGCAGGATAGCCTGTCGGGGGAAACTCGTTTATTTAAAAATATAGAGGCACTCCACCTCTGCATGGACATATACATGCACGAGTCCCCGACAAGGTTCATCTTTTTCATTAATATGCTAATCAAACAAGTACAGACCTTACAGGACACAGACATGGATTCAAGAGATTACATTATTTGAACTAAAATTTGGCAAGTGCCTACTGGTTTAAGATTAAAAAAGATAAGTGCCCCGTAATCTCCTCTTTTCGTTTTCCCTCCGCCAGGTATTGCGGTGGGAAGAGAAGGGGACAGGAGCAGCGCCCAAGCAGGAGCCCATCCCGGTCCCGTCATGGCCTACCGGGCGCAACCTAACAAGATCGGGAGTGGCGAGGCTGCGAAGGAGGGGCATGGGGAGCAGCTCGGCGATGCCCTGGTCACCACCTCCAGGACCAGCAAGAAGCCCCGGCTTGAGCACCGGTGGATTCATCCACCAAAGCTCAGCTGGAAGACTGCTGAAGGGGAGACGAAGGCACCAAGAGAACATCCCTCCCCGGCTATCACCCAAAGAGAGTGGTGATGATGGTGCCAGGGAGGGAGGGGAAGAGCGAAAAGACGAGGCGGCAGGTCGCCAGTAGGAGGCGAAGGCGTCGGCGCCATCGTACTCTGACCTGACGCCCTGCCACCCGCCTTCTCCGTCTTCCCTCATTTTCTCTCCATCACCACCGCTCCAGGGAAACGCCAGACCCCCGGCCCGATGCCTTACCTGGAGAAGCAGCCGAAGGCCATGGCGACCAGGGGGATCGGGGTGCGCCGCTCCCCACCTTGGCGGGCAGGAAGGTGCACCTCCCTTCAACATCAGCCCTAGATCCAAGGGGAGGGGCAGTGCTAGGATTACCAACAACCCCTAGCACTACATCCTGGACAGACGTCGAAGGCTCCAAGAGCCTGGCCGCCAGGACGACGAGCGGCAGCAGCTCAAGGCAAGATGTCACGCTACCCGATGGATGACCGGCTGAGGCAGAGGAGACAAGCATTTCACCACGATGGGAAGGCCTGATATCTCCCACACCACGGATGGCTCGTCTGCCGCGTCCCCTCTAGGCTTGGACCAGACTCACTCCCTGAGCATCAGCACGAGCGTTTAATATCGCCAACCTCAAGCTACTGCCTACGGCCTGACCCCAGGCTCTTCCCTTCAGCATATCCAAGAGAAAGCAGGAGATGGAGGAGAAGGAATGTGGATGAATGCCTCCACCTCTCCCCCGCTCCTCCTTTTATAGGCAAGCCGGGGGCTGGGGGCTGATTCCTCGGCGAGTAATCGCCGCCCTCCTCCACCAATTCAAGAAGACCGGGCCCCTGCCTTGATGCTCTCCCGCACCACGTGCCTCCATTACCTACCCCGTGCGATGCATGCAGCATACGTGGCTAAGGATAAGCGTGGTGGGAAGAGTGAATTGGCAGTTACTCCCTCGTGCGTTAAAGTCATTCACGGGCCATTACAAGAATGGCCCCACCACAATTGGCTTTACGCAACGCGCGCGAAAACCGGAAACTGGCCCGGACTCAAGTTAATGAAGAAGCTAAGAAGATCTCAAGGGGCCAGCCACTTCCACGCCCCTGCCTATGCACTGGTTAGGGCCTACCCCGACGACGCCCGGCAGCATGTTCGGGCCGGGCCCGGGGGCTTCTGTCGGTGCAACAAACCCTGGGTCCATTGCCCAGACTATGCACAGGCACGAGAACAAGATCGCAACACCAAGATCAGATTGAAGCACAAGGTATCGGTTCTTTGAGGGATCCAAGCGCAAATCCAGAAGACCAAGATGAGCCAGAGGAGCAAGTTTTCGCTAAGGAAATAACCTCCCTTGCCGGGCAGGCGAGCCCAGCAAGGTTGGGTTTGCCCCGGAAGCAAGCTTCCAAATCGTCCCGGCAGGCCTGCCGGGGCTAGCGGAGGCAAGCCATGCCATTGCTCCACCTCATAACCAACCCAAGTCATCAATCAGTGCGGTGTCAAGCCGCAAAGAGACTAAGTGACTGCTATTTGCCACATGGCAGCCAAGTGACACCCGTCCTGAGACGTGTCAAGCAAGCAGGCGCGAAGCTGGCAAAACAGCCCGGCAGGGCCTGCCGGGCGAGCTGTGATGTGACGTTGAGCGGCACATTTAATGCGCTTTGTCAGCCTGCAGAGTAGGTATGATAGCATTGTTTGCTATCTAATCAGTGCGCAATGACTGATTTGCCGCTGTGGTGACCGCTTAACCTATAAAAGGAGGCCCATGGCGACCGTAGAAGGGGTTGGTTGGTTAGGGGGTTGGCTGATCCACACCCTCACACACTCGTACACGCGTAGCCGTTTTCACCACGAGGCAACCCTGCCGGGCAAACGCGCTGCACTCACCACCATTTTTTCCATCATCAGTCCACCAAAGCAGGAGTAGGGTTTTACGCCTCACGGTGGCCCGAACCTGGGTAAAAACTGCCCGCGTGATCTCTGCCGCGCTGTTCCACGCTTCTCCGCTCTTTGTGCAATGTGCCATCCCCCCGCAGAACCAGAAAGGGGCTCTTGGTCCCATAGGTGGCCGTGGTTTCCCATGACACCACCGTATCATGGAGAAATCTTCTGTTTTCTTTTCTTGCTATTTTCTGACAGATCTGAAAATATGTCATCCCAAGACTCGGAGGGTGAGAGCTATGTTGCTGATTATATCTCAAACCCCAAGGTTTATGGTGATGAGGAGCACTATAGCTGGACTTCGGAGGAGGAAGAATACTATGATCCTAAAGGGGAGGAGGAGACAAGCTCAGACGAAGATGAAGTTCCATTACTTCAACCTGGGGACATGCACGTGGAATTCAAGAAGTCAAGTCTCCCCAATAAAGCAAAGAAACCTAAGGTCCAGTTTATCCCCTTTCGTCTCTTGCAGGAAAAAAAGCAAGAATTATGCAAAAAGATATTAGAGCTCGAGCAGGAGATCGGTGACCTAAAGGAGGAAAATTTCATCCTCAAGCGTAAGCTAAGGAAGAAAGACAAGCCCACTACTTCACCACCACCTCCTTCTTCATCACCAAAGGAAACCTGAGTATCGGGTATGGGCACTCCCTTTGGCTTGTGCCAAGCTTGGGGGAGGTGTCCCGGTATCGTATCACCTCCACTATCTATTGCCTTTACTTATCTTAGTTCGATCCTTAGTTATCCTTTGCTTTAGTTGAATAAAAAGTTTAGTTCGATCCTTTCTTTTCAAGTGCTTGCTTAGTGATCTATCCTTGTAATCATGTGCAAGATATATAATAAAGTTTAGTTTGAGTTTTGTTTTCTTTACCTTCATGTTCAATAGAAAGAAATAAAATAAATGAAAAAGATCATATGCTAATCTTATGGTAAGTAATGACATTACATAAGGAAGAGTATAAGTAGAAAATTTTATTGGAGATTTACAAACATAGCATTGGTCAATGATGCAATTCATGAAAGAATTAATAAGGGAAGAGAAGATTCACATGCAAATACACTATCTTGGACATCTTTTATGATTGTGAGCCCCCATCAAAATATTATATGCCAAAATTGTTGATGTTGGACAAGGAAGACAACGTAATGATTTATGTTTGTCCATATTCACATAGAAGTTATATTGTCATAGATCCTTTAACATGTGGTGCTTGTCCCCCATCTTTTCTAGCCTAAAAAATCCGCACTAAGTAGAGATACTACTTGTGCATCCAAAAACCCTTAAACCCAAATCTTGTTTTAAGAGTCCACCATACCTACCTATGGATTGAGTAAGATCCTTCCAGTAAGTTTTCATCGGTGCAATAAGGCAATAAAAATTGCTTCTAAAAGTGTTGGATCATTTAGTATAAGAGAAAATTGAGCGTTTTACGAACTTGTGATGGCAAAGAATAAAAGCGACAGACTGCATAATAAAGGTTGCTATCATAAGGGGCAATATAACATGACGTTCTTTTGCACTAAGAGATTGAGCATACAAACAAAAAGCGCATGGCAACCTCTGCTTCCCTCTGCGAAGGGCCTATCTTTTACTTTTATGTATTTACTTTTATGCAAGAGTCAAAGTATTTCTCTCTATTCCTTTTTATTTTCTCTTTGCCAAGCACCATGTGGTGAGGAAAGATCTAGGCACATATATCCAGCTGAATATGAGTGGGCATGAGTTATTATTGTTGACATCACCCTTGAGGTGAATACGTTGGGAGGCGGAACTATAAGCCCCTATCTTTCTATGTGTCCGGTTGAAACTTTCTGCTCATGTGTATGCGGTGAAGTGTTAGCAATCATAGAAGACTATATGATGGTTGAGTATGTGGACTTGCCTAAAGGCTCCGATACGTGACCCTTCCTGAAAAGATGATGAATTGTAGTTGCAAAGTTGACTGAGAACATAGTTTGTTGGTTTTCAATAGAGTTTATGCTTTATACTTCGATGTTGTGATGAATTATTACTTATTCATGAGAAGTTATATGATAAAAGTTCTATGATAAAGTTTTATGTTAAAGTTTGTTGCTGTTATAATAATATACATGATGCTTCTATGTTCGTATTTTTTTTTATCGACACCTCTCTCTCTAAGCATGTGGACATGTTTTTTTATTTTGGTTTTCGCTTGAGGACAAGCGAGGTCTAAGCTTGGGGGAGTTGATACGTCCATTTTGCATCATGTTTTCCTACTATTATTTATATTGTTTTTATGTACAATAATGCTTCTTGGAGTAATTCTAATGCCTTTTCTCTCATAATATGCAAGGTTTACACAAGGAGGGAGAATACCGCCAGCTGGAATTCTGGACCTGAAAAAGCTACGTCAGGCCACCTATTCTGCACAACTCCAAATGAGCTGAAACTTCACGGAGATTTTTTATGGAATATATAAGAATTATTGGAGCAAATAACTACCAGAGGGGGCCCACCAGGTGGGCACAACCCACTTGGGCGCGCCAGGGAGCCCAGGCGCGCCCTGGTTGGTTGTGCCCTCCTCGGCCCACCTCTGGTGCCCCTCTTCTGGTATATAAGTCATTTTTACCTAGAAAAAAATAAGGAGAGGAATTTTGGGATGAAGCGCCACCGTCTCGAGGCGGAACTTGGGCAGGAGCACTTTTGCCCCCGGCGGAGCGATTCCGCCGTGGGAACTTCCCTCCCGGAGGGGGAAATCATCGTCATCATCATCACCAACAACTCTCCCATCTTGGGGAGTGCAATCTCCATCAACATCTTCAACAGCACCATCTCCTCTCAAACCCTAGTTCATCTCTTGTGTTCAATCTTTGTACCGGAACCTTAGATTGGTGCTTGTTGGTGACTGGTAGTGTTGATTACATCTTGTAGTTGATTACTATATGGTTTATTTGGTGGAAGATTATATGTTCAGATCCATTATGCTATTTAACACCCCTCTGATCTTGAGCATGATTATCATTTGTGAGTAGTTACTTTTGTTCTTGAGGTCACGGGAGAAATCTTGTTGCAAGTAATCATGTGAACTTGATATGTGTTCGATATTTTGATGGTATGTATGTTGTGATTCCCTTAGTGGTGTCATGTGAACGTCGACTACATGGAACTTCACCTTATTAGGGCCTAAGGGAATGCATTGTGGAGTAGTTATTAGATGATGGGTTGCGAGAGTGACAGAAGCTTAAACCCTAGTTTATGCGCTACTTCGTAAGGGACTGATTTGGATCCAAAAGTTTAATGCTATGGTTAGATTTATTCTTAATACTTTTCTCGTAGTTGCGGATGCTTGCGAGGGGGTTAATCATAAGTAGGAGGTTTGTTCAAGTAAGAACAGCACCTAAGCACCGGTCCACCCACATACCAAATTATCAAAGTAGCGAACACAAATCAAACCAACATGATGAAAGTGACTAGATGAAATTCCCGTGTACCCTCAAGAACGCTTTGCTTATCATAAGAGACCGTTTTGGCCTGTCCTTTGCCTCAAAAGGATTGGGCTACCTTTCTGCATTTTGTTACCATTACCGTTACTTGCTCGTTATAAATTATCTTGCTATCAAACTACTCATTACTTATAATTTCAGTGCTTGCAGAGAATACCTTGCTGAAAACTACTTGTCATTTCCTTCTGCTCCTCGTTGGGTTCGACACTCTTACTTATCGAAAGGACTACGATTGATCCCCTATACTTGTGGGTCATCATGCAGTAACACCACATTCTAGTTATAATACCCGGTAGGGAGGCACACTGCTCGGGGCGCATAACTCTCGATGTTGTGTTCAGCACACCCGATAACTACATATCCGAACCCTTGCTATTCCACATTGTACCCTTCCGCAGCGGATACCACGCCCTTCTAGGACATGAGGCATTCTCAAAATTTTAGGCCATACCACATTACGGGCATATGAAACTCAAAATGCCAGGGTCCAATGGGGTAATTTCACTTAAAAGCAACCCAAGCAGATCCTCGAGAGCCGAAAACAAAACGGCATCCCTGGCCCTAGAGGCACTATCCAAAGCCCTCGCGGCCGAAGAATTGACAGCTTTACGCACTACCATCGATAGGGACGACGTGGTTCTCAGTAAAAGACAAAAATCCACGTCATTCAAGCCAACAGACAAAATAGTAAAATTTCAAGTGCATCCAACAGATCCCAACAAAATAGTGTCCATAGGAGCACAGCTGGACCCCATAGTTGACGAGGCATTAAGGACATTCCTGCGCAAAAATTGGGACATATTCGCCTGGCACCCCTCGGACATGCCAGGAATCCCACACAGGAAAGCAGAACATAGCCTCAAAGGCTTTAAGCCAGTGAAGCAGACCCTGCGTCAGTTTTCCGGGCCCAAATGACAAGCCATGGGTGAAGAACTCGCAAAACTGTTGGAGTCCGGATTCATCCGTGAGATCAAACACCCCGAGTGGTTAGCAAACCTGGTAATGGTACCAAAGAAGGATAAGTCCTGGCGGCTCTGTGTCGATTTCAAAGACCGTAACAAGGCCTGCCCTAAGGATCCTTTCCCACTGCCAAGGATAGACCAGATCATCAACGCCACCGCCGGACACGACTCACTATGTTTCCTTGACGCGTACTCCGGATACCACCAGATCAAATGAAAGAGTCCGACCAGGCGGCAACCGCATTCATTACCCCTTATGGCCCTTTCTGCTTCAACACCATGCCATTCGGATTGAAAAACGCAGGAGCCTCATATCAATGAATGATTCAAGCATGCCTCGAAAATCAAATTGGCAAAATGGTCGAGGCATACGTAGATGATGTGGTTGTCAAAACCAAACACATAGACCAACTGGTAGACGACCTATGCCAAACCTTTGATAACTTGCGAGCCTATGACATACGGCACAACCCAGAAAAATGTATCTTTGGGGTCCCCGCCGGAAAGCTGCTCGGATTTGTCGTTTCCCATAGAGGAATCGAGGCCAATCCGGCCAAAATCAGAGCACCATCTCAGCTCGCAGTACCAACAGAGCTCAAGCATGTTCAGAAGCTGGCAGGATGCGTGGCAGCCTTGAGTCGCTTCATATCCCGCCTCGGAGAAAAAGCATTACCACTCTACAAGCTGCTCAAAAAGACCAAAAATTTCCAATGGACAGACGAAGAAACCACGACGCTCGAGGAGATTAAAATACTCCTAGCCAGCAATCCTATTCTAAGAGCACCTAGTATTGGCGAGCCCATGTTGCTGTATGTTTCAGCCACCAATCAGGTGGTCAGCACGGCGGTTGTGGTGGAACGGGAATCCGAGGGCCACAAATTTCAGGTCCAGAAGCCGGTCTATTACGTGTCTGAAGTGCTAACACCATGCAAAACACGGTACCCGCACTATCAAAAGATAGCTTACACAGTCTTCATGGCGTCCCAAAAGCTTTGACATTACTTTCAAGAATGTTCTGTCACAGTAGCATCAGAAGTCCCCTTGAATGATATAATCAATAACAGGGACGCTACAAGCTGCATCACCAAATGGGCCATCGAGCTTCTCCCTTTCGAGATAACATACAAGCCACGCTGAGCCAGTAAATCTCAGGTGCTGGCCGATTTCATAGCCGAATGGACCAAAGCCGAACTACCCAGGGAGTACTCCACATACTCACACTGGATAATCTACTTTGACGGCTCAAAGATGTTGGCCGGACAAGGGGCTGGGGTCATCCTCATCTCCCCCACGGGCGACACTGTTTGGTATGTCCTCCAAATAATGTATCCGGATTCGAACAACGCAGCCGAGTATGAAGCATTGCTGCATGGTCTTCGCATGGCAACCACAATGCGCGTACAGCGCCTAGAGGTAAGGGGGGACTCAAATCTGGCGATCTCTCAAGTAAATGACGAGTTCGATGCCAAAGACCCCAAGATGGTGGCATATAGAAACGCGTTCCTCCGGATATCTGCTCGATTCGAGGGCCTTGAATTTCAACATGTCGCTAGAGACAACAATCAAGCAGCCGACGTCCTCGCTCGCATGGGAGCCAAGCGCGCCCCGGTTCCTAAAAACACCTTCCTCGAGCGGCTCTTTAAGCCCTCCGTGGTCTGGTTGGGAGACGTCTCCAGTGCACAATCTGACGAGCCCGCTCACAATGCCCTGCCCGAAAACGAAAAAGACGACCAAGTCATCGATGGTTCCGCACTCGAGGAAACACCCTCCGCACACGAGGTAATGGCCGTAATCCCACCTTGGACAGAATCCTTGTTGGCCTACCTCACACAACATCAGCTTACGGAGGATCAAACCGAAGCACGACGTATCATTCGCCGCTCCAAAGCATACAAGGTCCATGAAGGTGAACTCTATAAGAAGAGCACCACAGGAGTTTTACAAAGATGCATCTCCGAAGAAGAGGGGCGGCAGCTTTTGGTAGAAATACACGCATGCATGGGCGG
This sequence comes from Thinopyrum elongatum, assembly GCA_011799875.1. Lineage (NCBI taxonomy): Eukaryota > Viridiplantae > Streptophyta > Magnoliopsida > Poales > Poaceae > Thinopyrum > Thinopyrum elongatum. The sequence goes on along the minus strand of CM022302.1, from coordinate 145,421,860 downwards.
ACACCACGCGACAGCTTGGGCTTTGGTCAGCAAAGCTTTCCGAGCAGGGTTTTTCTGGCCCACCGCCTGTGAGGATGCCCGGACTTTAGTCCAACACTACGTCGGATGCTAGCTGTTTGCAAATCAAAGCCACATGCCCCCCACAGCTCTTCGAACGATACCGATTACATGGCCTTTTACGGTCTGGGGTCTCGACATGGTCGGACCACTCAAAGGGGGGACAAACAAAAAGAAGTACCTATTGGTCATGGTCGACAAATTCACCAAGTGGATTGAGGCAAGACCCGTCACTTCGGCAGAATCCGGACCCGTCATCGACTTCCTATCAGATGTCGTACACCGTTATGGTGTCCCCCATAGCATCATCACTGATAATGGTACCAATTTCACTGCTTAGGAAGTTAAAGACTGGTGCGACAAAATGGGCATCAAGCTCGACTACGCCTCGGTGTATCACCCATAGACCAATGGGCAGGTCGAACGAGCCAACGGACTCATTATGAGTGGCATCAAGCCTCGCCTAGTTCGCTCCCTGGAACAATCAGACCGCCATTGGGTCGAGGAACTCGATTCCATACTATGGGGGCTGCGCACTACTCCTAACCGGTCCACCGGATTCACACCATTTTTTATGGTATACGGGGCGAAAGCAGTCCTCCCATGCGACCTGATCCATGACGCACCTAGAGTGCGCATGTACGAAGAAAGGGAAGCCGAACTCGATCGGCAAGATAATCTGGACGCTCTGGAAGAAGAGCGAGACATAGCTCGAGCTCGGTTAATGTTCTATCAGCAACAAGCATGACATTACCACAACCGTGAAGTCAGGACAAAGACGTACAACGTGGGCGACCTCGTCCTCCGACTCCCTGAAAAACAAAAGGATAAACTTTCACCTAAATGGGAGGGACCGTACATCATCGATGAAGTACTCATAGGAGGAGCATATCGACTTCGCCGTCTGACCGATGATGGCCTCGAGCTGAACCCTTGGAACACAGTACGGCTGCGGCATTTTTACGCCTGAATCCGACATAACTTTCTGCCCCTTTTCTTCTTTTATTTTTTACCTTTATTCTCTTTCCCTCGCCATGGTACTAGTTCGGCTTAATCCAAACCATACCGAATTCATACTATATACACCATTAAATGTAATACCCAGCTTTGCTTGGGGGCTCCCTTAGATGAGCCACATAAATGCTTACATCGCATTCGTTATGAGTGCATCCTTCTCACACATGCTAAGCCAACATATGCACTTGTTTGACTTAAGATCTTTGCCAAGCCGGGTTGCCTGGCTCCTGTGATTACCCCTACGTTCCCGATTGTTTGGCTATGGAGTAAAGGGAGCACCTCTGTGATTGTAACGATCGGGTCACCCGGTACCGTGCCTCAGACGGGAGAAGCCGAAAGCTAGCGTTCTTACAGAATATAATAAGTCAGCCTCAGGGAAGTGAATATAGCCTCAAGCTTACTACCAAGGTTTTTTTTACAGCCATTGGTGTCTGTTGATCCTACGAGTCCGGACTATAATTCTACCTGACGAAAGGAACTCTTGGAGGAACTATTTTCGTCGGAAGATGTTTCTTACGTTCAAAAGTAATATAACATTGCTCTCCGCATATTTTTCGTCTGTTCAAACCAGAAGGCCGGATTGCCTGGTTCCCAAATTCGTGCCTTGTTTCCCATGGCACACAGTACGGAACACTCCCCGATCTCTGATCGGCGAGGCAGTAGCCGATGGTCGGTCAAGACAACATTCTTTCAAAAAAATATAAGAGCGCGGATGGTGCACGGTCAACGTAAAGTACATAGATACATAGAATTGACAAAACTACTCATTCTCGACATTGTCTATCAATTGTTCTAAAGCACAATCTTTTTGCGAATAGCGAGCGGCCTGCATCACTTCCTCATACACCAAGCTTAGCGATATCTCTTGACCGTCAGGGTCCACGGGACAACCCGAGACATATGCACCAGGTCGAGCTTGGTGAATCGGGTTTTTACCATAGCCCACGCTTCACGCGCTCCTTCTTGGCAGGCCGAGATCTTCCACAACTCAAACCTTCACTGAGCCCCTTTAAAATGGCTGGCTAGTTCGTCCATGCTGTCTGGTGGCGCATCCGACGGCCAGAACACCTTCGCCATGCTTTTCACGGCTTTCTGGGCCTTCTCGTAGGTCTTCGATAGTTCCTTTAGAAGGTTCCCATCGTAAGTGCTCACTTCTTCCTTAGGCCGCCCAGCCAGGAGACCTAACAAGTAGGTGTCACCCATCATCATTCAAACATTAATGATAATTGTCGACAACACGGTACGATCAGTACTTACCGAATATGCCACCTATCAGCTTCTGGTTCTCCTCTGCGGCTTGGGCCAGCTGAGTTCTTAAGCTCTTAATCTCCTCGGCCTGCCACTGATTCTCTGCCTTGAGCTCATTTTTCTCATTCTGGCTCTGCGTCAACATGCGTTTACCAGCCTCAAGCTCTTTGCGCAACTCGTTTGCGGCTTCCGTGGCTGCAGGACAAAAACAATGTGAGACCATAAAATACACTATATACCCTTCCCCGAGTTGGGAGGCGGTTCTCCTCACTTACCGGACTTAGCGCCGCTGGCTTCTCGAACCACATCCAGTTCGGCCTTGGTGTCAGCCAAATGTTTTCGGTTAGCCTCAAGCTCCTCGGCCAATTTTTTTGCTTTGCTCTCTTGCGGCCTACAAACTCACATCGTTAGAAATCCTTAACTCGGCCGTCCCGCCCAAATTAAGGCTTGGGGGCTAGTTAGTCAGGGAACCTGCTTTAAAGCTATATACCTTCACCTTGGTGACAAATAGACCGGCGATCCCATCAAGACCTGTCAGGGCCGCTCCAAGGTACGCGTCCACCAAATTAAAAGCATTAAACTCTTGTTCGGTAAAGGCAGTATGGCTCAAAGTCTCCCTCCGACGGCGATGGTTCATTACGCTCTCGACTTCGGAATTAGTGACCGAAACATCGTCGGAGTCTGCCGGAGGCACACCAGCCGCCATGTGTTCGGAGGGGGCTCCGGCCCACTCCGAAGACTGGCGACCGGAGTTGCAGTTCGTCGCATCCGGGAGGTCTCTGGATTGATGTAGAGACACGCGCCTTCTGCAAAGAGGAGCATGCCTTAATAAACAAGTGACAAGGGCGATCCTCGCCACAATTCTAAAACATGTTACCTCTGGGCAGAGGGGGCAGGTGTGTCCGCCTTGGCTGAAGCCTTCCGTTTAGATCTCCCGTCAAGGGTCAAAGCTGGTGCGGTCCACGCTCCTCCTGATGTATTTTTACGCGTAGTGCAGCGACCCTTGGGAGTAGAAGTTAGCACGTGGGGGGTAGTGCGGGACGAGCGTCCTGTTCGGTTGGGGTTCTTCTTTTCACTTACTAAGGAAGAGGGAAGAGCCCTAGGGTGATCGGCTATTACAGCCACCTTGGCGCCGTCAAGGCCCTCCTGATAGAATACCCCATCTTCAAACTCAATTGACGTTTCTGGATCGTCGTGATACCCCAGATCACCGTCTTGAGAGTGACTCTCTGGTTCAAGAGGAGGACAGCTGATGGACACGACCTGACGCCTCCACCCTTGTTCTTATGACGACCGGTAAGAATTCGGCGTAATCTACAGACTCAAAGTAATGGGTCGTGACTTACCCAGTCTACTGGGTTGTATCCGGAGCAGCCTTCCCAAATACTCATGCGGGCAAACTCTACTTCATCTCCCTTGAAGAGATCGACCAGTATTTTGGCCAGGGCCACCTTGTTATCCGGCCCTTGCCATTGGTGACGTGTCACATCATTGGTCCCGCTATAACACCATAAAGGGCGACCCTGCTGTTGGAGGGGTTGCACATCGGGTAATGGCATTGGCCATAACTTCGATCATGGTCAGCTTGCAGCTAGTGAGCAGTCTGATCTTGGCCGATAGTGCACGCACTTCTTTGCTGTCCGGTTGGGAGGGGCCTCTAGGCCGCCAATTATACTGCTTTATAGGCGGATCATGTGAATATTCGGGCAGTCCTTGCTGAATTGGGTCGGTGAGGGGAACGTCTTAGATATAAAACCACTCCGAAGTCCATCCTTCGGGATCTTTCTACGGGGTCCCAATTGGGTACCCTGTCCCCGCTATCGCCATACTTCGGTGCCGCCTACTTCAAATATAGATCCCTCTCAGAGGTAGGGTACAAGACAGAAATACTTCCTCCACAAGTCAAAGTGGGGCTCATAACTTAGAAATATCTCGCACAAGGCCACAAAACCAGAAATATGCAATATCGACCCCGGGGTGAGATTGTGGAGTTGGATCCCATAGAACTCTAATAGACCCCGTAGGAAGGGATGAGTGGGAAAGCCCAAACCTCTTAGGAGGAAGGGCTTGAGACACACCCTCTCCTCCTTGTTTGGGGCAGGGAAATTCTCGGCAAGGGCGCGGCCATCGATGGAAATGAGACCGGCATGGACTGGAACCAGATCGGCTAAGGGGAGGAAGCGCTGCATCTACAAGCGACTCAGCTGGATATGCAAGACTGAGCAGCTCAACCAGTCACCTGGGAGTGGGTCATGAGGGCGCGATGAAGAACCTGGCGTGTCGGCCATGGCTTTGGGGAATTTTTTCGATGTCGTTCTTGGCGAAGGAGAAGATAATTGTTCTCAGCACCTTTGGATCTATAAATAAGCATCTTATCATGAAGACGAAGGGACGAGTGCGTGGAAAGATGGTTTTGGGCTACACGCCCTATGGAAAGGTGTGCGAGGCCCTTGCCCCGAGGAACGGCATTAAACTCTGATGGTCCCACCTCGATCTCAAGATGTCTTCGGATCCTTGAATCTTGCGACTATCCGGACCCAAGCGCATCAGTATGGCTCGCAGATATTGTTCGCAGACACTAGCGCGGCTTCAAATGGAATAAAGGAACTCGTCTCGCAAACTGATGATGTGAAGATTCCAGAAGACAATCCCCGGCGTTGGAGGCAAGTTCGGGGGCTACTGAGGGAGTCATGGACTAAGGGGTCCTCGGGATGACGGCCCATCGTACATGGGCCGGACTGGTGGAGCCGTATGGTGACCGGAGACCTGTGAAGCCGTGGTGTGTCCTCCAAGTTAAGGGTTGACGAGATCTCTTTCCCTCTGGTTGCAATCTATCTTCGGTAACCGTAACCCTATCGGTGTCTATATAAACTGAGGGTTGTAGTTATTAGGGTTAGAGCTATATTCATCATCCCATAGCCTTATGGTTTAGCTCGTGCTGATCTCGAGGTAGATCTACTCTGTAAACTCCATCATATATTCAATACAATCAAGCAGGACGTAGGGTTTTACCTCTTCGAGAGGGCCCGAACCTGGGTAAACACTGTGTTCATCGTCCCCTTTTACCCATTGATCCTAGATCCACAGCTCGGGACCCCCTCCCCCGAGGTCTGCCGGTTTTGACACCGACAGCCATCTCTAATTTTCAAAATAAAATTCCTTTTTGTGTGCTCGTACCGCTCATGAAACGGTAGGGGGTAGCTGATATTTTTCCATGCTAGATGTGTTATTCCCAAGATGAGTGTTTATTCACTTATCATTGCACGAGAGTACGACAAAGGTATTAGGGATGCCCAGTCCTGAAATGAATTTACTTTATGTTGTCAAATAATAAATTCTTTGGAAAGTGTTGGTATGGACGGTACCCGTGGATACGGCTAGCCGTGGAATGTGAAAGTATGGTGGAAAAAGGAATAAACTTTATTTTCTGTTTGGGAACCACCTATGATATATCTAGCATGGAAAGTATTGGGAACTACTCGATCATTTTCGTTGACAGGAAAAGCATACCACCCAAAATGTTTTATCTCTATCTTTTTTTTTGCTTTGAGCTCTGGCACCTCTACAGATCCCTACTTCCCTCTGCGGAGGGCCTTTCTATTTACTTTATGCAAATTTTATTTTATTTGAGTCTCCATCTTCTCTTATAAAGCACCAACTAAGGGGCACTATGATCATACTTGAGCATTGGGTATAGATAATATGCGAGTGTGTTTCATGAATGGATCAATGATTAAGCATAATGGGCTAGGGATAACTTGCTTTAGTGTTGATATTTTGAAAGACATGGTTGCTTGTTGATATGCTTGAGTATTGGCATCTTCATGTCAAAACTAGACCATTGCTTTGAATCATATAAAAGTCCAAATGTCCATGCTACAAGAGAAAAGAAAATGTGATGAACATGTTAGGCAGCATTCCACATCAAAAATTCTGTTTTTATTATTTACCTACTCGAGGACGAGTAGGAATTAAGCTTCCGGATGCTGATACGTCTCCAACGTATCTATAATTTTTGCATGTTCCATGCTATTATATTATCATTCTTGGATGTTTTACAATCATTTTATAGCAACTCTTATATCATTTTTTGGGACTAACCTATTGACATAGTGCCCAGTGCCAGTTGCTATTTTTAGCTTGTTTTTTACTTCGTAGAAAATCAATACCAAACGGAGTCCAAACACAGCAAAACTTTTTGGAGATTTTTTCAGGACCAGAAGGAACAACTTGGGCCAAAGAAGTACTAGAGGGGTGCCCCGAGGGGGGCACAACCCACATGGGCGCGCCTGGGGGCCCAGGCGCGCCCTGGTGGGTTGTGCCCTCCTCGGTGGCCTCCCGCACTGCCTCTTTGCTCTATAAGTCCCCCAATATTCCAAAAAACCCTAGGGGAGTCGACAAAACACAATTCCAGCCGCCGCAAGTTCCAGAAACACCAGATCCAATCTAGACACCATCACAGAGGGGTTCATCATCCTCATTGGTGCCTCTCTGATGATGTGTGAGTAGTTCATTGTAGACATTCGGGTCCGTAGCGAGTAGCTAGATGGCTTCCTCTATCTCTTTTGATTCTCAATACAATGGTCTCTTGGAGATCTATTTGATGTAACTCTTTTTGCGGTGTGTTTGTTGGGATCCGATGAACTTTGAGTTTATGATCAGATCTATTTTTATCCATGAAAGTTATTTGAGTTTCTTTGATGTCTTATATGCATGATTACTTATAGCCTCGTATTTCTTCTTCGAATCTTTGGTTTAGTTAGGCCGACTAGATCGATTTTTCTTGCCATGGGAAGAGGTGCTTTGTGATGGGTTCGATCTTACGGTGCTCAATCCCAGTGATAGAAGGGGACATGACACGTATGTATCGTTGCTATTAAGGATAACAAGATGGGGTCTATTCCTACATGAATAGATCTTGTCTACATCATGTCATCATTCTTATTGCATTAGCCCATTTCTCCAAGAACTTAATACACTAGATGCATGCTGGATAGCGGTCGATGTGTGGAGTAATAGTAGTAGATGCAAGCAGGAGTCGGTCTACTAATCTTGGACGTGATGCCTATATAATGATCATTGCCTGGATATCGTCATGATTATTTGAAGTTCTATCAATTGCCCAACAGTAATCTGTTTACCAACCGTATGCTATTTTTCTCGAGAGAAGCCACTAGTGAAATCTACGGCCCCCGGGTCTATTCTTCATCATATTTGCTTTCCGATCTATTATTTGCCACTTTTTTTTTCATATCTATTATTCCAAAAACCCAAAAATACCTTGCTGCACTTTTTTGTTACTTCTTTTATTTCGCGTTTATTCGAGATCTATTTATCCAATCTATCATAATTTTTATCCCGTTAACTTGACAATTTCTAGCACCGTTACCCGTTGAGGGATTGACAACCCCTCCTAATCGTCGGGTTGCAAGTATTTGTTATTTGTGCACAGGTACCATTTACATAGTGTTGCTTGGTTCTCCTACTGGATTGATACCTTGGATTCATAACTGAGGGAAATACCTACCGTAGCTGTGCTGCATCATCCCTTCCTCTTTGGGGAAATATCGACGTAGTTCAAGCGACATCACTAATCTAAGCAGATGGCATGGCAATTCAAGACACCATATGCATGATATGAGCAATATAACCCTGCCAAGTTAGATCATCCACCTCGGGGGGGGGGGGGGATACGACTGGTCATTTGTCTCTGAATCCTCCTCTGAGGAGCTATCTGTAACCAGCAAGAAATCTACATTGACAGGTAGCACTGACTGCTCAGAAGACCTTGTTTTCACTCCAGATTTTCCCATGACCGACTCAAATGGCTGATGCATAGGAAGACTAGATGAATGTATAAACATTGTTAACAAATGGAATTCATTATGAAAAAAAAAATGGCACGATACAATTCACATACACTATGACTGGCTAAATAGGATGGCATTGCGTGATTCACGTATATGATGCCTGGCTAAAGAAGATGGCATTGCATAATTCACATATACTCCCTCCGTTCCTAAATATTTGTCTTTTTAGAGATTTCAAATGGACTACCACATACGGATGTATATAGACATATTTTAGAGTGTAGATTCACTCATTTTGCTCCGTATGTAGTCACTTCTTGAAATCTCTAAAAAGACAAATATTTAGGAACAGTGGGAGTATGATATAGAAAACCAACAGGTGGCATTCACACAAACAAAATCTAAACTAAGCTGATGACATATAAGATGTATAATGTAAGCAATGCGAGGCGCCATATGCATGATATGACCAACATCAGCATGCCAGGTTAGAGCAAACACCTCAGGGGGTAAATAGGAGTGGTCGGCTCCCTCTGAATCCCCCTCTGAATAGTTATCTTCCTCTGGAATATAATTTGGAATGGGGGAAGGGGGTGCCCCCACTTCGCCCACCATGGAGCGGCGTCTGCATTACATTATATTCCCATGCAATGGTCTTCTCTTTTTCTCTACATGTTCAGTATGATTGTGTACAATAACTGACATGCATAATAAAAAAACATAGTTAGATTATGTAAGGCTTAAGGGGTGCATGCAGAAATCAAGACTGATGGTAGCAAACGAGTGGATAGATCCAAAACTAATGATAGGTAGATGATAGCTTCAGTTTAAAAGATAGACGATGTATCATCTACTGTTTGTTGCCCACCCAACATGATAGTAGACATATACTATTCGTTGTTGCCTCGATATGTGCCCCAAAGGCATTTTAAAAGTCAAGTTTGAACATTAGTTTGGACCTGACTCGGAGTCTAAGAGGTGAACAGGACGATAAAGTAACAGGTAATAATAACCGATGTATAAATTAAGCAGACACGAAAGAGTGCGACCACTCTTCCGGAACTGTGTAGTCCTCAGGTTCATCTACTCAGTCGATGATGGTAATGCAGTTGGCATGGCTGTCGGCAACGGGGAAGATGATCTGAGGCGGCGAAAGAAGGTCTGCAGGGGGAATCTCTGCTGCAGTGAACGCTTCCGTCGATGGTGCATCTCAGGTGGGGTGGATGATGGCACGGCAGGAGCGGGACAAAACACACAGAGTTTTCTTTGACACCTATCTGAAAATGAAGTAAATCTGTAAGGGCTCCTTAGAATTGGAAGATTCTAAAAACACAGGGACAGGAAAAACACATGAATATGATAGGAATGCACGTGCAAAATAGAGCATTTGCAAACATAGTATTTCTGTCAACCTGGGTGTTTGGTTCACATGAATTGGAAGAACACAGGAATGGAGAAACATGGTCAAATTAAAGTAAAACCACATGAAAATGTAAAATAAGAATCTTATTATGCCAGTAATGCAATTAGTCCTGTTCTTCATGCATATTAATTTGAAAAGGACGTCCAAGTGGATATTAAAATTCCTACGTTTTTTCTTTAAAAGAGACACCGAAGGAAAAAATCCTCCAGGTTTTCTTTGCTCCATTCGTTCTAACCAAATGCACGAATAGTAGTACCATAGTAAAGTTTCCAATTCCTATGTTTTCCTTCAATTTTTCTTTGAACCAGTGGCGATTTTAGTAGGCAGTCTTCTACAGGCTAAAGCCTGCCCTCGAAATATTTTGTGAGCTTAGATTTGGTCCACATAAATATCATATAATGGCTATCTTGCTAAACCGATTCAAATTGTGGTTCAAAAGAGCATTTAGTTTTCTCCCTGTTAACTTTGTGACCATGATTCATTTATTTCTAGATTTGCAACTACTTTGAAACAAAGGATCCCTGAAGGATCGACATGAATGCAGAGTAACAAAGTGATGCGACGAGTGTACAACCTCTTTGGCATAGCCTTGTGAACCTCAGCATCATTGGGTTGGACGTGGAGGATGGTGATGCTGGTGTGACTGTCGGAGGCGGGGAAGAAGATCTGAGGCCTCTGGAGATGGTACCGAGGGTACTGCTCCACTGTGATGGACGGCTCTGTTGTTGGAGCAGCTCCGGTGAGGTGTACGACAACGAGGATGAAGCAGGACAAGACAGACAACGTTAATCTGAAGTGGGACTCTAATAGCATCTGCAATAGATGATGTAAAATACATCACCAAAAAGTGCTAGATGTAAAATGCATTAGCGGCGCCACGACCGCTCCGACAGATGTTGTAAATACTGTTCACTCTGAACTTAACTGAAGAAACTGAACTTTACAGTCGAAACTGAATTTTACTATCGAAACTAATTGAACTAGTAGCAGAGCACTGCAGTAGAAGTTTAGGGCGTTCGAGCACTAGTAGCAGAGAAGCAGTGATCTAAATCAGTAGCCGCTCGAGCAGGGAACGCACTAGCAGAGAGCAACTCGTGCAGCAGCACCGCGAGCGAGTGCTAAAGCAGCAACTCCTGTAGCTACCGCAGGTTATGCAGCAGCAGCAGTGCGAGCGAGAGCAAGAGTAGAGCAGAGCAGCAGCACGAAAGAGAGCAAGAGTGGAGCAGCATCACGAATGAGAGCAAGAGCGGAGCAGCAGTGCGACCGGCAGCAATAGCAGAGCAGAGCAGTAGCACGAACGAATGAAAGCAAGAGCAGTGTAGCAGCGCGACCGATAGCAAGAACAAAGACGCAGCACGAGCGAGAGCCAGAGCAGCAGCAGCTAGTGCTGGTGTGGAAGTCGCCGCCGAGGAAGCAACGACATGGGGGAGAGACGCCATGGAGGAAGTGGCCGGTGACGGCGCCGTCGATAGAGACCCGCCATGGCTGCTCGGTATCAAGCACCAGCAGCCCCATGAGATCGAATAAAAGATAAAATGCAGCGGTGCGTGCATAACCTGCTTGGTGGCGCCGAGTAGGCCTCGGCTTCATAGAAAGAATTGGTGAGGGTGCTGCGGTTCTGGTGGGGCAGGTCAAGCCGGTGCTGTGGGGATGGAGGTGGAACGATAGACGAGGCGAACGTTGGGGCAGCTCCTTGGAGGTGGAGGACGGGGCGGCTGATCCGGTGGGATGACGAGATCGATGATGGATCCTCATCTGGTGCGGTTGATGAGGGACGTCGAGCTGTTGTTGTGGACGACGTCGTCGGGGAAGAGTCTCCGGCTGGGCGGCGGTCGGGAGGCCGAGGGAGGAGCGTGGGGTTTCGCGGGTTTTGGCGGCCTTCGTGTACGAATGGGGGGGAGGGGACGAAGGGGAAGGTAGGTGGAGCCATGGCTTAGGGACGCGCTTGTCCAAAATGTGGGGTAAGTTACGAAAGTACCCCCACCGGTTTTGACCACGCGACGTTGAGGCGGCATTTCCGGCTGAGGGGTAGAAGGGGGATTTCACGTGTCTGGGCTGCGGGACTGATTTCGGATGAGGAGGGAGTTTTCACGCGTGTCAAAATTTTGGGATAACAAGGCGTGGCACGGGTTGAAGAGGCGGGAGTTTCAAAGAGACAAAAGATACTCGAGCTTGAAAATTCCGGGATAACAAGGCGCGGATTCAATGTTTGGCAGAACAAACTTAACGTGTACAAAAAAAAATTCATACAAGACACAAGAGAGTCATGTCCCCTTTTACTATATTGCTATAAATGCCATTGAAAAAACTACAAGAAAAATGTAAAAAAAATTAGGAGAACAAGATTAGCCTGTACAGTACCAAATCAATTCGCACTTCCCTCAACAACAACAAAAAACAAATCAATTCCCACCACAAGAAAGAGTCATGTCCCTTTTTATATGATTACAAATGCCAGGATCTTGAATTTCAATTTTTGAATCCATGTTATGTTGAATTCGAATATATCGTTAGGTGATCTTGCTGTTTATAGTGGATGTAGTCCTACATTTTGATCTTCCATCTTATATGAACATTTTACTCCACCCTATGAATATATATATTGTCGTCTACCATATGGACTAAATTTGAATCAATTTTCCTTATTTGAATACGATTGTTATCAAGTTATACCATCATTTATATATTATCTTGATAACAGAAAACATGCATATAGTAGTAATCATATTTCAATATGAACTACATGTACCATACGATCTCCAATTCAAATATTTGTATCCATTTTATGTTGAATTCAAATCACAGTACATTGGTTTAGGTAGCGAGATGTTCGGGATAATCTAAACCATGTTTTCATATGTATAATTTTTGGCCGAATTGGGACAAGTTTTGGTATAAGCTTCTTACAAACCTGAGATTCTCTCAAGAAGCCTCGTGGTTCCGAGAGGGAACGTGTCACCTTTGTGTGCAAAACGATATACGCTGCCTCCTCCCTGATTTTCTTTACAGAGGCAACATAGAACTATGTGAGTGCCCTGTTAAATTTTGGAATTATTCCAGGTTTGTTTCGCCTTTTCTATACATTAATTGAGTTTCTGGTCATTTAATGTGCATAATTCAAATTTGAACTGCAAGCACATGCTCCGGTGCACCAAAGTTGGTTAAAAAATCACATGTGTGTCCTTGGGTGAATTTCTAGGTCCCATGCAAGAAATGGGAATGAAATTCAAACATCTGGGCGTCGTGGCTCGGCCGAGAACATTGAGAAACTTGGTTTCTAAATTCCTGTAAATCCAAAACACGCCTGAAAATCATGAAACTTGGCATGGTGTCATGTCATGGCACTAACATGCTATGGTAAACAATTTGGCCGAATTGGAACAAGTTTTGGTATAAGCTTCTTGCAAACCGGAGCTTCTCTCAAGAAGGCTCGTGGTTCTAAGAGGGAACGTGTCACCTTTGTGTGCGAAATGATATACGCTGCCCCCCGCCTTGATTTTCTTTACAGAAGCAACATAGAACTATATGAGTGTCGTGTTAAATTTTGGAATTATTCCGGGTTCGTTTGGCCTTTTTTATACATTAATTGAGTTTCTAGTCATTTAATGTGCATAATTCAAATTTGAACTACAAGCACATGCTCCAGTGCACCATAGTTGGTTGAAAAATAACATGTGTGTTCTCAGGTGAATTTCTAGGTCCCATGCAAGAAATGGGAATGAAATTCAAACATCTGGGCGTCGTGGCTCGACCGAGAACATAGAGAAACTTGGTTTTTAAATTCTTGTAAATCCAAAACACGCCTAAAAATCATGAAACTTGGCACGGTGTCATGTCATGAAACTAACATGCTGTGGTAAAAAATTTGGCCGAATTGGAACAAGTTTTGGTATAAGCTTCTTGCAAACCGGAGCTTCTCTCAAGAAGGCTCGTGCTTCTGAGAGGGAACGTGTCACCTTTGTGTGCGAAACGATATACGCTGCCCCCCTGATTTTCTTTACAGAGGCAACATAGAACTATATGAGTGTTGTGTTAAATTTTGGAATTATTCCGGGTTCGTTTGGCCTTTTTTATACATTAATTGAGTTTCTGGTCATTTAATGTGCATACATCAAATTTGAACTACAAGCACATGCTCCAGTGCACCAAAGTTGGTTGAAAAATCACATGTGTGTCCTCGGGTAAATTTCTAGGTCCCATGCAAGAAATGGGAATGAAATTCAAACATCTGGGCATCGTGGCTCGGCCAAAAACATTGAGAAACTTGGGTTTTTAATTCCTGTAAATCCAAAACATGCATGAAAATCATGAAACTTGCCTTGGTGTCATGACATGGCACCAACATGCTGTGGTAATTTTGCTGTCTGATTTGCGAAGGCGCATACATTAACAATCAACAAAGTCATTTTGGAACAAGTGCTATCACGTTACAATCGGAAACACAAGTATTATTAAAACCGTGGGCATTCTACTTACCATTTACGTGCCGCCACGCGTCCCCTTTTTTATTGGCTAGGAGGCGCCGTGCGGGGTAGCTATTTGAGTACGGGAGGCGTGCGATCAGACCCCTGTGCGTGCTTGTCGGGAGGAGAGCCCTTTGACCTCCATCTGCCACCCACCTCTCACCCAAGGTCTCCATTAATGGCGCCCGAGCCCCTGTTTAATGGCATGGCTATGTCTCACTCTACTGAGATTTTAGAGAGAAAGAAGAAAATCTGAAAAGAAAATTTTGCACGGATCTTGATGTAAGATCTGACGGACCTATATAGCATCTACTGCGACTTATAGCAAGACTGATGAATATATAAGGACGACGACAGTTGATAATAATTGTCTTACATATTTAGGAAGATAATTAAAAAAGCCACATGCGGCTACGCCCGAAATACACAAGGGCAAAAGAAGAAGGAAGACGCATACAATGATCTGGCTCACTGATCTCTACTTTCCTGATGCGCTGCAGGTCGTGGAACTAGTTCTCGCGGCGAGCGGCGATGATCTCTTTCATCAGTTTCATGTCCTTAATACGCTGCTTGGCAGCATCCACGGATTCCTCCACCAGCCTTTCACGCTCGATGCGGAGCATGGCATTCTTGTCCATAAGTTTCTTGACGATGATGCCCGTCCTCTTCAACAAGGCAGTGGTCTCCTCCGCCTGCTTCGCCCTTCCGGCGATCTTCGCCCTCAACAGGTCGCGCTCGGTCCGGAGCTTCGCCTTGTCCTCCCATAGTCCCCGGATGACGACGGTAGCATTTTCAAACGAGCCATTCATCTCGTCCTGCAGCTTCATCCAGCCGGAGATCCGACCCATCTGGCCATCGAGCATAGCGCGCATGCGCCTATGAGAGGCCTCGCCTGCCCGTGAGAAATTTTCCCAGGCCGCCGCGGTGTGGGAGGACCTCCCTGCTGCATTCGCGATGCGGCGGGACATCTCTGCTGCTTCCGCGGCGTGGCCGGACCAGTCTGCTGCATCGACGACACGGCGGGACCTCTGTGCTGCTTCGGCGGCACGGCCAGACCTCGGTGCTGCTACGGCGGTGCGGCGGGACATGTCGGCTGCTTTCGCGGCGAGGCGGGACATCTCTCGTGCTTCCGCTTCCATGCTCGCCTCTCCCTGGTAGTAATCTCTTGACCCAGAACTCATGCGGGCCATGGAAGATGCAAGGGAATGATGATGAAAGACTTTTTTGTTTTTGTGGATGAGGAGTTGAGGAGGAATGTGCAGTCATCTTGGAGTAGGTAGTATTTATAACCGAGTACTAATACGCTCCTAAGTGGGAAACCGTAGGTTTTGATCGGTGTGAACAGGTTTGCAATTAAATATAGCATGGTAGTAATTTGGAATGTGATGGGATGCAAGCTCAACATTTATTGACGATTCTAGTGGCTGTTTGGTTTTAGGCCTAGCAATGCCACACTTTGCCATCCAATGTTGCCAAACTTGCCTAAGGTTCTTCAAAATGAGAGCCATAAGTTGGCAAGCCTAAGGGAATCTTGCCACATTTTGTGTGTGTATGTCATGTGGGGCCCTAGTGTGGCTTGCCTAAGGTGTGGCTTGAACCAAACACTCACCGAAGTTGGTCAAACTTGCCTAACCATAGGTGTAGCAACCTTTGGCAATATTGTCACAAACCGGCACTATTCCCGGATGGCGTAACATGGGCACGCGTTCTCGGCCGTGTACGTGGTGTTTGCACCATAGGGTGCACCGCAATACGCGATGTCAGCACAAGTCTTGTTCCATCAACCATGCACACTCGCTATTACCATCGCGCATGCTTCTTTTAATTAGAATGTGTGCCCGTCCTCCTCCACGAACAGCAAGCGCCACAGCTCCGACTCTGGCACTTGCAGCTGGAGCACCTTGCCGTATTGGATCCTGTGCACGGGCATGGGATGCACGGTGCTGATGGGGTGGGGGAGCGTCTGCGGCGGGCCTTCGTAGCCGTAGATGGGCACGTGGCATTTGCAGGGCGCGAGCGGACACACGCTCTGGTGATCGGCGAGCTTGTGGTAAGTGACGTAGAGCCCAAGCCTTTGTGCGGGCACTCCACCCTCACCGAGGAGAGGACAGCGTCCATCACCGTGTTCCGCACATCGAAGCCGCCGCCGTGCTCGCACTTCTGGCACTGCCGATGGTTCCCGGGGCGCTCGCCGTGGCAGTCCGCATAGGCCATGTGCCCTCCCTTGCACTGCACAAATCAATCGAACAACACATCAATCGAGAAACCTGCACCTTGCTCGATCGGCTGAACGGACGAGAGGTGTATTCGAACCTCGTACACGGGAGGCTTCAAGGGGCGGAGGCACAAGGGGTAGTGGAGCAAGGTGAGGTCCATACAGACCTCCATCGTTAGGTCCTATTCTGTCGGCATGATCTCGCCCTCCTCGTGCACCACCATCTCTCGCTTTAGGGCCTGGGCATTAGAAAGTTTTACCATCACTTATTCATACTAGTACTTCAAGCCGCATTAAATCAAAACATGCTTGTATCAAAAGGAAAGTGACGACATGCATGCATGCGTTGAAATTAATGCATCGGTAAACGCAAATTATTGAAATATATCGAGTGCACTGCTTTGATGTGTCGCGTCAACTCGTACAACAAGGAGAAGCTTGATTACAATGCCCTCTCCCTCGCCCATGAGCGTGGTGGCTCGCAGGACTAGGAGAAGCTTTCGCTACACGCTCTCCCTCCCGCGCGCGGTGGACATGCAGCAATTCATTCGGTGTCAGATGGCCAGAAGCATACTGTAGTAGTACAATACCATCAAGTTCGACTTCCCGAAGAGCCAAGGGCAACCCGAACGCTTGTATGGCAGTTTCATGTGTAGGGGAGGTAGTAGTAACTAGTCTAGGATAACTAGTCTATGATCATCTATGATACTATGCTATGATACTATGCACTATGGAGATAGTATCATACACTAGTATCATATGCATGATACTAGTATATGATACTCTCCACATAAGGCTGGTTGTAATGGGGAGTATCATATACTAGTATCATGCATATGATACTAATGTATGATACCTTCCTAATGCATAGTATCATATATTATATCATGTAGTACTCTATTTATTGCCACGCACGACACATAGTAGCATAGTATTTATTATGATACGGTATCATGATATGATACTCAACCCTCTCTTTCTTCATTTAATTCTATGACACCTCATCAAAATTGCCTAGTTGGCATGCATGATACTCCATTACGACCAGCCTAATCATTGGAGTCGGCTCCATGCTATGAGGCCATCTCGAAGCATTTTTTTGATTAAAATAATCTTCTGGCCTACCTGTCATCCTGGTGATTGTAGTTTGCACGCTGATCTGGTCAAGAGAGGAATATATATTTTAATTTGTGGTGGGGTAAATGTTAGAGGTTGCAGCAAATATTGTCCACTGCGGGTCTTTTAGCCAAGTTTAGAGGCAAGCATGTGGGGCCAGTGCTATGATGTGTCGCGTCAACCCGTACAACGAGGAGAATCTTGATTACCACTAGTACGCCCTCTCGCTCGCCGATGCGTGCGGTGGCTCGTAGACAAGGAGAGGCTTTTGCTTACTACAATAAGCTATCCCTCCCGCACGCGGTGGACGGTCATGCAACAGTTGATTTGATATTGTACAAGTAGTGACATCATTGTTCGACTTCTCGAAGAGGCGAAGAGCCAAGTGCAACCCGAACGTGGTAGTTGCGAACGCTCGCGTGGCAGTCTTTTGTGTAGGGGTGGGGCGTGGTGCGGCAGTTTTGTGGCAATTCTTTTCTATTGCTGTTTGCGTCCAATAGGTGCCACCGTCGGATGCAGATCTTACGGTTATTGTGGCGATTGCTAGTTATAGTCATCTTATGAAAATTAAATAATCCCAAAACAAACTCGACCACGTTTCTTGTTTGTAGACATGAATAGGAATCAACCAATGCGTGACGTGGGACGTAGTACCTAGCACGGCATGCAGCGGTCAATTCATTGCATGCAATGGTATTACTAATTAGCAAATACTCCCTCCATTCCTAAATATTTGTCTTTCTAGAGATTTCAACAAGTGACTACACCGTAAATGAGTACATATGGAGCAAAATGAGCGAATCTACACCATAAATATTTAGGAACAGCGGGAGTATTAAGTTCTCATGTTTTCCTCCCCGCCTTGGTCGCGGTGCGCAATATTGAGTACTACTACTGACTAGTCTCTTTTTGACACGCATTTACGTTGATACGGCTTGAATGCCAACGAGGGAGAGGGTAGCGGTTCCCGAAACATTGAACGGTCAATGATGCCTCCTCACCCAATTAGCATGCAGAGGTAAGTAATTGGAGAAGCAGAATAGAGCCAACACAATGTGAATACAATGCAGTTTGGACTCTCATATAAAGGCGGCCCACCACTCCAATCTATCTACTCCTCCTAGTCTCTGCGCAACACTGCTCACTCCAATCCAAGACCAAGACCAAGTGACCAGAAGCCACAAGCACCCATGGCATCGATGGACGCGAGCGGCAGTCGGCTGTGCCAGATCGTACAAGACATCGGCCTGCGGCCCTGCACCACGCAGCGTTTCCAGACGGTGCTGTTGACCGCCGGCGTTATAGCCCTCGTCGACGCTGGCTTCGCCTCTTGCATGTGCAAGATGATGGTCCGCTCCATCCGCAAGTTCACCACCATCAAGAAGCGCGCGGACGACCTTGCCGTACTGCTCCAGCCCGCACGCCCAGGCTCCTCATTGCCTGCCACCCTCATCGGCCTCTAAGGTGACGAACTCTTTGAAGCACTAGTGGCCCTGTACCTACCGGAGGTCGCAACAAAGAATGTGCACCTCGAGGTCGCGCTCGCCATGCAGCGCCTCACCATGCAAGAAACCGTCGACCTGCACATCCACGTCTACGAGGAAATCATCTACTTAGGCCATTACAAGGCCGGCAAGGACAGAAAGATGTTGGCCTTCTTCCACCGGCTGGATTCTTTGGGCGCCATTGTTCAGAAGCATGTTGACCTGGCCACGAAAGACGCTGCTACTTAGCCACCATTCGGTGGGCTGGCGCCCAGAGTCGAGGAGGAGGACGTCGTCGATGGATGCATCTTTCTTCTTGCCTCCTGTAACCAGCACTGCATCGCCTCGTGGCCTTAATGTTTTATTAGTGTATGGCATTTTTATTCCAGTCATAAATGACATGTGTGATCCCTTGCTCTTATTTGGTGTTAATTATATGTAGTATCACTGTCTTCGTCCTGGTGTACTACCTAGGTCCTTGTTTATTAGTCCCTTTTATAATTTGTGCTAAATTTTGACCAAAGATTTAACTGACAAAATGTTAGTGCATGTCAACAAAAATTATATCGTTTGATTTGTAGTTGAACATAGTTTTCAATGATATAATTTTGGTGACATGCATGAACCTTTTGTTAGTCAAATTTATGGTCAAAATTTGGCACAGATTACGATGGGGAGCAATAAACCAGGACGGAGGTAGATTGGTCCGTCACCATCATGTTTTGTGTCAAACTTTGACTTCAGCGACCCAACCTACATGGAGGGAGTATTCAAAACTGAGCATTACTACATGTCACGAGTTCAAAACGAGAAAGTGGAACAAGTACAACATGCCTGTGCCGTTCGCGTCGCACCCCCACACGGTCTGTCCGGCACGCCGATCAAGCTAGGGAACGCTTGTTAGCATTTTCGCTGTCAGGTGGGACCGCGTTGAGCAAACCGACTATCGGCAAATCCCCACCCCGCCCATCGCGCGTCGGCTGAGTTAGAATTAGAAGAGAGAAACGAGGGAGAAGAGCTAGCTGTAGCACTGACGCCGTCGTCAGATGGGACTTGTGTTGATAGAATAGGAGTACTGAGTACTAGTACTAGTTGGGTGCGTGCGACCTATAGCTGTCATCACTTTAGGTCTCCTGTTCGAACCGCAGCTACGCTTCATAGTACATAAATTTTCACGCATTTTTCCTATTATGTTCTCGTAGGCTATTTCCACGTGCTTCCTTTCGCTGACATGTGGGACATAGAGCATCTGGGTCGTAGTGCATGCATGACTCAGAGCATATGCAACCATGCCGGCGTACTTTACATTTCAGACCTCACGAATTACATGCAAAACCCCCGCAGAAGAATAAATAAATAAATGAATTACTACATGGAAACCGGATTATTTTCATAGAAGCCGGAGCACGTTAGTTAAATTTTGGACGTAACACATTGAAAAAAAAACGACCGGACCTAAAACAGTCTAAGGACCTCCTTGATTCGCAGGATACTGAAAACACAGGAATGGGGAAAGTATGATGGCGATGAACCGAGAGGAGGAGGAAGAGGAGTAGCCTGTACATGCTAGAGACTGGACTGTAGTACATTATTTTTTATGGCCATATCACCAAATTGTTTTCTATGGTCACCTTTGTAGTTTGTGCGAAATTTTGACCAAAGATTTAGCTAACAAAATGTTAATGCATGTCAACAAAAATTATGTCATTGGATTCGTATTTGAACATAGTTTGGAATGATATAAATTTTGGTAACATGCATGAACATTTTGTTAGTTCAATCTATAGTCAAAATTTGAGACGAAATACAATGGGGACCAATATACCACATGATTCTTTGCTCCTTCTTACATCGCCGACATGTGGGAGAGCGAGCACCCGGGTCGATGTGTCATGCACAAGATTAGAGTGGGGAACGAAAGGGGGCCATCACCCCGGTCGTAGCGCCGCAGTAATAATGACTATAATGAGCAGTCATATACAAAGACCCCATCTTTCCAACAGTAACGAGCCATCAAATCACACAGCCCTGCCTTTCCAGCAGTAGTAAGTTGAATCCGCTAGTCCCTCACCCTCCTCACCTCTTTGTAAAACCGGCTACGTGAAAACTACCGTGCGTACTGCCCGGGAAAAGCCCCGCCTTCAACTTTTAAATACTCCTAGTATAATTTTGTATCGATGAATTGCGCCATGGAGCAGAAAACTAAAAGAAAAAGGTGGTGCATGTAAACAAATATAGTTCAAGCTCTAGCTAGCGATTCGTAATGTAAACCGTGCATGTGTTTATACGTATAGGTTACTTCAAAGTACTGAGTCCATTGATGCAATGTGGTCAAACTGTACCATCGATATCTCAAAGCCAAAATAGTTCGAGCTTGTTCGTTCTAGGAGTATATAAATAGTACAGTACTGTATGTTTATTCACCCGAGGGGTTGTTCAATGAATGGAGGGCCGGGGAGCACAAGTGTAGTAGGAGTAGTACAGTACAGTACAAAGTGCGACGTGCAGTTAGTCACGTTAAATAGAGAGTTTCTTTTCTTTAATGCCACGTACATAGATTGAAATGCTTGTTGTGGAGAGAAAAAGATAATAACTCCACTATATATATAGGCAGGGGCCTGAGCGCTTGCTTTACTAGGGTTGCTCTATTCATTCTCTCATCCTCTCTAGATCTAAAAAAGACAGCGGTAGCGACATTTTCTCTCTGCTCACCGCTAGTCACAGATCCGACCGGATCCCTTCGGCCAGGGTGTGTGGGGGACTAGGTGCATCGTTCATGCGGTCATCGGCGGCGAGGGAGGAAACCCACAGCTACCGGCGGGGCCCGATCCTCTGCCCGTGTCGTTCTCTCCGACACAGCGCCGACTCGGGAGGTCCTCGGACCCCTTCTTCCTCCCTGCCGTATTGTGGGCGGATCCGACCTCCCGCCGCCCTCCTAGCCACATCCCGACGACCCTCAGGTATAAGTTCCTTCAAAAGCAGCCTTGCTTTACTGCCCCAGCACCCCATGAGGCTGCATGTGGATCTTTTTCTACTTCCATTAGCTCTTCCAAGTCCACCTAAATTTTTAGTATTATTAGAGGTAAAGCTACTTCATGCAGTCGAATCTAGGACTTGGTTCAAAGAGGAAATAGCAGGGGGAAAGTAGTAGAGACTGGATACCCAACCGGTCTCTTGATTGAAAAGGGAAATAAAGGGAAAAGGCAGTACAAACTGGATAAGGAACATATCTATTATTGGTTGAAAAAATGATAGAAAGTGGTGGCTGGTGGACAAGCCAACAGAGTGTCCAGGATTAGATTTGCTGACCTCACATAGTAAAAGGTCTCCAGGATTAGATTTGCTGACCTCACATAGTAAAAGGTCTCCAGGATTAGATTTGCTGCCCTCACAGAGTATGAACAAACTCGGCATCACCACTTTATGCCTCCTTGTAGGTACATTGTGCTGATGCGTCCACTGTCGCATGTCCTTACACCAACTTTTTGCTGTTGTTAATGTAAGGGCGCATGTAAAATGAAGCAATCACACTGTTACCGTAAGGACATGTCTAACCAATGTTATTGTTAATCTAATGCCTCCAGTAATATGATGCAATTAAACTATGTTACAAATGGTACTCCTGCTATTTTTTCCAGTATGATAAGTAAGTTGCTTCTTTACGCTGCTGAGTATCCTGGTGTCCCCACTGTCCCATGCCCTTAAACCAACTCTTTAGCTGCTATTAATCTTCTGTATCTGGTAAACAAGCAATGCCACCATTAAAGTAATCCCATATTTGACGAATGTCATTGTTGATCGTAATGCTTCCGGTAACATGAAGCAATGCTACCATTTTAAAATTTCTACTGTCCTTGCGTGATTGCCATAAACATAATCAAGATGCTTCTTTTCATTTCGTGTATGTTTCATATCTTGTTATTGACCAGTAACTATTGTATTTATATCTTTTTGTGCGGATGGGGATATCCATTTCACCTCGTTGCTATTGTGACCTTTTGGTGAACCGCACAAAACACTTTTTTTGGAATGAGTGTCTTGTGCAATTCAACTAAAATGTCACGTGTGCAACGTCTCTCAATTTTGGTGGAACTGCACAAAATGGTGATTGGAGTTTCCAAAATCTCCCTCAAACTCTGCTGGTAATCTCGTGCAACATTTTATTAGCCTTTGCAAGATGAGCCGCCACTGTCACCACAATGGCACTTTATTTTAGTGGAACTGCACAAAAGGATAAGCAAATTATAGTTGCACCTTACATGAGCAGGACATCCAACCTTAATGTTGCTCAATTTTAGTGCAACTACTAAAGAAGAACCTGCCAGCTCATGAGAGCAACTACTTTTTGCTAGCTGAATGATGCAATCTTTGCTTCATTTCAGGTGAACTGCAGAAAAAGTCGCATGAATTGAATCATGGATCTGTAGGTTGACCTTATCGAGTCGTGCGGCGTAGGGGCCCCTCTCTTAGTTATGGTTCCCATGACCGGGTATGTTCCTTTTTGGTTGATTTTGACTCTGCATCCAGCTAGTGATCTTGGGCTACTATTTTGGCACTGCTACTACCACTGATAAAATGAAGTAATAATACATTTAAAATAGAGCTACTGTCTTAGCTACTATTTCATTTCCAATGTAGATAACTTGCAGAAGGCCTATCCGGCAGAATGAAGTCCATGTGCACTACATCAATCACATAGCTGCACTGAACCAGTTGAGTCCATCAGGCCTACTGTTGAGGTGGCGCGAGCCCCCTCTCTAACTGTCCGGCGCCATAATTTTAGTTGAACTGCATAAAAAAGCGATTGAAATGAGTCGACGCTCCTCCTTCTACTGCCACACTGAGGTGTTAATGGATGTCAATGAATCGCTTTCATGGCAAGATATGGGGACATGAAGAATAACTTGATCTCCCAAAGTCATCTCACATAGGTCAGTATTGTCCTTTATCAACATGATTGTGCTTTGTCATACTGTGCTAATGTTGTATTTTTTTAAATAAAGCTATTCTATTGCAATCTTTTCTCATTTTGGAAATAAAGTTTGCTTCAACTAGTGCCACTATTATAGTAATCATGCTCTTTCTTATCTGTGCAAACAGGAATACTCAACTACAGATGTTGTGATGGTCAAGAGCATTCGCCAAGTTCTTGGGTTGTATGATACGGCTAGCCAAGATGGATTTAATCCCGATATTCATTTTATCAAAAGGCTCTAATGGGTTGGTTCTGAATCTTGCAAGCTGGGAATCAATGAGATGTGTAGGCATCTTTGTTGTACTTATTATTTGAATCTTATTTGTTGGTTCTGAATCTTGCAAGCTGGGAAACACGACATGATGATGCAGAGGACATCAACCATAACAAGCTGTTCAAACTTGGTAGTATTGTCTGTGTGAAAGTGCGGCAAATGTGCTGATCGTGTGTGTCCTGAGAATAATAATTCTAATGTGCATGTTGATCCTGTGGCACTGATAGAACGAGCCAATGTTTAGCTTGTTTTAAGAATAAATTTTAATTAAAGCTAATTAAATTTAAGTAAAGTGACCACTAACACTTATTATTACAGTACCAATACAGACCCGCTCGTGAACCGACGTGTGGGCGGAATAGGTTTCTTAATGGACCCGTTTGAATGCACCAAGGGTGCATGTTCTGCCGGGCGTGCAGCGGGCGAGGGAGGGGTAGTAACTATTGTCGCATGTACACACTTAGTTTACTGTTGAATGCAGTTCCCCAAGAGCTGAAAAATGAACTCCTGCCACCGCCTACCCACTCGTTCACGTGAAGAGACTCCAATGGCGATCCGAGGTGTGAGTCTGCTGGATATGGACTTCAGCAAGGAGTTCACCTTTGAGTTCGCCGTTCAGACCCATGGCAGCACCAAGTTTAATGTGATGTACACCAACGATCCGGACTCGGTGAAGCTCTGCCTCGCCAAGTTCAAGCATTACCTATAGGAGGAGAAAGCTCAAGGTCGCGGGACTAGACCTTGTGCCCATCCATTCATCTCCTGACAGGGACCAGTGGATCACCGTCGCCCATGTATGCGTGCGGGACGAGGTTCTCGTGTACCACTGCTGTAGGGCTATCAGAGGTTCTAGAGCAGTTGCCCTTTTCATCGGCAGCGCCGACTACACCTTCGCTACGGTGGAGAGAAGGAAGAACGCGACGATTCAGCCATCTGGTGCAATAAGCTTGTCGACATCCAGAAGCAATACAAAATCATCAGCAACGGGCATGAGAAGGATTTTGTGGTTGACCTCGCCGCGACCATCATCGACCCCTGCTATGCCAACATGAAAGAAGACAACGATACCAAGGACCTAAACATGTGGGAGGTACCTCTGAATCTAGCCTACATAACCTACGCGGCCAAGGATGCGTACGCATGCTACGGCATGTACAAGCGGATCTTGGACATGAGGGCGTGTGTGCTTCCCATAACCGACGAGTACACGGACAACCGCAGCGTCATGATCAAGTGTGCCAGGAAGGTCTAGATGATGTACTTTATCTGTTTAAGCACCTTTATCATCTGACTGTTTCATGCATTAGCCTATGTGTCGTAATTATCTGTTTTGTCCGAATATTTCATCTAAGAACCCATTAACCTGTTTACTTTTTTTAGTGGCTATTTACTTATGTATGTAACTACTTCACTGGGCTGTCGTGCTTTGAATCTCCTTCCTCCCAACATATTCCCCCTTCTCAGGTGGACCCAGCCGGTCTCGTACATAGACATCTGGGACCAACCACCTATCCATTTGTATTTCTTTATTTTGTTCAATCTTTCTTCCTCTTCCTACAGTGGCTGGCGGCACTGCCGCGCACGCCTCGGTGACCCATCCTAGCCTATGGCGCTGGCCAGGTCATCCCTCTACTCCCACACATTCTCCGACGGCGGCAGCTCCACCGGCCCAACCTACACCCGAACAAGTCAACCCTCGTACTCCCCTTCGCCTGCGTGTTCCCCTGCTCCGGTTCGTTCCGGTCCGCGGTCTCGACATCGTCCTCCGCCTTGGTGCTCTCGTCGGGACCCCGCCATCTGTCGTTCCCAACATGGTCAACAAAACGAGAGAATCGAGAGATGACTGTTCATCGGGAGGCTGACAGTCCTGGCCCACCAGGTCCAGGTCCATGGCCTAGGTTTTGTTGTTTAACACGCCCAGCCCACGACATGCAAACACAGTTGATACAGCAGGTTTCAACCTTTTTTTTGGGGTCCGGCAGGTATCAAGCGGCCTCTGGGCCTCCCAGCCTAGCTTGTATATAACATCAGCAACCCAAGTTATGTTTGTTTTTTCAAGACAACGCACAGCTCAGTTCTATTTTTCTACAATAATGCAAAACCAAACCTATGTTTTCCCTTCTATAGATGTATATATATACTTATATTTATATTTATATCTTATATATATATATATATATATGAAACAACATAAGGTTCCGTTAAACCTGTCCTTCGTCCAACCATTGTATAGACCTTCCCACTTCCTTTATTTTTCGTTTTTATTAATCCTATATCTGAATTTTCTCACACTTTCTTTTTCGATGTAATCTGAGTTTTCTCCCAGTAGTTTTCCCTAGAACCAACTCAACTGTCCCACGTCTAGCCTAAAAAATAATAATACCCCACGTCCTATTAACTCATCAAATTAAAATGATATTTTATTTCGTAAATCGAAAGTTCTTACAAAATAATAATAATTGTTTATATATAACTTGGCAAGTTAACTCCTCGTGATTGCGTACATAAGCTTGCAAAGATTTTACTGACCAATCAGTAATAGACATGCAATCATGTGTTTATGTTTTTATAATATTTCTCCGTCCAGCCCAACATGATATTTTCACCCAGGTCAGCAAGTCCGTGGATTTCGAAAAAAATGCAAATGGGCTTTAAATTCTAACATAATATATAAACGGGCTGCATAGACTCTACATCATTGTTTCACCCAGCCCACCAAATGGACTAAAAAAAACCAAATGGACTGGTTGACATGTGGGCCAGTAGGTCGAAGCCTAAGCACTTTCGTAAAAAAATACAAAGGTTGAAGCCTAAGCAAGGTGTTGGATTTACATCCAACGGCCGGCATTCTTCTTCAATCTCTCATCTTCTTCCTCCAGCACTGCCAGGACCGCCTGCTCCAGCCTCCGGCATCCAGCGGTGCTGTTTCGCGTGCCTCGCAGCGAAACGCTACCCCACCGACGGCCCGGCCATCCCTCCACTCCTCCGCACCTCCTGTTATTCTCTGCCGAGTGTAGGCCCACCCCGCACCCGAATCAGTCAAGTTTCCCACTCCTCTCAGTCTGCGACTCCACTGCCGTGTCTTCCCCATCTCCGGGTCATTCCAGTCTGGGGCCTCGCCGTCGTCCACCGGCCTTGGTGCGCTCGGCACGGTGTGGTCAACGTGGTCAACAAACGAGTCATCGGAAGATGACTGTATGTGGAGAGGCTGACAGTGGGGACGCACCACACCCGTGGACGCATGCATGCAACTGCATCCTTTTAACCCTGAAAAATAATGTTTTCTCCCCCTGACAGCTGGGCCCACCAGCTACATCTTCGCACGCAAGAAAGTGCGTCCTTATTACATGCAAAAAAAAATGATTCCTCCCCCTAATAGCTGGGACCCATCAGCTATATCTTCGCACGCAGGGAAGTGCCTCCTTATCCTCCCTGATACCTGGGACCCACCCGATCGAACCGTACATAGGATTGTCTCTCTGGTCGCGAACGTGTACGTACATTTTTTTTGCGGGAGGAACGTGTACGTACATACTGGTCGATCGGTCTCTCTGCAAGGATGAATTGTGACCGAGCAAGGAGCGGCACGTGTGACGTAGTAGTTGAGGCAGTCCTGTATAAATCGTGTACACGTACGTACAACCACACTGCAAGAAAGTAAATATGGCTACGTACGTACATACAGGCGGGGTCTCGAACGCGTACAGCGACGGTGTCCTGTTCATCGGCAGCCAACCGGCTAGGTCGGAACGGAGGAAACCATGTCGTGTTCATCGGGAGGCAAGCGACTGGGTCGGAATGCATCCTGTTCATCGGGAGTCAACAGACATGGATGGAACAGCCCAAACCGGGTCCTGTTCATCGACTCGGGGTCTCGCGTCCTGCAAAACGGAGGAAACATATTTCTCTTCCACCGCCTACAATTAAAACGGGGTCCTGTTCACCGGGAGGGGTCTTGCGTACTGCAAAACGGAAGAAACAGACTTCTCTCCAACCGCGTACAGTCGAAACGGGGTCCTGTTCATCGGGAGGGGTCTGGCGTACCGAAAAACAGAGGAAACGGACTTCTCTCAACCGCCTACGATCGAAACGGGGTCCTGTTCATCGGAGGGGTGTGTGGCGTACAGCAAAACGGGACTCCACAGGCTACTGTTCATCCACCCTCCACGGGATCCTGTTCATCCACCCCAACCGGCTGGGTGTGTGGCGGCCTCCTCCGGGTCCTGTTCATCCAGCGGCAATGGCATACTTCCATGGGGTCCTGTTCATCCAGCGGCAACCGCGTAATACCACGGGGTCCTGTTCATCCAGCGTCAACCGCCTACACACAGCCGGGATCAGATACGTCTCCATCGTATCTATAATTTCTGATTGTTTCCTGCCAATATTATACAACTTTCACATACTTTTAGCAACATTTTATACGATTTATTGGACTAATCTATTGATCCAGTGCCCAGTGCCAGTTCCTGTTTGTTGCGTGTTTTTTGTTTCGCCGAAAATCCATATCAAACAAAGTCCAAACGCAATAAAAATTTACGGAGAATTATTTTGGAATTTATGTGATTTTTGGGAGGTGGAATCAACGTTAACGAAGGCCCACGGCTTCCAAAACCCACCAGGGCGCGCCGGGCACCCCCTGGCGTGCCCAGGTGTCTTGTGCCCTCCCCGTAAGCTGGTTGGGGTCCTTCTTCGGGCACAAGAAAGATAATTTATGGAAAAAAATTGTGTAAAAATTTCAGCAAAATCGGAGTTATGGATATCCGGGAATTTAAGAAATGGTGCAGGGCCAGAAAACGGGAACGCGAAACAGAAGAGAACAGAGAGGGAGATCCAATCTCGGAGGGGCTCCCGCCCCTCTGCCTTCATGGAGGCCATGGACTAGAGGCGGAACTCTCCTCCCATCTAGGGGGGAGGCCAAGGAAGAAGAAGGAGGGGGGCTCTCTCCCCCTCTCTCCCGGTGGCGCCGGAGTGCCGCCGGGGCACGGATCATGACGGCGATCTACATCAACAATCTTGCTACCGTCCACACCAACAATCTCCCCCTATATGCAGTGGTGTAACACCTCTTCTCCCCGTTGTAATCTCTACTTAAACATGGTGCTCAACTTCATATATTATTTGCCAATGATCTATGGTTATCCTATGATGTTTGAGTAGATCCATTTTGTCCTGTGGGTTAATCATGATCTTGGTTGGTATGATTGTAAATTTTATCATGGTGCTATCCTACGGTGTGCTCCATCTCGTGCAAATGGAGGGATCCACGCTATAGGGTGTTGCAATATGTTCATGATTCGCTTATTGTCGGTTGCGGGGGTGACCGCAGCCTAAACACGGATAAGTGGGTTGTTGCGTATGGGAGTAAAGAGGACTTGATACTTAATGCTATGGTTGGGTTTCATGACCTTAATGATCTTTACTAGTTTTGGATGCTTGCTAGAGTTCCAATCATAAGTGCATATGATCCAAGTAGAGAAAGTGTGTTAGCTCATGCCTCTCCCTCATGTAAAATTGCAAGAATGATTACTGGTCTTGTTATTGATTGCCTAGGGACAAATGACTTTCTTGTTGACCAAAACTATCTACTTTTATTACCTTGCAATTTATTCGTAGTTTTATTCTCAAAAAGTACTCGTAGATTTATTCTTGCAAAATAGTTTCATACTTCTTTTAGGTAAAGCAAATGTCAAGTGTGCGTAGAGTTGTATCGGTGGTCGATAGAACTTGAGGGAATATTTGTTCTACCTTTAGCTACTCATTGGTTTTGACACTCTTATTTATTGAAGAAGGCTACAAACGGTCCCCTATACTTGTGGGTTATCAAGACCTTTTTCTGGCACCATTGCCGGGGAGCAATAGCGTGGGGTGAATATTCTCATGTGTGCTTGTTTGCTTTATCATTGAGTAGTTTTTATTTTTGTGCTCTTGTTTTCTATCTTTAGTTATGGATAAGAAACGCAAAATACCAAAAAAAATAGTTGTACCTGCTAAACCTATGGTTGAA
The DNA here is from genome assembly GCA_011799875.1 of Thinopyrum elongatum. Classification (NCBI taxonomy): domain Eukaryota; kingdom Viridiplantae; phylum Streptophyta; class Magnoliopsida; order Poales; family Poaceae; genus Thinopyrum; species Thinopyrum elongatum. Next base: position 145,391,771 of record CM022302.1, on the reverse strand, counting down.
GAACCACCAAAAATCTATCATACTGCTGGAGCTTTTTACTTGGATCATCTTCGATCCCTTTGTGCTCGTGCTGAAACACCAACTAGCTTAGTTGAGGGCAAATCATTAGATGATCATGCTCATTTTGTGCGACACCGCTTATCTCAAAAACGGAAACTTTTACTGCATCAAATTAATACTATGCAATGCTATGCTTGGAATTTATGTGAATTATATGATTTTACTTGTTGTTCTAAAGACCCTAAGAAACACCTTCCCTACCAATGTGAGTTTAGTGATAATGGAATCTTATCTTCTTATGCCAAAGGTGTTTATAATTACTATGACATTGAACAAATTTAAGAATTTGTTGCTTTTAAGGGTGCTTATGAAATTGCTTCTTTGATTGAAAAGTATGATGCTACTCTTTATGAATCTGAATTTTTTTCCATACTTAAATATTGCTATGAAAACTATGCTTCTAATGCTTATATCAATGAGTTTATTGAGAAAGTCTCCGTTGTCCAAGAAGAGACTAATATTTTGCAGGAGTCTGTGGAAGAAGAAATTGATGAAACTGTGAGCTCATTGGATGAAAAAGATGATGAGGAGAGCGAAGAACAAGCGAAGGAAGAGCGGATTGATCATCCATGCCCACCTTCTAATGAGAGTAACTCTTCAACTCATGCATTGTTTAATTTCCCTTCGTTCTTACCGAAGGATGAATGCTATGATAATTGCTATGATCCTGTTGATTCTTTTGAAATATCCCTTTTTGATGAACTTGATGATTGCTAGGCTTGTGGCCATGATGCCAATATGAATTATGCTTATGGAGATGAACTTGCTATTGTTCCTTATGTTAAACATGAAATTGTTGCTATTGCACCCACACATGATAGTCCTATTATCTTTTTGAATTCTTCAAACTACACTATATTGGAGAAGTTCGCACTTATTAAGGATTACATTGATGGGTTGCGTTCTACCACTACACATGATGATTTTGATGAATATAATATGCATGTGCTTGCTACTCCTACTTGCAATTATTATGAGAGAGGAACTACATCTCCGCCTCTCTATGTTTCCAACATGATAGAATTGCAAGAAATTGCTTATACTATGCATTGGCCTTTACTTGATGTGCATGAATTGTTCTTTTATGAAATGCCAATGCATAGGAAGAGAGTTAGACTTCGTCATCACATGATATATGTTGCTTTGTGCTCACTACTAAATTACAAATCATTGTTAATTAAAATTGGCTTTGATATACCTTGGGATCCGGGTGGATCCATTACTTGAGCACTTTATGCCCAGCTTAATGGCTTTAAAGAAAGTGCTGCCAGGGAGACAACCCAGAAGTTTTAGAGAGTCGTTTTATTCTGTTGAGTGCTTTTATAAAGTTTAAAAATAAAAAAATATAGAGGGGAACTTAAAACTTCACGAAAAGAGAAGCGATTGAAAGGTGATGCATTGGAGAAGTGAGGGTCGACCTTGAACACTTGTGTTCATGCTCATGGAAACAATGTAAATTTTTCATGAAGTTTCTCACAAAAATAATTATCCCCTTGTAAAAATCCATTGTATTATAAAAATAATGTGCCAAGATTTGCCTTTAGGATGATTAGATTGCTTGTTGGTATGTGTGGTGCAAAAACAGAAACTTTGGCTGTAGTGCATGAATTTACATTTTTTACTGGAACGTCAAAAGTTTCTGATACTTTTTGCACAGTATTGCTATACAAATTGTTTATGTTTTCCTAATTTTTCAGAATTTTTGGAGTAACAGAAGTATGGTAGATGTTCAGATTACTACAGACTGTCCTGTTTAAGACAGATTCTGTTTTTGATGCATTGTTTTGGTTGTTTTGATGAAACTATCAATTTTTATCGATGGTATAAGCCATGGAAAAGTTATATTACAGTAGCTACAATGCAAAAACAAAATATGAATTGGTTTGCAACAGTACTTAGAGTAGTGATTTACATTATTATATTAACGGATCTCACGAGGTTTCTGTTGAGTTTTGTGTGGATGAAATGATCAAAGATCGAGGAGGTCTCGATATGAGGAGAAGGAGGAGAGGCAAGAGCTCAACTTGGGGATTACCAAGGCACCCTAAGTAAATATCCAAGGAGACTCAAGTGTCTAAGCTTGGGGATTCCCCGGAAGGCTCATCTTTCTTCAACAAGTATCGGTATGTTTTTGTCTTCGTTTCGTTCAAGTGATATGTGTAAATCTTGGAGCGCCTTTTGTATTTATTTTTCACTTTTATTTTATGCACCATGCTGGTATGAGATAGTCCATGGTTGATTTATAGAATACTCATTGCACATCACTTATATCTTTTGAGTATGGCTTTATAGAATGCTTCATGTGCTTCACTTATATCATTTGAAGTTTGGATTGCCTGTTTCTCTTCACATAGAAAACCGTTATTTGTAGAATGCTCTTTTGCTTCACTTATATTTAGTAGAGCATGGTCATTTGTAGAAAGAATTAAAACTCTCATGCTTCACTTATACCTATTTAGAGAGTCAACAGGAATTGGTCAATTGCATGGTTAGTCATAAAATCCTACATAAAACTTGTGGATCACTGAATATGATATGTTTGATTCCTTGCAATAGTTTTGCGATATAGAGATGGAATGTGTGGGAGGTACTAGTAAATGGTTGTGGTTAGTAAGAATATTGGTGTTAAGGTTTGTGATTCCCGAAGCATGCACGTATAGTCTCTCGTTATGCTATGAAGTTGGAGCATGATTTATTATTGATTGTCTTCCTTATGAGTGGCGGTCGGGGATGAGCGACGGTCTTTTCCTGCCAATCTATCCCCCTAGGGGCATGCGTAGTAGTACTTTGCTTCGAGGGCTAATAAACTTTTGCAATAAGTATATGAGTTCTTTATGACTAATGTGAGTCCATGGATTATACACGCTCTTACCTTTCCGCAATTTGCTAGTCTCTACGGTACCGTACATTGCCCTTTCTCACCTCGAGAGTCGGTGCAAACTTCGTCGGTGCATCCAAACCCCATGATATGATACACTCTATCACACATAAGCCTTATTATATCTTCCTCAAAACAGCCACCATACCTACCTATTATGGCCTTTTCATAGCCATTCCGAGATATATTGCCATGCAACTTCCACCGCTTCCGTTTGATGACTTGAGCATTCATTTTCATATTGCTTTGCATGATCATATAGATGACATAGTAGTTCTGGCTCAGCCACCATTCATCATTTTTTATACATGTTATGCTAGATCATTGCACATCCTGGTACACTGCCAGAGGCATTCATATAGAGTCATATTTTGTTATAAGTATCGAGTTGTAAGTAAATAGAAGTGTGATGATCATCAATTTTCATTATTAGAGCATGTCCCAGTGAGGAAAGGATGATGGAGACTATGATTCCCCCACAAGTCAGGATGAGACTCCGGACAAAAAAAAAGAAAAAAAAGAAAAAAAGAAAAAAAACAAAGAGAGAAGGGGCATGCTAGTTCCACACTTGTGCTTCAAAGTAGCACCATGTTTTTTATATAGAGAGTCTCCTATGTTGTCACTTTCATATACTAGTGGGAATTTTTCATTATAGGATTAGATGCACATCCACTTAGTTTTCATACTGAGCTCTCATACACTTATAGCTCTTAGTGCATCCGTTGCATGGCAATCCCTACTCCTCATGTTGATATCAATTGATGGGCATCTCCATAGCCCATTGGTTAGCCGCGTCGATGTGAGACTTTCTTACTTTTTTGTCTTCTCTATATTCACCCCTATCATCATACTCTATTCCACCCATAGTGCTATATCCATGGCATGCGCTCATGTATTGCGTGAGGGTTGAAAAAGCTGAAGCGCGTTAAAAAGTATGAACCAATTGCTCGGCTTGACATCGAGGGTTGTGCATGATAAATACTTTGTGTTAAGAAGACAGAGCATGACAAGACTATATGATTTTGTAGGGATAGCTTTCTTCAGCGTTGATATTTTGAAAGACACGATTGTTTGTTTGGATGCCTGAGTATTAATGTCTTTATGTCAAATTATAGACTATTGCTTTGCATCACTTATGTATTAATATTCATGCCATGATTAGACATATGCTCAAGTTTATGCTAGGTAGCATTCCACCTCAAATATTATCTTTTTTTATCATTTACCTACTCGAGGACGAGCAGGAATTAAGCTTGGGGATGCTAATACGTCTGCGTCGTATCTATAATTTTTGATTGTTTCATGCCAATATTATACAACTTTCACATACTTTTGGCAACATTTTATATGATTTATTGGACTAACCTATTGATCCAGTGCCCAGTGCCAGTTCCTGTTTGTTGCACGTTTTTTGTTTTGCAGAAAATCCATATCAAACAATGTGATGCCCCTGACTTAATCATGCACTAATCATACAGGCAAATACGCACGATCAAGCACAGGGACCCACGGGAAGATATCACAACACAACTCTAACACAAATAAACGGAGATCCACGAATATTACATACCAGGGATCACGAGGATCCGAATACAAAAGTCAGTCATACAAATAATATCTGGGTACAGACATAGTTAGCCAAGGTTTGCCTTAAGAAGGCTAGCACAAACAACGACTCTAGATCGAAAGGCGAAGGCCTCCTGCCTAGGGCCACAGGCCACCGATCCTACTCCTGGTCGGCTGGCTTAATCCAGTAATACATGCCGTCTGGACCCTCCTGGTAGTAAGCTCCTGCGATGGCATCTGGCTCCTGGGCTCCATCGTCTGATGTAACATCAAAAGGGTATGGGGGAAAAAGAGGTAGCAAAGCAACCGTGAGTACTCGTCCAAAGTACTCAGCAAGCAAGGATCTACACTACATATGCACTGTTATCAAAAGGAAAGGCCTGTATATGTGGACTAGGCTGCAGAAATGCCAGAATAGAGAGACGGCCTAGTCCTATCGAAGACTAGCATCTTCACGAAGCCACCATCTTGCAGCAATTAGAAGAGTATAGAAAAGCATTTTATTAAGCAAGCATGTTGAGGCAAAGCCTAGAGATCCTTTCTCGACTCCCTGCGAGAAAGCGATCCCGGAGCTTCAATTAATTAAACATGTATCCAGTTCAAGTAATAGACAGGGATATCAAACTGAGCGTCTTGTTACCGTGGACACGGCTATTCGAATAGATAACTTCCCTGCAGGGGTGCACTACTATTACCCAACACGCTCGATCAACTCCGACCGGACACACTTGCTGGGTAATGCCCGGCCTCTGGAGATCAATACGAAGCAGTGCCCTACCTTGGCTCAGCAAAGAGGTCAACACGTAGGACTAACCTATGCATCCAGGGGTCTTGGGCCATCACCCCGGGCGCTCCTGCACGTTGCGAGACTGGCCGGGGAGCAGGCGCGACACTGAACTCGTTAGTGAAGTATCCAGCCCAACCCCAACAATCAGCCCGCACGGTGAACTGTGATGTCTGATGAGCTTTCGGGAGAAACGTACGACGTAGAGGGCCCCATAACCATTATCCCACGTGGTGGTAGTGCGTATAGGCCATTGGCCAACTCAGATCAATTACCCAAATCCGATAGGCATATTTAATAACTCGCGGAGATAATCAGAGTTTCTGATGCTCCGCCACAATATCTCTCTCGGGTGCCCTCCAGGCAAACCCGACTGCATAATTTCCCCCCGGGTACCCCTCAGGGTCGACCCGCCTGTGACAAAGGTCAAAGTAACCGTGTGGTCATAACATCAAGGGGGAAACCCCGAGGAATCACCCTCGGTGGATTCCACTCTATGAAATCATCAAGGTGAATGTAGGAGGAATCACCCTCGAGGTTCACACTTGAGGGGTTGCACGACATAGTCGTATCGGGAGTGGTTAAGGAGGAATCACCCTCAATGACCATGTCCGAATGGCTACACTGCAGAGTTATCATCAAGAGTGCGTTACGAGGTATCACCCTCGGCACTTGATAGTAACTATGCAGAGTCGTACAACAAAGGGGGTGAAGTGAGGTGTCAGTCTCTGGTCGTCGATCACGTTGATCGATTCGTCGATGATGAAGCAGAGGCAACAAGGACAAGGTGGGGAGTCACTGATGGTTCACTAACCAATCTATACTAAGCAGTTTAGGTTAAGCAGGTAGGTATCAATAAGCAGGTTACAAAAAGCAGGCTATGCATCAGAGTAGGAGCAATTAATTATAGTAGCAAAATCTAATGCAAGCATGAGAGAATGGAATGGGCGATATCGGAGTGATCAAAAAGGGGGGGGGTGGCTTCCCTGGAAGCTCTGCTGAGAGGGGCTGGTCGTCAGAAGGCTGCTCGTCCGGAGCGTAGTCGTACTTTGTTGCGCCGGCGTCAGTCTCGGCGTCTATCAAGAGAGAAGGAGGGGGGAAGAAACAATAAATTCATAGCAAAAATGCAAACAATATGCATGACATGCCTAAATGATATGCAGAGGTGTTCTACTGCCTATCTAAATGATTTAGTTAATCTAGGAATTTGTTTGGATTTATTTTATTAAAGTTGAGCACTATTCATTTATCAAAATCAGTCTAAAAGTTCCATGTTCTGATAGTTAGGGGCATCTGACAGCAATACGAAGGGCGTATTCGGATTCGTCTTGTCGTTCTGAGCAACTTTCATGTACAAAGTATTTTCATCCGAGCTACGGTTTATTTTATATGATTTTCTAAAGTTTTAATCATTTTCTGGAATTTATTTAATTATTTTAAATCAACATTATCCAAAACAGTAAGGGATGACATCAGCATGATGTATGTGTGACGTCAGCAGTCAACAGTGGCGGTCGAATAGTCAAACCTGACCTGTGGGTCCAGTGGGACCCACCTGTCATAGGGACAGAGGCTAAATAGGATTTGTTTTAAACTAATTAGGATTAATTAAGTTTGGGCCCCATTAGTCAGTGACATATTAGGGTTTTAATTAACTAATTACTTAATTAACAGTTTTTATTTATTTATAAAAATCAATTTAACAGGCGAGACCCACATGTCATAGACACAGGGCGAGCCCAGTCAGCGTTTACTGGGTCAATTGGGCCCAGTGGGACCCAGGGTCAGTGGCTGAGTGGTGGGGCCCATGGTGCCAGGTGGCAGCCACGTCGGCACTGGCCACCAGTGTGCGTCGGCGAGCCCGAGCACGGCGCTTAACTCCGGCGAGCCCGGGTTTCTTCTGTGGTGCATCAAATCGGGCGGGGTTTGGCTCTCTGGAACGAGCAGTTCACGCTGCGTCCGATGGTGGGGTTCACGGCGGCTGGGGTTGCGGAATAGGGCAATGCAACGACGACGGGCGGTGGTTGTTTCGGGCGGTGCTCAGTTTGGTTGCTACGGGGCGCTAACGAGCAAGGCAAAGGGCTAGGGGGAGCCTACGCAGCGCGGCGAGCACGATGGGCAGTAGTGCGCGACCAAATGGTCGCCGAAATGACGCCGGCGATGTTCTTCGCGGCGGAGGGCTCGGGCGAGATGGGGGCGGCAGCTACGGCTACGGAGAGAGAGAGGGAAGAGGAGGGATCGACGCGGTAGCTCACAATGGCCCTGTAGGTGTGCGGAAGTGAGCTCAGGGAAGCGCGACGGCGGCGACGTGGTTGGCCGTAGGTTGAAGATGAGGCCGTGGGAGACGCGGAGGCGGCTCCGAGCTCGAATGGCTACCCGCGGTCGACGCGGTCGAAGACGGTGGATAAGGTGGATGTGGCGCAGCGACGAGACGGAGGCGGTGGCAGCGTGCGTCACGGCGGCGTGGCCCTGGCGGTGCTCGGGTGCGGTGGGGAGACAAGGAAGAGAGGGAGTGGGGCGGCTAGGGTTTGCCCACGGGGTCGGGGAGGGGTTCTTATCCACCAGGCGGGCGCGAGCCCGCTGTCGAGCGAGAGAGGGGGGGCCTGGCTGCGGGCGCACGCAAGCGCGGAGTGTTCGACAGCGAGCGGGGGTGAGCAGTGCGGGAGGTGTGAGGAGGTGCGGGTTGGGCTGGGCCGGCGCTGTAGCACTTAGGCCCACCCACCGTGGGCCTTTTTCTTTTTCTACTTTTCTTTTCTGTTTTCTGTTTTCTTTTGTTTTTCTGTTTTTGCAAAAATGTGTGGCCCCAATTATAGTTTTCTAAAATATGTGAACTAGCCACAATGTTTCAGTGCAACCTTTACTACTGCCATAAAAAGGTTTTGAGTCCATATAATTTCATTTGGATTTTATTTATTTATAAATGGATTAAATACTTTTGTTTTGCTGCTGTTTATTGCTGTTATATTTATTTAACTAATTTAGTTAATGTTTCTGTTATTCTTCCAAATGCTTTGGGAATATTTGCAACATGATGAACATTTTAGTTTCCAATTTGGAACAACTTTTATTTTCACTTTAATTTAATTTGAAGTTTGAATTAGGAGTTTGAAATGCAATATGATGCAAATGATGACTAGGCACTGTTGAACTTGCTGACATGGCATTAACTAAGGGTGATCACAGTGGTTAATTACATGGGGTGTTACAATTCTCCTCCTCTAACAAGAATTCTTGTCCCGAGAATTAAGAGGAAGATTGAAAGAAAGCGGAGTATTCTTCACGAAGACGATCCTCGCGTTCCCAAGTGGCTTTATATTCAGAATGATTCGACCACTGAACTTTAAGGAATTTGATTGATTTCTGATGAGTACGATGTTCAGTTTGATCAAGAATGCAGACGGGATATTCTGGATAAGACAGATCTTCCCGCAATTCAAGCATTTCATGATCCACAGCCCGAATAGGATCCTTGAAGCAGCGACGAAGTTGGGATACATGAAAGACATCATGCACTTGAGAAAGATTTGGCAGCAATTGCAACTGATATGCCACTTCTCCTCATCGGGCAAGAATACAGAACGGGCCAATGTAGCGAGGAGCTAACTTGCCCTTGATTCCGAACCGATGAGTGCCTTTCAATGGAGTGACGCGAAGGTAAGCTTGCTCGCCAGGCTGATAGACCATTACCTTGTGCTTTCGGTCATAGTTGCTCTTCTGACGAGACTGAGCAGCTTTCAGATGTTCCCGGGTGATGCGGACTTTTTCTTCAGCTTGCTGAATAATGTCCGGTCCGACGAGTGAGCGTTCCCCAGTTTCTGACCAGTTCAGGGGGGTTCGACACTTACGTCCGTATAGAACTTCAAACGGTGCCATCTTCAGACTAGCTTGGTAGCTATTGTTGTAAGAGAATTCGGCATACGGGAGAGATTCCTCCCATTTCTTACCGAAGGAGATGACACAAGCTCGAAGCATATCTTCGAGCACTTGATTAACTCATTCGACTTGACCCTGAGACTCAGGGTGGAAGGCGGTGCTAAAGGACAGATGAGTTCCCATAGCTTCTTGGAAACTTTCACAGAATTTGGAGGTAAAGAGGCTGCCACGATCCGAACTGATCTCCAACGGAACACCGTGGAGTGACACAATTCGGGAAACATACAAGTCTGCTAACTGACTAGCAGTTATTGTCTCGTTGACTGGCAAAAAGTGAGCAACCTTTGAGAATCGGTCTATGACGACAAAGACAGCATCATGACCCTTCTGAGATCTAGGAAATCCAGTAATGAAATCCATTTGGACCTTGTCCCATTTCCATCCAGGAATATCAAGGGGTTGCAGAGTTCCAGCATGCCTTTGATGTTCTGCTTTAATGCGGCGGCATACGTCACACTCAGAAACATAACGAGCAATGTCTCGCTTCATTTTAGGCCACCAGTATCTCTGACAAATGTCTCGGTACATCTTTGTGCTACCAGGATGAATTGACAGAGGAGTGTCATGAGCTTCTTTCATAACATGTTCTCTCTCATCCTTGAATTTGGGTACGAAGAGACGACGTTGGAAGAATAGGACCCCAGCATTATCAAGATGGAATTCCGACGGATTTCCTTTTTTGAGGTATCACTTAATCCTTTCAACTTCAGAGTCATACCTTTGTATAATCTTAATGCTGTGCTCAAGATCCGGTTCAACAACCAGGGTATTGAGATAACCCTGTGGAACAATATGGAGGTTCAATTTGCGAAGCTCTTCATAAAGAACAGGTTGTGCTTCCTGAACCATAAGGTTGTTGCAATAAGCCTTGCGACTCAAAGCATCGGCCATTATGTTAGCCTTGCCAGGGGTATATGAGATATTCATATCATAATCGGCTATTGTTTTGAGCCATCTTTGTTGACAAAGATTCAGATCTGGTTGAGTATATAGATACTTCAAACTCTGATGATCCGTGTATATCTTGCAATGGTTACCGAGAATGTAATGTCGCCATAGCTTCAGAGCTTAAATAACCGCAGAAAGTTCGAGATCATGCACTGGATAATTTTCTTCGTGAGGACACAATTGTCGAGAGCCATAAGCAATCACTTTGCGCTCTTGCATTAGGACACAGCCTAATCCTTGACGAGATGTATCATAGTATATCACGAAGTCCTTGCGAGTATCTGGGGGTGCTAGCACTGGGGCAGATGTCAACTTATCTTTTAGCGTCTGAAAGCTTTCTTGACATTTTTTTGTCCACTCAAATTTAACACCTTTGTGGAGCAGGTCAATCAGTGGCTTTGCAATCTTGGAGAAGTTCTCAACGAATCGACAACAATAACTAGCGAGTCCGAGAAAACTCCTCACTTGCTCAACATTCTTCGGGGGAGTCCAGTCAAGAATGGCCTGAACTCGCTCGTGGTTAACAGCAATGCCATTCTTGGAAATCACATGACCAAGATAGGTCACTTCAGATAACCAGAATTCACACTTAGAGTACTTGGCGTATAGCTGGTGTTCTCGAAGCTTCTCCAATACAAGCCGAAGATGTTCAGCGTGTTCCTCTTCATTTTTGGAATATATAAGGATATCATCCAAATAAACCACGACGAATTTGTCGAGGTTTTTCCATGAAGATATAGTTCATCAACCGGGAGAAGGTTGCTGGAGCATTGGTTAATCCGAAAGACATAACGGTGTACTCGTATGAGCCATAGCGAGTCACGAAAGCGGTCTTTGGAATATCCTCCTAACGAACTCGGATCTGATGATAACCCAACCTCAAGTCGAGTTTCGAGAACACAGAGGATCCAGCAAGCTGATCATAAAGATCATTGATCCGGGGTAGTGGGTATTTATTCTGGATTGTGGCTTGGTTAATGGGCCGATAATCTTGAACCAATTGGTTAGTTCCATCCTTCTTCTTAACGAAGAGTGAAGGTGCTCCCCAAGCAGAGGAACTGGGGCGAATGAAACCCTTCTTAAGTGACTTGTCGATTTCTTCCTTAAGCTCGAGAAGGTGGTGTGGAGGCATCTTATAAGGACGCTTCGTAATAGGGGTAGTGCGAGGCTTCAAGTCAATGACAAACTCGACAGCTCTAACCGGGGGTATTCCTGGAAGTTCTTCCGGAAAGATGTCCAGAAAATCTCGAACAATAGGAACATTCTCGATTCCCTCCAGAGGTGAGGTGTTCAAAGCATATATCTGAGCTTCAGCATCCCGGGTAATGCGGGCAGTATAGTTCACTATCTCGTCGGAGGGGTGAAGAAGTTGGACAACTTTAGTGGCACAATTGATCGAAGCAATGTGAGCTTTCAACCAATCCATTCCGAGGATGAGGTCTATGGTGGAAGACTTCAAGACGATGGGTGAGGCAAGGAATTCCAGTCATTTAATTTCGACGGTAACGTTAGGTGCCATAACGTCAGCATGACAATGACCTCCGGGAGTTTTAACGACTAACACAGTATGCATCTTCTCATAATGAATGCCATGCATGAATGCAAATTTTCCAGAGATGAATGAATGTGATGCTCCTGAATCAAATAAAACAGAAGCAGGTACTGAGTTAACGAGAAGGGTACCCATCACGGTAGCAGGCTGATCCTGGACTTCTTCAATATCAATGTTGTAAGCGTGTCCACGACCATGAGCAGCAAACCCAGTGTTATAGTTGCGGGTCTGATTGTTGCCACGACCATTGCCACGGCCAGTACGAGGGAAAGCCAACTGATTTGGACTCTGGCGGCAGTCCTTAGCAAGGTGACCTAGTTTGCGACACTTGAAGCACATACCATCTTCAGGATGAAGAGGAGCATTGGGTGGAGCATCTTGAGCTCTTGGCTGCCTCGGTGGTGGAGGAGGCAGACGTGGTGTAGCATAGTTGTTCCTTGGCGCAGGGGCAGCTAGACAGAACACGTTGTTGGGAATCCAGACTCGACGCTTCTGTGATGAGCCTGAAGATGAGCCAACATCATGATAGCGCTTCGGCGACTCCTTATGCTTCATCTGAGCGGTCTCAACCAGAATAGCCTTGTTCACAAGAGTAGCAAAGTCGGTGAAGTCTTGAGCAGCAAGTGCAAGCTCGAGGTCTGGGTGGAGTCCATTACGGAACTTCTCTTGTCTATGGGCATCCGTGGCGATGTCTTCTTCAGCATAGCGGGACAGGTCAAGGAATTCCCACTGATAAGCTTCGACAGTCTTGTTGCCCTGAGTGAGGTTGCGGAACTGGGTTTTCATCCGGTCCATAATTCCCTGAGGATTATATCGGGCATGAAAAGCAGCATGGAACTCAGGCCAAGTAACGACTGTTCCAGCAGGCAGTGTACGCTTGTGTGTGTCCCACCATTGAGCAGCGGGACCCTTTAAGAAAAAGGACATGAAGATGACAAAGTTGGCAGGGGAGACATTTGCAGACTCCATCTCATGAGTGATGTCGCGAATCCAGTCATCCGCATCCAGTGGCTTCTCAGAGTTGCAGAACTGAGTGGGGTTAAGACGCATAAATTCTGACAGAGTTATTGAAGGAGGGTTCTGGTTCTGGTTGTTCAGATGCGGGAATTGAGTCATAATCCCAGTCATGAACTGACGTTTGAGCTCGAATTGTTGCATCATACCCGCCATATAATCTGGCGGTGGTGGGTGTTCAGGGCCACGACCACGACCATGACCACCTGGTCTAATCATCCTGCTAAGTTTCAACAGGGGTAGTTTAATAAAAGCAATTGTGAGTGTTTAGCGACAATCATGATGTAACACGACAATAATTAAGCAGTGTAATAGATACTTAATAGTAGTTAATTAAGACATACAGATCCATACACAGAGTCGGGTACATGCGGACAGCATAACGGCGCAAATTTAAAAGCTAGACATGCTAGGCAGCACGCAGGCACGCGGTAAGGAAGTACACAACGAGACATAGCAAAGGCTCATCAACGTCGGGGAAAACCACTAAAACGGGGTAACTGCAAGTGCAGACGATGAATGGCCGTCGTAGGAAAATCCTGCTCTCCATGTGCACTCTGATGCAGAATCTGGTCTCGAGCTGGAAGAAGAGGGCCACGTGCAGGTGTGTGACCTCCAACAGCAGGCCAATCAATACCAGCATACATTTGAATCCTGTGCGGGTAAAGGATGTACTCCGGATGTATCCCTGCATGAACAGCGGGTAGCAACTGCGTCATAGCATCGTAGAGACGTGCTCGAGTGGCAAACAACTCGACGGCAAGAGCCCGAACAGTGCAATCCAGAGCCTGAGTGCACTGAATCAGAACTTGCGGGTCGTAACGACGACGCTCGTATGGGGCACAGATAGCTGTGTAGTATCCAGTAGCATCTCCTGCAGGGGCATATGGAATGTATCAGAACTCAGAGGCATCCAAGCTAACGCTGGACTCTCCTTGGAGACGTGCGACAGCAGAGTAGGCGACATCATGGACTGCCATCTCAATTGTCATGCCGATACTGTGAAAAAGGTGCAGCTCAGTGTCTGAGTCATCGTGCTGATCATAGATACGAACATCAGCAAGGTACTACTCCTGGTTGAACTCGCGGTAATCCTCGTAGACCATGTACTTGGGGTACCAGCGGTGGCCCAGTCTGGTCAGGAGGGCGATCAGGATAGCTGGAAAACCAGGGGCATCACGAGCTCAAGTGCGAAGCACAAGCTGTGTCGCAGGGCGTGGTGGAAACAAACGATCCATCTGAAATAGTGGAAATTCAGGATTGTCAAATGACAATGAGAAGTATAGTACAACTCGAAGAGAAAGGCTAAACAAAACAATGGAAAAGAAAATGATTATCAGACTAATCAGATCAATGGTAAGGAAGTAAGCACAGATATCCAGCTCTCCGGGTAGATGAGATTTACGAGATCCTAAGTGTCGGCGTTAGTAAAATTCATTTAACCCGAAAAGAAGAGAGATCAGAGTCCCAGAGTATAGACGAGGAATAAAAGATCCTAATACCACCCAGTTTGCGACGTGGGCCCGTAGGCCACACAGGGAAGTTAGTAAATTAGTTTTTCGATGTATAGACTCAACTTCAGCCAAGGAATTGGAAAGGGGGTTTCCTACAGGCAGTCGGCTCTGATACCAACTTGTGACGCCCCCGACTCAATCGTGCACTAATCATACACGCAAACGTGCATGATCAAGCACAGGGACTCACGGGAAGATATCACAACACAACTCTAACACAAATAAATGGAGATGCACGAATATTACAGACCAGGGATCACGAAGATCCGAATACAAAAGTCAGTCATACAAATAATATCTGGGTACAGACATAGTTAGCCAAGGTTTGCCTTAAGAAGGCTAGCACAAACAACGACTCTAGATCGAAAGGCGAAGGCCTCCTGCCTAGGGCCTCTGATCCTACTCCTGGTCGGCTGGCTCAATCCAGTAATACGTGCCGTCTGGACCCTCCTGGTAGTAAGCTCCTGCGGTGGCATATGGCTCCTGGGCTCCATCATCTGATGTAACATGAAAAGGGTATGGGGGAAAAAGAGGTAGCAAAGCAACCATGAGTACTCATCCAAAGTACTCAGCAAGCAAGGATCTACACTACATATGCACTGTTATGAAAAGGAAAGGGTTGCATATGTGGACTAGGCTGCAGAAATGCCAGAATAGAGAGAAGGCCTAGTCCTATCGAAGACTAGCATCTTCACGAAGCCACCATCTTGCAGCAATTAGAAGAGTATAGAAAAGTATTTTATTAAGCAAGCATGTTGAGGCAAAGCCTAGAGATCCTTTCTCGACTCCCTGCGAGAAAGCGATCCCGGAGCTTCAATTAATTAAACATGTATCTAGTTCAAGTAATAGATCGGGATATCAAACTGAGCGTCCTGTTACCATGGACAGGGCTATTCGAATAGATAACTTCCCTGCAGGGGTGCACTACTGTTACCCAACACGCTCGATCACCTCTGGCCGGACACACTTGCTGGGTAATGCCTAGCCTCGGGAGATCAACACGAAGCAGCGCCCTACCTAGGCTCAGCAGAGAGGTCAACACGCCAGACTAACCTATGCATCCAGGGGTCTTAGGCCATCGCCCCGGGCGCTCCTGCGCGTTGCGAGACTGGCCAGGGAGCAGGCGCGACACTGAACTCGTCAATGAAGTATCCAGCCCAACCCCAACAATCAGCCCGCACGGTGAACTATGACGTCTGATGAGCTTTCGGGAGAAACGTACGACGTAGAGGGCCCCATAACCATTATCCCACGTGGTGGTAGTGCGTATAGGCCATTGGCCAACTCAGATCAATTACCCAAATCCGATAGGCGTATTTAATAACTCGCGGAGACAATCAGAGTTTCTGATGCTCCGCCACAATATCTCTCTCGGGTGCCCTCCTGGCAAACCTGACTGCATAATTTCCCCGCGGGTACCCCTCAGGGTCGACCCGCCTGCGACAAAGGTCAAAGTAACCGTGTGGTCATAACATCAAGGGGGAAACCCCGAGGAATCATCCTCGGTGGATTCCATTCAATGAAATCATCAAGGTGAACGTAGGAGGAATCACCCTCGAGGTTCACACTTGAGGGGTTGCATGACATAGTCGTATCGGGAGTGGTTAAGGAGGAATCACCCTCGATGACCACGTCCGAACAGCTACACTGCAGAGTTATCATCAGGAGTGCTTTACGAGGTATCACCCTCGGCACTCGATAGTAACAATGCAGAGTCATACAACAAAGGGGGTGAAGTGAGGTGTCGGTCTCTGGTCGACGATCACGTTGATCGAGTCATTGATGATGAAGCAGAGGCAACAAGGACAAGGTGTGGGGGTCACTGATGGTTCACTAACCAATCTATACTAAGCAGTTTAGGTTAAGTAGGTAGGTATCAATAAGCATGTTACAAAAAGCAGGCTATGCATCAGAATAGGAGCAATTAATTACAGTAGCAAAATCTAATGCAAGCATGAGAGAATGGAATGGGCGATATCGGAGTGATCAAAAGAGGGGGGGGGGCTTGCCTGGAAGCTCTGCTGAGAGGGGCTGGTCGTCAGAAGGCTTCTCGTCCGGAGCGTTGTCGTACTCTGCTGCGTCGGCGTTGGTCTCAGCGTCTATCAAGAGAGAAGGAGGGGGAAGAAACAATAAATTCACGGCAAAAATGCAAACAATATTCATGACATGCCTAAATGATATGCAGAGGTGTTCTACTGCCTATCTAAATGATTTAGTTAATTTAGGAATTTATTTGGATTTATTTTATTAAAGTTGAGCACTATTCATTTATCAAAATCAGCCTAAAAGTCCCATGTTCTGATAGTTAGGGGCATCTGACAGCAATACGAAGGGCGTATTCGGATTCGTCTCGTCGTTCTGAGCAACTTTCATGTACAAAGTATTTTCATCCGAGCTACGGTTTATTTTATATGATTTTCTAAAGTTTTAATCATTTTCTGGAATTTGTTTAATTATTTTAAATCAACATTATCCAAAACAGTAACGGATGATGTCAGCATGATGTATGTGTGACATCAGTAGTCAACAGTGGCGGTTGAATAGTCAAACCTGACCTGTGGGTCCAGTGGGACCCACCTGTCATAGGGACAGAGGCTAAATAGGATTTGTTTTAAACTAATTAGGATTAATTAAGTGTGGGCCCCATTAGTCAGTGATAGATTAGTGTTTTAATTAATTAATAGTTTTTATTTATTTATAAAAATCATTTTAACAGGCGGGACCCACATGTCATAGACACAGGGCCAGCCCAGTCAGCATTGACTTGGTCAACTAGGCCCAGTGGGACCCAAGGTCAGTGGCTGAGTGGTGGGGCCCATTGTACCAGGTGGCAGCCATGTTGGCACCGGCCACCGGAGTGCACCGGCGAGCCCGAGCACGGCGCTTAACTCCGGCGAGCCCGGGTTTCTTCTGTGGTGCTTCAAATCGGGCGCGGTTTGGCTCTCTGGAACGAGCAGTTCACGCCGCGTCCGATGGTGGGGTTCACGGCGGCTGGGGTGGCCGAAACAGGGCAGTGCGACGATGACGGGTGGCGGCTGTTTCGGGCGGTGCTCGGTTTAGTTGCTACGGGGCGCTAACGAGCAAGGCAAAGGGCTAGGGGGAGCCTACGCAGCGCAGCGAGCACGATGGGCTGCAGTGCGCGACCAAATGATCGCCGAAACAATGCCGGCGACGTTCTCCGTGGCGGAGGGCTCGGGCGAGATGGGGGCGGCAGCTAATACTACGGATAGAGAGCGGGGAGAGGAGGGATCGATGCGACAGCTCACAATGGCCCTGTAGGTGTGCGGAAGTGAGCCCGGGGAAGCGCGACGGCGGCGAATTGACGGTGGCGACGTGGTTGGCCGTAGGTTGAAGACGAGGCCGTGGGAGACGCGGAGGCGGCTCCGAGCTCGAATGGCTAGCCGCGGTCGACGTGGTCGAAGATGGCGGAGAAGGTGGACGTGGCGCAGCGACGAAACGGAGGCGGTGGACGCGTGCGTCACAGCGGCGAGGCCGTGGCGGCGCTCGGGTATGGTGGGGAGACGAGGAAGAGAGGGAGTGGGGCGGCTAGGGTTCGCCCACGGGGTCGGGGAGGGGTTATTATCCACCAGGCGGGCGCGGGCGCGCTGTCGAGCGAGAGAGAGGGGGGCCTGGCTGCGGGCGCGCGCGCACGCGGTGTGTTCGACAGCGAGCGGGGGTGAGCAGTGCGGGAGGTGGGAGGAGGTGCGGGGTGGGCTGGGCCGGCGCTGTAGCACTTAGGCCCAGCCGCAGTGGGCCTTTTTATTTTTCTACTTTTCTTTTCTGTTTTCTGTTTTCTTTTGTTTTTCTGTTTTTGCAATAATGTGTGGCCCCAATTATAGTTTTGCAAAATATGTGAACTAGCCACAATATTTCAGTGCAACCTTTAGTACTGCCATAAAAAGGTTTTGAGTCCATATAATTTCATTTGGATTTTATTTAATTATAAATGGATTAAATACTTCTGTTTTGCTGCTGTTTATTGCTGTTATATTTATTTAACTAATTTAGTTAATGTTTTTGCTATTCTTCCAAATGCTTTGGGAATATATGCAACATGATGAACATTTTAGTTTCCAATTTGGAACAACTTTTATTTTCACTTTAATTTAATTTGAAGTTTGAATTAGGAGTTTGAAATGCAATATGATGCAAATTTTGACTAGTCACTGTTGAACTTGCTGACATGGCATTAACTAAGGGTGATCACAGTAGTTAATTACATGGGGTGTGACAAACAAAGTACAAACGCGATAAATTTTTACAGAGAATTATTTTGGAATTTATGTGATTTTTGGGAGGTGGAATCAACGCTAACGGAGGCCCACGGCTTCCACAACCCACCAGGGCGCGCTGGGCACCCTCTGGCGCCCCCAGGTGTCTTGTGCCCTCCCCGTAAGTTAGTTAGGGCCCGTCTCTGGGCGCAAGAAAGATAATTTATGGAAAAAAATCGTGTAAAAATTTCAGCGCAATTGGAGTTATGGATCTCCGGGAATTTAAGAAACGGTGAAGGGCCTGAAAACGGGAACGCAAAACAGAAGAGAACAGAGAGGGAGATCCAATCTCAGAGAGGCTCCTGCCCCTCCTCCGCCATGGAGGCCATGGACCAGAGGGGGAACTCTCCTCCCATCTAGGGGGGAGGCCAAGGAAGAAGAAGAAGAAGGAGGGGGGCTATCTCCTTCTCTCTCCCGGTGGCACCGGAGTGCCGCCGGGGCAAGGATCGAGACGGCGATCTACATCAACAATCTTGCTACCGTCAACACCAACTCTCTCCCCTATATGCAGCGGTGTAACACCTCTTCTCCCCGCTGTAATCTCTACTTAAACATGGTGCTCAACTCCATATATTATTTGCCAATGATCTATGGTTATCCTATGATGTTTGAGTAGATCCATTTTGTCCTGTGGGTTAATCATGATCTTGGTTGGTATGATGGTATATTTTATTATGGTGCTGTCCTACGATGCCCTCCGTCTCATGTAAACGGAGGGATTCCCGCTGTAGGGTGTTGCAATATGTTCATGATTCGCTTATTATCGGTTGCGGGGGTGACAGCAGCCTAAACACGGATAAGTGGGTTGTTGCGTATGGGAGTAAAGAGGACTTGATACTTAATGCTATGGATAGGTTTTACGACCTTAATGATCTTTAGTAGTTGCGGATGCTTGCTAGAGTTCCAATCATAAGTGCATATGATCCAAGTAGAGAAAGTGTGTTAGCTCATGCCTCTCCCTCATGTAAAATTGCAAGACAGATTACCGGTCTTGTTATCGATTGCCTAGGGACACATGACTTTCTTGTTGACCAAAACTATCTACTTTTATTACCTTGCAAATTATTCATAGTTTTATTCTTGCAAAGTACTCGTGGTTTTATTCTTGCAAAATAGTTTCATACTTGTTTTAGGTAAAGCAAACGTCAAGTGTGCGTAGAGTTGTATCGATGGTCGATAGAACTTGAGGGAATATTTGTTCTACCTTTAGCTCCTCATTGGGTTCGACACTCTTATTTATCGAAGAAGGCTACAAACGATCCCCTATAATTGTGGGTTATCAAGAGGGTCCTGTTCATCCAACCCCCACCAGGAACTGTTCATCCATAGCCAACCCAACCGGCTCGACTCGTTCTACGTATCACGCGCGCTATAGCAACGGGCACTGTTCATCCAGAGGCAACCCAACCGGCTAGCAACGTCTCGCACGGGGGTTCCGATCGGCTTCAGTAATTAAGCAGCAGCAGCGATCGATCGGGTTCAGTTAGCAGCGAAGGAGTCGGTCGGGTTTAGTTAGCAGTGAAGGGATCGATCGATCGGCTTCAGTACGTAGTAGCACGCGATCGCTCGGGTTCAGTAAAGTGAACGCCTCTCGCTCGGGATCAGTTATAGCGACACGGCTCGCACTTGATACATCTCCAACGTATCTATAATTTTTGCTTGTTCCATGCTGTTATATTATCATTCTTGGATGTTTTACAATCATTTTATAGCAACTTTATATCATTTTTTGGGACTAACCTATTGACATAGTGCCTAGTGGCAGCTGATTTTATTTGCTTGTTTTTTACTTCGCAGAAAATCTATACCAAACGGAGTCCAAACACAGCGATACTTTTTGGAGATTTTTTTTGGACCAGAAGGAAAAACTTTGGCCAAAGAAGTACCAGTGGGGGTGCCCCGAGGGGGGCACAACCCACCTGGGCGCGCCTGGGGGCCCAGGCGCGCCCTTGTGGGTTGTCCCACCTCGGTGGCCTCCCGCACCGCCTCTTTGCTCTATAAATACCCCAATATTCCAAGAACCCTAGGGGAGTCGACGAAACACAATTACAACCGCCGCAAGTTCCAGAAACACCAGATCCAATCTAGACACCATCACGGAGGGGTTCATCATCCTCATTGGTGCCTCTCCGATGATGCGTGAGTAGTTCATTGTAGACCTTTGGGTCCATAGTTAGTAGCTAGATGGCTTCCTCTCTCTCTCTTTTGATTCTCAATACAATGGTCTCTTGGAGATCTATTTGATGTAACTCTTTTTGCGGTGTGTTTGTTGGGATCCGATGAACTTTGAGTTTATGATCAGATCTATTTTTATCCATGAAAATTATTTGAGTTTCTTTGATCTCTTATATGCATGATTACTTATAGCCTCGCATTTCTTCTTCGAATCTTTGGTTTAGTTAGGCCGACTAGATCGATTTTTCTTGCCATGGGAAGAGGTGCTTTGTGATGGGTTTGATCTTACGGTGCTCAATCCCAGTGATAGAAGAGGACATGACACGTATGTATCGTTGATATTAAGGATAACAAGATGGGGTCTATTCCTACATGAATAGATCTTGTCTACATCATGTCATCGTTCTTATTGCATTACTCCGTTTCTCCATGAAATTAATACACTAGATGCATGCTGGATAGCGGTCGATGTGTGGAGTAATAGTAGTAGATGCAGGCAGGAGTCGGTCTAATAATCTTGGACGTGATGCCTATATAATGATCATTGCCTGGATATCATCATGATTATTTGAAGTGCTATCAATTGCCCAACAGTAATTTGTTTACCCACCGTATGCTATTTTTCTCGAGAGAAGCCACTAGTGAAATCTAAGGCCCCCGGGTCTATTCTTCTTTATATTTGCTTTCTGATCTATTATTTGCCACTTTTATTTTCAGATCTATTATTCCAAAAACCCAAAAATACCTTGCTGCACTTTTTCGGTACTTCTTTTATTTTACGTTTATTTGAGATCTCTTTATCCAATCTATCATAATTTTTATCCCGTCAATTTGACAATTTCGGGCACCGATACCCGTTGAGGGATTGACAACCCCTCCTAATCATTGGGTTGCAAGTATTTTTTATTTTTGTGCAGGTACCGTTTACATAGTGTTGCTTGGTTCACCTACTGGATTGATACCTTGGTTTCATAACCGAGGGAAATACCTACCGTAGTTGTGCTGCATCATCCCTTCCTCTTTGGGGAAATACCGACGTAGTTCAAGCGACATCAAAAGGAATTTCTGGCGCCGTTGTCGGGGAGACATCATCAACATCTATCAGGTTCCTAATCACAAATCTCATCTCCTTGTAATTTACATTATTTGCCATTTGCCTCTCGTTTTCATCTCCCCCACTTCACAAAAAATTTCCGTTTTATTCGCCCTCTTTTTTGTTCGCCGTTTTCTCGTTAGATCTGTTTTTGTGTGAAATCCTGTTTGCGTAGTCACGATGACTCAAGAGAACACCAAGTTGTGTTACTTCTCCAATACCAATAATAATGATTTTATTAGCACTCTGATTTCTCCTCCCTTCACTAGTGTGGAATCTTGTGACATTAATGCCGCTTTGTTGAATCTTGTTATGAAATATCAGTTTTCCGGTACTCCTAATGAGGATGCCGCGTCCCATCTTAACACATTCATAGAATTATGCGATATGCAAAAGAAAAAAGATGTGGACAATGATATTGTGAAGTTGAAATTATTTCTGTTTTCTTTGCGAGATCGTGCAAAAATTTGGTTTTCTTCTTTGCCTCGCAATAGTATCGATTCTTGGGATAAGTGCAAGGATGCTTTTATTACTAAGTACTTTCCACCCGCGAAAATTATTTCCCTTAGAACTCAGATCATGAATTTTAAGCAACTTGAGCATGAACATGTTGCACAATCTTGGGAAAGAATGAAATTGATGCTAAGAAATTGTCCTACTCCTGGTTTAAATCTTTGGATGATCATACAAAAAATTTATGTGGGGTTGAATTTTGTCTCTAGAAATCTTTTAGATTCCGCCGCGGGTGGTACTTTTATGGAAATTACTTTGGGTGAAGCTACTAAATTGCTTGATAATATTATGGCAAATTATTCACAATGGCATACCGAAAGAGCTCCTAGTAGTAAAAAAGTAAATTCGGTTGAAGAAATAAATTGTTTGAGTGAAAAAGTCGATACTCTTATGAAATTGGTTGCAAATAAAAGTGCTCCTATTGATCTTAATGATGTGCCTTTGTCTATTTTGATTGAGCAAAATAGTGATGCCGTAGATGTGAATTTTGTCTCGCGAAACAATTTTAATAACAATGCTTATAGAGGTAATTTTAATCCTAGGCCTTTTCCTGGAAATTCCTTTAATAACTATGGTGGTTATGGTAATCCTTCTTATAATAATAATAGGAACACCTCTGATCTTGAGAATAATATTAAAGAATTTATCAATGCTTAAAAAGTTTTCGATAATATGATAGAAGAAAAGTTGAATAACATTGATGATATGTCTAGAAGCATTGATAGAATTTCTCATGATGTAGAAAATCTCAACTTGAAAGCTTTTGTGCCTAAGGTTGAAGAATCAATTAAAGCTTTATATGTTTCTGTGGATGAAAGCAAGAAAAGAACTGCTATGCTTAGAGCTAAAAAAGAATTTTTAGAAAGAGTGTTTTCTAGTGATTGGTGTTTCTTCTATTGATTCCTTGTTTAGTGAAATTAAAGTTGATGATAAAGGGGCTGAAGAAGAGTCAACTTTATCTAGAAGGCGTCCCGATAATTTGGAGGGTGAAAATCTTGTTGAAAATTTTGATAAATGTGCGTTTGGAGAGGTCAAAACTTTAACTAGCGATGTGCCCACTCTTTTGGATTATAAAGACTCTAACTATGATAGTTGCTCTTTTATTGATTGTATTTCTTTGTTGCAATCCATGATAAATTCACCCCATGCCTATGAACAAAATAAAGCTTTTACTAGACATATTGTTGATGCGATGATGAAAGCTTTTGAAGAAAAATTGGAATTAGAGATCTCAATTCCTAGAAAATTACATGATGAATGGGAACCCACCATCAAAGTCAAGATAAAAAATTATGAGTGTTTTTCTTTATGTGATTTGGGTGCTAGCGTTTCCACAATTCCGAAATCTTTATGTGATGTTCTTGGTCTTACCAATATTGAAGAATGTTCTTTAAACTTGCACTTGGCGGATTCCACTATTAAAAAGCCTTTGGGAAGAATTAATGATGTTCTTATTCTTGCAAATATGAATTATGTGCCCATAGATTTTATTGTTCTTGATATTGATTGCAATCCGTCTTGCCCAATTATACTTGGTAGACCGTTTTTACGTACTATTGGTGCCGTGATTGATATGAAAGAAGGCAATATTAAATTTCAATTTCCACTAAGGAAGGGTATGGAACACTTCCCTATAACAAGAATCAAGCCACCATATGAATCAATCATGAAGGCATCCTATGGATCTAGAAATAAAGATGACAATACTTGAATCTACGCTTTATGCCTATCTAGGGGCGTAAAACGATAGCGCTAGTTGGGAGGCAACCCAATGAATAAAATTTATTTTTGCCTTTTTCTTTATGTTCTTGAGTGTTTTCACATTTATGCCTCTGTTATGATTGTGTTTTTTATGTTTTAATTAGTGTTTGTGCCAAGTAAAGCCTTTGGGATAGCTTTGGTGATAGTTGATTTGATCTTGTTGGAAAACAGAAACTTTTGCGTCCAGTAAAATAATTGTCTAAAATCACAGAAGAGAGCAAACATTATGAATTTTTTACACAATATTGATATACAAATTGCCTCTGTTGTACTAATTTTTCAGAATTTTTGCAGTTAAATAAGTATGAGAACAATTCGCATCTTTACAGACTGTTCTGTTTTTGACAGATTATGTTTTCTTTGCATTGTGTGCTTATTTTGATGAATCTATGTTTTGTATCGGGGGGTATAAGCCATGGTAAAGTTAGAATACAATATAGATAATTCAATAACAAAATTTTAATGGGTTTTCTACAGTACTTAAAGTGAAGATTAGTTTTCTTATACTAACGGATCTCACGAAGGTTTTGTTGAGTTTTCTATGATTGAAGTTTTCAAGTTTTGGGTGAGATCACGATGGATGAAGGAATAAGGAGTAAGAAGAGCCTAAGCTTGGGGATGCCCCATGGCACCCCAAGACATTATCCAAAGATAAACAAGAAACTAATATTGGGGATGCCCCCGAGTGGCATCCCCTCTTTCTTTTAACGACCATCGGTATTTTACTTGGAGCTATATTTTTATTCGTCACATATCATGAGTTTTGCTTGGATCGTCTTGTGTTATATGAGTCTTTGCTTGTTTTGCTTTTTAGTTTGTGTCATCTATCCTTTCTGAACACACCTATTTGGGAGAGCCAAAATTATGCTATGATTTGTTAGAATTGCTCTATGTGCTTCACTTAAATTTTTTGAGCTATGGAATTGCTCTAGTGCCTCACTTATATTTTTTTAGCACGATGTGCTTTAATATTTTTGAAGAAATGCTCTCATGCTTCACTTAGATTTATTGAGATTTAGTAATTTTGAAGAAATTCTCTCATGCTTCACTTATATTATTTTGAGAGAAGAAAATTTTATGCTCTTGTTCTTCACTTAGATTTGTTTGAGCTATCAAAAGCAACATATGAAATTAGTCCCAAAGTGATAGATATTCAAGAGGGATATAATAAAAACTTTCATGAAGATCATTGGACAAAATAAACTTGATTCTTTGTAATATTTTTGTGATATGATGATATAATATGTGAGTCATGTTGATGAGTAATTCTGCTTTAGTAAGAATATTGGTGTTAAGGTTTGTGATTCCCTATGCAAGCACGAAAGTCAATAGTTATGCAATGAAATTACATCCTACTTGTGGTGCATTATTCAGTGTTTGTTATGCTTAATGCTCGCTTATGAGATTTTTTGTTCCTTGGTTGGATGCTTCTCAATCTTTTTGCTGGCCTTCACTTGTACTAAGTAGGAATACTACTTGTGCATCCAAAATCCTTAAACCCAGTTTTTCCATATGAGTCCACTATACCTACCTACATGCGGTATTTCCGTGCCGTTCTAAGCAAATTTGTATGTGCCATCTCTAATTTTCAAAATAAATTTCCTTTTTGTGCGCTTGTACTGCTCATGAAACGGTAGGATGTGGTTGATATTTTTCCATGCTAGATGTGTTATTCTCAAGATGAGTGTTTATTCACTTGTCATTGCACGAGAGTACGGCAAAGGTATTAGGGATGCTCAGTCCCGAAATGAAAAATGAATTTACTTTATGTTGTCAAATAATAAATTCCTTGGAAAGTGTTGGTATGGCCGGTACCCGTGGATACGGCTAGCCTTGGAATGTGAAAGTATGGTATAAAAAGGAATAAACTTTATTTTCTGTTTGGGAACCGCCAATGATATATCTAGCATGGAAAGTATTGGGAACTACTCGATCGTTTTCGTTGACAGGAAAAGCATGCCACCCAAAATGTTTTAACTATATTTTTTTTCGCTTTGAGCTCTGGCTCCTCTACAAATCCCTACTTCCCTCTGCGAAGGTCCTTTCTATTTACTTTATGCAATTTCTTTTTTATTTGAGCCTCCATCTTCTCTTATAAAGCACCAACTAAGGGGCACTATGATCGTACTTGAGCATTGGGTATAGCTAATATGCGAGTGGGTTTCATGAATGGATCAATGATTGAGCATAATGGGCTAGGGATAACTTGCTTTAGTGTTGATATTTTAAAAGACATGGTTGCTTGTTGATATGCTTGAGTATTTGAATCTTCATGTCAAAACTAGACTATTGCTTTGAATCATATAAAAGTCCAAATGTCCATGCTACAAGAGAAAAGAAAATGTGATGAACATGTTAGGCAGCATTCCACATCAAAAAATCTGTTTTTATCATTTACCTACTTGAGGACGAGTAGGAATTAAGCTTGGGGATGCTGATTCGTCTCCAACGTATCTATAATTTTTGCTTGTTCCATGCTGTCATATTATCATTCTTGGATGTTTTACAATCATTTTATTGCAACTTTATATCATTTTTTGGGACTAACCTATTGACATAGTGCCCAGTGCCAGTTGCTATTTTTTTGCTTGTTTTTTACTTCGCAGAAAATCAATACCAAACGGAGTCCAAACGCAGCGAAACTTTTTGGAGATTTTTTCTGGACCAAAATGAACAACTTGGGCTAAAGAAGTACTAGAGGGGTGCCCCGAGGGGGCCATAACCCACCTGGGCGCGCCTGGGTGCCCAGGCGCGCCCTGGTGGGTTGTGCCCACCTCGGTGGCCTCCCGCACCGCCTCTTTGCTCTATAAATACCCCAATATTCCAAAAACCCTAGGGGAGTCGACAAAACACAATTCCAGCCGCCGCAAGTTCCAGAAACACCAGATCCAATCTAGACACCATCACGGAGGGGTTCATCATCCTCATTGGTGCCTCTCCGATGATGCGTGAGTAGTTCATTGTAGACCTTCGGGTCCGTAGTTAGTAGCTAGATGGCTTCCTCCCTCTCTTTTGATTCTCAATACAATGGTCTCTTGGAGATCTATTTGCTGTAACTCTTTTTGCGATGTGTTTGTTGGGATCCGATGAACTTTGAGTTTATGATCAGATCTATTTTTATCCATGAAACTTATTTGAGTTTCTTTTATCTCTTTTATGCATGATTACTTATAGCCTCATATTTCGTCTTTGAATCTTTGGTTTAGTTAGGCCGACTAGATCGATTTTTCTTGCCATGGGAAGAGGTGCTTTGTGATGGGTTCGATCTTACGGTGCTCAATCCCAGTGACAGAAGGGGACATGACACGTACGTATCATTGATATTAAGGCTAACAAGATGGGGTCTATTCCTACATGAATAGATCTTGTCTACATCATGTCATCGTTCTTATTGCATTACTCCATTTATCCATGAACTTAATACACTAAATGCATGCTGGATATCGGTCGATGTGTGGAGTAATAGTAGTAGATGCAGGCAGGAGTCGGTCTACTAATCTTGGACGTGATGCCTATATAATGATCATTGCCTGGATATCGTCATGATTATTTGAAGTTCTATCAATTGCCCAACAGTAATTTGTTTACCCACCGTATGCTATTTTTCTCGAGAGAAGCCACTAGTGAAATCTACGGCCCCCGGGTCTATTCTTCTTTATATTTGCTTTCTGATCTAATATTTGCCACTTTTATTTTCAGATCTATTATTCCAAAAACCCAAAAATACCTAGCTGCACTTTTTCGTTACTTCTTTTATTTCGCATTTATTCGAGATCTATTTATCAAATCTATCATAATTTTTATCCCGTCAACTTGACAATTTCTGGCACCGTTACCCGTTGAGGGATTGACAACCCCTCCTAATCGTCGGGTTGCAAGTATTTGTTATTTGTGTGCAGGTACCATTTACATAGTGTTGCTTGGTTCTCCTACTGGATTGATACCTTGGTTTCATAACTGAGGGAAATACCTACCGTAGCTATGCTGCATCATCCCTTCCTCTTTGGGGAAATACCGACGTAGTTCAAGCGACATTAGCACCACGCACGCGTACGAGAGAAAATCGCAAACCACAGTGCATCACTCGGCCCCGACCAACCCTCCATAACCGGGAACTCCGCAAAAATTTCCTCTCGCTCACTTCTACCACGATTTTTTATGTCATGGACGGCCCAAAGAATGACATGCAGGTGTGTCCCTGGCCCGCCCAGGACGAAAAGCCCATTTTCTGTCATGATTTTTTGTCATAGAAGTAGGAGCCCACCACATCTATGATGATACGTGCTTTTGTCACGATTATTGTCATAGAAGTGTCGTAAGCATGACAATTTTTTTTCGTTCGGCCCATAATGTCAGGGATGTGTCTTTTTTTTTGTAGTGTTTACTTGCCCTTTTGGAACTTATGCTTATAGACGTATGTCTTTTGGTTTATGCAATGCACCTGCTATTTTTCAAAGATGTATGACTGCTATATTCTCTGATTTTTGTTGAGGTTTTCATGGATGATTTTAGTATTTATGGAACTTCTTTTGATGATTGCTTGAGCAACTTTGATCGAGTTTTGTAGAGATGTGAGTAAACTAATCTTGTCTTGAATTGGGAGAAGTGCCACTTTATGGTTAATGAAGGCATAGTCTTGGGACATAAAATTTCTGAACGAGGAATTGATGTGAATAAAGCTAAATTGATGCAATTGAGAAAATGCCATGTCCTAAAGATATTAAAGGTATTCGTAGTTTCCTTGGTCATGCTGGGTTCTATAGGAGGTTTATTGAAGACTTCTCTAAAATTTCTAGGCCTCTTACAAATCTTTTACAAAAGGATGTTCCATTTGTTTTTGATGATGAGTGTGTAGAAGCCTTTGAAACACTCAAGAAAGCTTTAACTTCCGCACCTATAGTACAACCACCTAATTGGAACTTACCTTCTGAAATTACGTGTGATGCTAGTGATTATGTTATTGGTGCTGTTCTAGGACAAATAGTTGATAAAAAAAATTGAATGTTATCCATTATGCTAATAAAACTCTCGACAGTGCTCAACGAAATTATGCTACTACTGAAAAAGAATTTTTAGCAGTTGTGTTTGCTTGTGATAAATTCAGATCTTACATTATTGATTCTAAAGTTACTATTCACACCGATCATGCTGCTATTAAATATCTTATGGAAAAGAAAGATGCTAAACCTAGACTCATTAGATGGGTTCTCTTGCTACAAGAATTTGATTTACATATTACTGATAGAAAAGGAGCTGAGAACCCCGTAGCTGATAACTTGTCTAGGTTAGAGAATATCCATGATGACCCACTACCAATTGATGATAGCTTTCCTGATGAGCAATTAGCTGCAATAAATGTTTCTCATAACACTCCTTGGTATGCTGACTATGCTAATTATATTGTTTCTAAATACATACCACATAGTTTCACATACCAACAAAAGAAAAAAAATTCTTCTATGATTTCAGACATTACTTTTGGGATGACCCACATCTTTATAAAGAAGGAGTAGATGGCATTATTAGACATTGTGTACCTGAGCATGAACAGGAACAAATCCTACGGAAATGTCACTCCGAAGCCTATGGAGGGCATCATGTGGGAGATAGAACTGCTCCCAAGGTATTGCCATCTAGTTTTTATTGGCCCACTCTCTTCAAGGATGCCCGTAAGTTTGTTTTATCTTCTGATGAATGTCAATGAATTGGTAATATTGGTAAGCGTCAGGAAATGCCTATGAATTATTCACTTGCTGTTGAACCATTTGATGTTTGGGGTTTTGATTATATGGGACCTTTTCCTTCCTCTAATGGGTATACACATATTTTGGTTGTTGTTGATTACGTTACTAAGTGGGTAGAAGCTATTCCAACTAGTAGTGCTAATCATAACACTTTCATTAAAATGCTTAAAGAAGTTATTTTCCTGAGGTTTGGAGTCCCTACATATTTAATGACTGATGGTGGTTCACACTTTATTCATGGTGCTTTCCGTAAAATGCTTGCTAAATATGATGTTAACCATAGAATTGCATCACCCTATCATCCTCAATCTAGTGGTCAAGATGAACTTAGCAATAGAGAAATAAAACTAATATTACACAAAACCGTTAATAGGTCCCGAAAGAATTGGTCTAAGAAATTTGATGATGCACTTTGGGCCTACAGAACAGCATATAAAAGTCCTATGGGTATGTCTCCCTATAAAATGGTTTATGGAAAAGCTTGTCATTTGCCTCTAGAGTTAGAACACAAAGCATATTGGGAAATTAAAGAACTCAACTATGATTTCAAACTTGCCGGTGAAAAGAGGTTATTTGATATTAGCTCACTAGATGAATGGAGAACCCAAGCCAATGAAAATGCCAAGTTATTTAAACAAAAAGTTAAGAGATGGCATAACAAAAGAATCCAAAAACGGGAATTCAAAGTTGGAGAATATGTTCTTTTGTACAACTCTTGTTTCAGATTCTTTGGAGGAAAACTTCTCTCTAAATGGGAAGGACCATATATCATCGAGGAGGTCTACCACTCTGGAGCTATCAAAATAAATAATGCCAAAGGTACTAACCCGAAGGTGGTCAATGGGCAAAGGATTAAACACTATATCTCAGGTATGCCCATTAATGTTGATAGCAATATTATTCAAACCATAACACCGGAGGAACACATAAAGGAAACCTACCGGAACACTCCAGAATAATTAAAAAAGAGGAGGTACGTGATACGGTAAGTAAACGGAGTCCGAAAAATCCGCAAAAATATTTTCTACCAGTTTTGGAATATTTTAAAAATTAGGAAATAAGAAACAACTAGGAAGGCACCCGAGGGGGGCATAAGACACCCGGGCGCGCCTGGGCCCCCTGGCGCGCCCAGGTGGGTTGTGCCCACCTCGGGAACCTTCCCGACTCCATTTTCCTCCCGTTTGCTTGTTTCCCAAGATAAAAAAATATTTATACACCCCCCGAATGTATTGACCACCGTATCACGGAGAAATCTTCTGTTCTTCTTTCTTGTTATTTTCTGTCAGATCTGTTAAGCCAAGCATCATGTCTTCTCCCTCCTCGCACAATGTAGAAGAGGATTCTTGGTTGATGAAGATGGAACTAAAGAGACAGGATCTAGAGAAGACCATCAAGGGTGACAAGGTCAAGGAAGTCGAGGGAGATCAAGTTCCGGAAGAGGGGCAAGCTGTTCCAGCAGTAGAAGAAGAGGACATCCTTCAGCCTTACTATGATCATCTTACCCCTACTGAAATTGAGGCTTTTAGGATCATCCAAATGGTTCATGTGCAAAATAAATATCTCACTCGTGAAAATATCCTGTTGCAAGAGCATGTCATCGCCCTCCGGAGCATCATCCGTAGATTGGACTACCTCCAGAGCCTGAAGTGTGACGCTACTATCCCATCACCACCACCACCTTCTTCATCACCAAAGGAGACTTGAGTTCATGGTATGGACAATCCCCTTGGCTTGTGCCAAGCTTGGGGGAGGTGTCCTGGTATCGTATCACCACCACTATCTTTGCTTTCATCTATTTTAGTTCAATCTTTAGTTTTCCTATGATTTAGTTGAATGAAAGTGTAGTTTGATCTTTTCTTTTCGAGTGTTTGCTTAGTGATCTATCTATCGACATAATAGTGTGCGAGATATATAATAAAGAGTAGTTTGAGTTTTGTTTCTTTACTTTTAATGTTTCAATAAAAGGAAAGGAAAATAAATGAAAAAGATCACACTACTAGAAAAACGGCTATAGATAATATGGACACTAATGGCGCACTGTACATGTGGTGCGCCATTACAAAATAGTAATGGCGCACCATGTGTAGGTGCGCCATTAGTAACCTAAACAGTAATGGCGCACCAGGAGAAAAGTGTGCCATTACTATGTTTGACCAAGGTTTGACCCAATCCTGGACATAGTAATGGCGCACTTTGTATAGGTGCGCCATTAGTAAGTTGACATAGTAATGGCGCACTTTGTAAAGGTGCGCCATTACTAACTTTCTGTGGTGGCCAAAAAATTCACCAAATGCACCCCCCCCCCCCCGTGGACCGCCTTTTCAGTTTCAAAAAAAATAAAAGAAAATGATAGAAATGTCAAAAAAATAAGATTCCCATGTGATATGTGGTATAGTTGTTAGCAAAATTTACAAACATGAATTTTCAACTTTTTTGCAAAATCTCTCGAGAATTTGTAAAATGGGCATAACTTTTGCATACGAACTCCGATGAAAAAGTTTTTTATATGAAAAATCATCTACTCGAAAAGTTATATCCAAATTCAATTGGGGAGAACCCCGTTGAAGATTTTTAGAATCCTCAAAAACCTAACAGAAAAAAAGTTACGGGGCTTTCAAGATCTGGAGAGGCAAAAAAATTCAAAAAAATTCAAACTCAGTAATGGCGCACCTGCCCATGGTGCGCCATTACTATCTTCCCGCCTTCAAAATTCAAACTATATAAAAAAATAAAAAAAAGTTAGTAATGGCGCACCTGCCCAAGGTGCGCCATTACTATCTTCCCGCCTTCAAAATTCAAAATAAATCAAAAAAATAAATAAAAAGATAGTAATGGTGCACCTGCCCACGGTGCGCCATTACTATGCCGTATATATGGCTGGGCGGGGTCCTCCCTCCTTACCTCTTCATTTTTCTCCTCCACTCCACCTCTCCTCCACTCCATCTCCTCCTCTCCTCCACTCCATCTCCCCTCCTCTCCTCCACCATACTCCCCTCCTCCTCTCCGGCGACCTCCTCCTCCTCCTCTCACGGTACCACGTCCTCCCACTCCTCTCTCGACCTCCTCCTCCCTTCGGCGACCTCCTCCTCCCTCCTCCTCCTCCCTCCCCTCACTTTTCTCCTCCCTCCTCTCCGATGAGCTCCTCCTCCCTCCTCTCCGGTGATCTCCTCCTCCCTCCTCTCCGGTGAGCTCCACCTCCCTCCTCTCCTCCCCTCCCCTCATGGTTTCTCCTCCCTCCTCTCCGGTGAACTCCTCTCCGGCGACCTCCTCCTCCTCTCCGGTGATGTAGGCGAGCTCCTCTTCGGTGACCTCCTCCTCCTCCTCCCCGACGATGTAGGCGAGCTCCTCTCCGGTGACCTCCTCCTCCTCCCTCCTCTCCTCCTCACGGTCTCTAAATTGCTTCTAAATGTGTTGGATCATTTAGTGTAAGAGAAAATTGAGAGTTGTACGAACTTGTGATGGCAAAGTAATAAAAGCGACGGACTGCATAATAAAGGTTGCTATCATAAGGGGCAATATAACGTGACGTTCTTTTGAACTAAGGGATTTGGCATACAAACGAATAAGCGCATGACAACCTCTGCTTCCCTCTGTGAAGGGCCTATCTTTTTCCTTTATGCATTTACTTTTATGTAAGAGTCAAAGCATTCTTCCCTATTCCTTTTTATTTTCTATTTTTGCAAGAATCATGTGGTGAGGAAAGATCTAGGCATATATATCCAGTTGAATATGAGTGGACATGAGTTATTATTGTTGACATCACCCTTGAGGTGAATATGTTGGGAGGCGAAACTATAAGCCCCTATCTTTCTATGTGTCCGGTTGAAACTTTTTGCTCATGGGTATGCGTTGAGTGTTAGCAATCATAGAAGATTAAATAATGGTTGAGTATGTGGACTTGCCTAAAGGCTCCGATACGTGACCCTTCCTGAAAATATGATGAATTGTAGTTGCAAAGTTGGCTGAGAACATAGTTTGTTGGTTTTCAATAAGGTTTATGCTTTATACTTCAGTGTTGTGATGAATTGTTACTTGTTCATGAGAAGTTATATGACAAAATTTGTTTGATAAAGTTCATGTTAAAGTCCTTTGTTGTTATAATAATATGCATGATGCTTCTATGTCCATCTTTTTTTTATCGACACCTCTCTCTCTAAGCATGTGGACATGTTTTTCGATTTCAGTTTTCGCTTGAGGACAAGCGAGGTCTAAGCTTGGGGAGTTGATACACCTACAGCAGGGGCCTCTCACGTTTGCGTGAGATGGAGGGCACAGTAGGACAGCACCATAAATAAAATATATAATCATACCAACCAAGATCATGATTAACCCACAGGACAAAACAGATCTACTCAAACATCATAGGATAGCCAAATATCATTGGGAAATAATATATGGAGTTGAGCACCATGTTTAAGTAGAGATTACAGCGGGGAGAAGGGGTGTTACACCGCTGCATAGAGGGGGAGAAAGTTGGTGTTGACGGTAGCAAGATTGTTGATGTAGATCGCCGTCACGATCCTAGCCCCGGCGGCACTCCGGCGCCACCGGGAGAGAGGGGGAGAGAGCCCCCTCCTTCTTCTTCTTCCTTGGCCTCCCCCCCTAGATGGGAGGAGAGTTCCCCCTCTGGTCCATGGCCTCCATGGCGGTGGAGGGGTGGGAGCCCCTCCGAGATTGGATCTCCCTCTTTGTTCTCTTCTATTTCGCGTTCCCCAGATCTGGCCTTTCACCGTTTCTTAAATTCCCGGAGATCCGTAACTCCGATTGCGCTGAAATTTTTACACAATTTTTTCCATAAATTATCTTTCTTGCGCCAGAAGAAGGGCCCCAACCGACCTTCGAGGAGGGCATAAGATACCTGGGCACGCCAGAGGGTGCCCGGCGCACCATGGTGGGTTGTGGTCACTGTGGGCCCCCGTTTGCATTGATTCCACCTCCCATAAATCATAAATATTCCAAAATAATTCTCCGTAAATTTTTATGGCGTTTGGACTTCGTTTGATATGGATTTTCTGCGAAACAAAAAACATGCAACAAACAAGAACTAGCACTGGGGCACTGGATCAATAGGTTAGTCCAATAAATCATATAAAAAGTTGCCAAAAATATGTGAAAGTTGTATAATATTGTCATGAAACAATCAAAAATTATAGATACGACGGAGACGTATCAGCAGCTGGAATTCTGGACCTGAAAAAGCTACGTCAGAGTTACCTATTCTGCACATCTCCAAATGAGCTGAAAATTTACGGAGAACTGTTTTGGAATATATGAAGAATATTGGAGCAAATAACTACCAGAGGGGGCCCACCAGGTGGGCACAACCCACCTGGGTGTGCCAGGGAGCTCAGGCGCACCTTGGTGGGTTGTGCCCTCCTCGGCCCACCTCCGGTGCCCCTCTTCTGGTATATAAGTCATTTTGACCTAGAAAAAATAATGGGAGGACTTTCGGGACGAAGCGCCACCGTCTCAAGGCGGAACTTGGGAAGGAGCACTTTTGCCCTCCGGCGAAGCGATTCCGCCAGGGGAACTTCCCTCCCGGACGGGGAAATCATCGCCATCGTCATCACACACAACTCTCCCATCTTTGGGAGGGCCATCTCCATCAACATCTTCAATAGCACCATCTCCTCTCAAACCCTAGTTCATCTCTTGTGTTCAATCTTTGTATCGGAACCTTAGATTGCTACTTGTGGGTGACTAGTAGTGTTGATTACATCTTGTAGTTGACTACTATATGGTTTATTTGGTGGAAGATTATATGTTCAGATCCATTATGCTATTTAATACCCCTCTAATCTTGAGCATGATTATTATTTGTGAGTAGTTACTTTTGTTCTTGAGGTCACGGGAAAAGTCATGTTGCAAGTAATCATGTGAACTTGATATGTGTTCGATATTTTGATGATATGTATGTTGTGATTCCCTTAGTGGTGTCATGTGAACGTCGACTACATGGCACTTCACCATATTTGGGCCTAAGGGAATGCATTGTGGAGTAGTTATTAGATGATGGGTTGCTAGAGTGGCAGAAGCTTAAACCCTACTTTATGCGCTATTTTGTAAAGGACTGATTTGGATCCAAAAGTTTAATGCTATATTTAGATTTTATCTTAATACTTTTCTCGTAGTTGCGGATGCTTGCGAGGGGGTTAATCATAAGTAGGAGGTTTGTTCAAGTAAGAACAACACGTAAGCATCGGTCCACCCACATATCAAATTATCAAAGTAGCGAACACGAATCAAACCAACATGATGAAAGTGATATGATGAAATTCCCGTGTACCCTCAAGAATGCTTTTCTTATTATAAGAGACCATTTTGGTCTGTCCTTTGCCACAAAAGGATTGGGCTACCTTGCTGCATTTTATGTACCATTACCGTTACTTGCTCGTTAGAAATTATCTTGCTATCAAACTATGTGTTACCGACAATTTCAGTGCTTGCAGAGAATACCTTGCTGAAAACCACTTGTCATTTCCTTCTGCTCCTTGTTGGGTTCGACACTCTTACTTATCGAAAGGACTACAATTGATCCCCCTATACTTGTGGGTTATCAGGATGCTTGGGTCAGTCTTCACTTATGCTTAGGTCCCTGTCCCCTTGGGGCCCTGGACGTCCCGGATGTGGAGCACCCCCTCACGCATATCAATAGCTTGAGGGTGCTGCATCACCTCCCGCAAATACGGGTTGATGACATTATCGAAGAACTTGTCCTTGGAGGAGCTCAAAGCGGCCATGGCGATCTAGATCTGTTAGAAAACAGCAAGAATGAAGAACAGAAGATTTCTTTGCGATACGGTGGTCAATACGTTCGGGGGTTATATAAAGATTTTTTTTATCTTGGGAAACAAGCAAACGGGAGGAAAACGGAGTCGGCAAGGTTCCCAAGGTGGGCACAACCCACCTGGGCGCGCCAGGAGGCCCTGGCGCGCCCTGGTGTCTTGTGCCCCCCTCGGGTGCCTTCCTAGTTGTTTCTTATTTTCCTAATTTTTGTAATATTCCAAAACTGACAGGAGTTTTT
The DNA here is from genome assembly GCA_011799875.1 of Thinopyrum elongatum. Lineage (NCBI taxonomy): Eukaryota > Viridiplantae > Streptophyta > Magnoliopsida > Poales > Poaceae > Thinopyrum > Thinopyrum elongatum. Next base: position 145,354,941 of record CM022302.1, on the reverse strand, counting down.
TTTGCATATTTTTCGGAGTCCATTTACTTACTGTATCACGTACCTCCTCTTTTTTAGTATTCTGGAGTGTTCCAGAAGGTCTCTTTTATGTGTTCCTCCGGTGTCATGGTTTGAATAATATTGCTTTCAACATTAATAGGCGTACTTGAGATATAGTGTTTAATTCTTTACCCATTGACCACCTTTGGGTTAGTACCTTCGGCTATATTTATTTTGATGGCTCTAGAGCGATAAACCTCCACGATAATATATGGTTCTTCCCATTTAGAGAGAAGTTTTCCTGCAAAGAATCTGAAATGAGAGTTGTACAAAAGAACATATTCTCCAACTTTGAATTTCTGGTTTTGGATTCTTTTGTCATGGCATCTTTTAACCTTTTCTTTAAATAACTTGGCATTATCATAAGCTTGGGTTCTCCATTCATCTAATGAGCTAACATCAAATAACCTCTTTTCACCGGCAAATTTGAAATCATAGTTGAGTTCCTTAATTGCCCAATATGCTTTGTGTTCTAACTCTAGAGGCAAATGACAGGCTTTTCCATAAACCATTTTATAGGGAGACATACCCATAGGATTTTTATATGCTACTCTATAGGCCCAAAGTGCATCATCCAATTTCTTAGGCCAATTTCTTTCGGGACCTATTAACAGTTTTCTGTAATATTAATTTTATTTCTCTATTGCTAAGTTCAACTTGACCACTAGATTGAGGATGATAGGATGATGCAATTCCATGGTTAACATCATATTTAGCAAGCATTTTATGGAAAGCACAATGAATAAAGTGTGAACCACCATCAGTCATTAAATATCTAGGGACTCCAAACCTCGGGAAAATAACTTCTTTAAGCATTTTAATCGAAGTGTTATGATCAGCACTACTAGTTGGAATAGCTTCTACCCACTTAGTAACGTAATAAACAACAACCAAAATATGTGTATACCCATTAGAGGAAGGAAAAGGTCCCATATAATCAAAACCCAAACATCAAATGGTTCAACAGCAAGTGAATAATTCATAGGCATTTCCTGGTGCTTACCAATATTACCAATTCTTTGACATTCATCACAAGATAAAAGAAACTTATGGGCATCCCTGAAGAGAGTAGGCCAATAAAAATCAGATTGCAATACCTTATGAGCAGTTCTATCTCCCGCATGATGCCCTCCATAAGCTTCGGAGTGACATTTCCGTAGGATTTGTTCTTGTTCATGCTCAGGTACACAACGTCTAATAATACCATCTACTCCTTCTTTATAAAGATGTGGGTCATCCCAAAAGTAATGTCTTAAATCGTAGAAGAACTTTTTCTTTTGTTGGTATGTGAAACTAGGTGGTTTGTATTTAGCAACAATATAATTAGCATAGTCAGCATACCAAGGAGTATTATGAGAAACATTTAGTGCATCTAGTTGTTCATCAGGAAAACTATCATCAATAGGTAGTGGGTCATCAAGGTTATTCTCTAACCTAGATAAGTTATCAGCTACGGGGTTCTCAGCTCCTTTTCTATCAGTTATATGTAAATCAAATTCTTGTAGCAAGAGAACCCACCTAATGAGTCTAGGTTTAGCATCTTTCTTTTCCATACGATATTTAATAGCAGCATGATCGGTGTGAACAGTTACTTTGGAATCAACAATGTAAGATCTGAATTTATCACAAGCAAACACAACTTCTAAAAATTCTTTTTCAGTAGTAGCATAATTTCTTTGGGCACCATCTAGATTTTTGCTAGCATAATGAATAACATTTAATTTCTTATCAACTCTTTGTCCTAGAACAACACCACCAACATAATCACTAGCATCACATATAATTTCAAAAGGTAAGTTCCAATCAAGTGGTTGAACAACAGGTGCAGCAGTAAGGCTTTCTTAAGTGTTTCTAAGGCTTCTACACAATCATCATAAAAAACAAATGGACATCCTTTTGTAAAATATTTATAACAGGCCTAGAAATTTTAGAGAAGTCTTTAATAAACCTCATATATAAACCAGCATGACCAAGGAAACTACGAATACCTTTAATATCTTTCGGACATGGCATTTTCTCAATTGCATCAACTTTAGCTTTATCCACCTCAATACCTCGTTCAGAAATTTTATGTCCCAAGACAATACCTTCATTAACCATAAAGTGGCACTTCTCCCAATTCAAGACAAGATTAGTTTGCTCACATCTCTGCAAAACTCGATCAAGATTGCTCAAGCAATCATCAAAAGAAGTTCCATAAACAGAAAAATCATCCATGAAAACCTCGACAATCTTTTCACAAAAGTCAAAGAATATGGCATTCATACATCTTTGAAAGGTAGCAGGTGCATTGCATAATCCAAAAGGCATACGTCTATAAGCATAAGTTTTGAAAGGGCAAGTAAAGGTGGTTTTCTCTTGATCAGGTTGTGAAACAGGTATTTGAGAAAAAACAGAATATCCATCGAGGAAGCAAAAGTGTGTGTGCTTTGATAATCTTTCTAGCATTTGATTAATAAAAGGCAAAGGGTAATGATCTTTTCTCGTAGCTTTATTCAATTTTCTAAAATCAATAACCATTCTTTAGCCAGTAACAATTCTTTGTAGAATTAGTTCATTTTTATCATTAGGAACAATGGTAATACCTCCCTTCTTAGGGACACAATGAACGGGACTCACCCATCTACTATCAGCTATGGGATAGATTATACCTGCTTCCAGAAGCTTTAATATTTCAGTTCTTACCACTTCTTTCATCTTAGGATTCAAGCATCGTTGATGATCAACAACAGGTCTAGCATCAGGTTCCATATTAATCTTGTGCTGACAGAGAGTGGGACTAATGCCCTTAAGATCATCAAGAGTATATCCAATAGCAGCACGGTGCTTCTTCAGAATTTTCAATAATCTTTCTTCTTCATGTTCTGAAAGGTTAGAACTAATAATAACATGATATATCTTTTTCTCATCGAGATAAGCATATTTTAAAGTGTCAGGCAATTGTTTTAATTCAAACACAGGATCACCTGTAGGTGGAGGAGGACCTCCTAGAGTTTCAATAGGCAAATTATGTTTGAGCAGAGGTCGTTGTTCAAAGAAAATTTTATCTATCTCATTTCTTTCATGCATATGCATATCATTTTCATGGTCTAGCAAATATTGTTCTAGTGGATCAGTAGGAGGCACGGCAATAGAAGCAAGACCAATTATTTCATCCTTACTAGGTAATTCTTTCTTATGAGGTTGTCTATTAAACTTGGAAAAATTAAACTCATGAGACTCATCACCAAAGGTAACACTGACAGTTTGTTTATGACAATCTATAGTGGCATTGCACTACTGCAGGATGCTGCTAACATGACACTACAATCAGAGACCCTGCGACAAAACTGTGTGCGATGCAATAATCACAAACGGTGATGTAAAAAACCGTCAAAAAAGATGCAAAACGTTTGCGATGATGGACGCATCAAACACAGTTCAGAATTTAGTTATGTGTGCGATGAGGGGCATATAGTTTAGTTCAATGAACTGTTTGTGATGAGGCAGAAGAACAGAAACGGGTAGCGAGATGAAGGTGTTCGCGATATATGGCATATGGTTCACTCGGATGAACTGTTTGTGATTAGGCGGAACAAAAGAAACGGTCAGCCAGATCAAGGTGTGTGCGATAGAGGGAAAATAGCTCACTCAGATGAACTATTTGCGTTGAGCCAAGATAACAGAAATGGTTCAATTTAACAAGATGTGTGTGATACGCGACAAACAGGTCTGTAATCATAAATGTGTGCGAAGACCGATAATAACATAGACGATTGCTGCTAATAAGACGTGTGTGTTGTGCGTTGGGATTGCATACAGAATAACAACATATATATATATATATTTATATATATACACACTTATAAGGACATGGTTGCATAACCAAATTAAACATCCAATTACATAGGTGGCTACTACACACATGACATTTCCACACACCAAAGTCAACTATATATTACATGCATAATTAACTAGGATAAAAAATCATCTGATCATCATCTACTTCTTGTGACGCTTGCCGCTACTGCTCTGCTTGTGGCTCGATCCGGCCTCGTCGATTTTGGTAACGCGGCACTTCCTCATGTCAACGATCTGCCTGTGCATCTCGTAGCATGTGTACACGCTCTTGGCCGCGAACCTGAGGTGAGGTTCATCCAGTTGCCGCATCCAGGCCCCGTGCCAGGATACGGGACGTGTTCTGTTGGCATCCTGCTTCATCTTTTCGTAGTATGGGTCGATGATGGCCGAGGCGAGTTCAACCAGGGAGTCCTTCTTCATGCTGCCCCAGACCCTGTAGTGCTCACGGATTTCGACAAGGTTCTTGCAGGCCAAGCCCATAACCCTGAGCAATTTTACATCGTTGGTGGTTTCCACCGTAGTGAACTTGTAGTCGGTGCTGTTGACAAACCTGGCGAAACGGTCGCAAGGCTCTGTGGCCATGCAGTAGTGGTAGATGAGGACATGATGGCGCACGCACAACTGGGTGACGGCAACCTTCTGATCTTTGCCGGGAAGACCAGCGGTGTACTAGAGGTCGATGCCGACCACCTGGTACTTGTCTCTAGCAAGCAACTGCTCCACGGTGTTGATGTAGTCCTCCACCATGGCTGGGTCGATGGTGTACACCACCGTGAGATCCGTCTCCCTCGCGTGGGTCTCGCCTTTATGCTCGCCGAACTCCATTGGAGCGCCGCTAGATATCCTCTCTGTATGTGTCGTCGTGGGTGTGCTTGTTGTGTTGTGGGGCGAGATCGAAAGGTTGAAGAGACTAAGGTTATAATGGCCGCGGGAATTAATGGGGAAGCCGGATGGACTAGAATATCCACACGCCCGGATGCCAGTTCTAATTTGCAGCCGTAACTCCATCGTGCCGCACGTAACTGCATCGTGGCGACGCACGCGGCGCAACCGCATGCATATGGGCCCACAACGTGATCATGCGCAGGCCCCAACCGCTGGCAGAGCGCGCGCGCAGGGACGCGAGCAGAGTGCTCCGCGGCGTGTCAATGGTGAGCAACCATATATATGCATATAGCAGTTAAACACGCAAGGAAAAGCTGTCCACAAGCTAAGCGCGTGGAGGTACACGAGCAGAGCCCACCGACGGATAGCAGAGTGCGCCGATGGATGCGAGCAGAGCGCACTGCGGCGCCTAACGACAGCACAGCGCGCTGCGGCGCCTAACGATGAGCAGAGCGCGCCGAGGGACGCGAGCAGAGGCCGGCACAGTGATACATGGCAAATAAGACGAAATGTGCGAGCGATGGCTGAGACATCAAGCACGAATCACATTAGAGTTGCGTGTGCGATACGTGGCATACAGTTGATCCATCCGAGCTGTTTGTGATGGAATAAGCCGTGTGTGTTGTGGGCAAACGCTTGCTGGTATATAACCGTTTGCGATTGATGAATTCATCACCGACGGGTTACCTAGTGTGGTCCGTGTGCGATGTGATATGCTCTGTCTGCAGAACATCTATGCTCTGTGTACACAAGAACAACATATATATATTTCTAACAGGACATGATTGCAAGACCTAATTAAACATCCAATTACATTATATAACAAATACCATAAATATTGCAAGGTTCAAATGCCAGTATTACAAGGCCCAAATTCAAAGATGACAAGGTTCAAACTATTCAGACACATAAAATTCATCTTCTTCATAATCTTTTTCATGCATTATTTTTGCAAAAGGATCAGCCACCAAGAAGTCATATAGCGGCTCGATACAGTGACTTCCGAATAATCTATCATATGAAGTTACAAACTGAAATTCAGCTTGTGCAGAGCCTTTTCCATTCAGCTGTAGACGCCTGCGCTCTTTAGCAATCCATTCACTTCTGCGCAATTAATATAGGGCAAACCTCATTACCTTGAGCAACCTTGCTTTCTCAACAAAGAACCTGGCGAATTTAATTTCTTGTGTGGTGCCTCGGTACTCATTAAATGTAATTTCTGTGAGATGAAGATCAAGGCATTCAATGGGATTGTTATATTCCCCAACATTTTCTACGTTCGGGCCTGCTAGTATCTGCAAACGAAGACAACATATTAGTGCATAGCTGCAGATTTGAACACTTCGGGCCTCTTTGATTTGCAGGATTTCTAAAATACACGAAAAGAGTGAAATGCCACCTTCAATCTTTCATGATAAACTTTTATCACGAGAGCATGTCGGGCGAAGGAATAAAATGTGTACAACACTAGCATCTAAAAAAATATTTGTATTGAAATCCTCCAAATTTCCTTTAGAAATCATTCTACATTTATCATTGTAATCATGGGTAAAAGTAACAAAAAATTGAGCTCCGTTGTGGTTAACAATTAACAGGAAAGGAGCATCACCTCGATGTATAGCTTCTCCGTGCAAGGAAAGCATCTAAGGAATCTAACAACTTCATCCAGATCGGGGCCGACAGATTGTAGTGCCAAGATCTTCACTGTGCACAGAGGCCGAGTCAAGCTTGTGGGAATCATTTTCTGGATGACAGGCGAACATATAGCTCAACAACAATTAGGTAAAATGTGCTGTCCGATAATATATAAGAAGGAGAAGAAGAAGACTGTTGTACCTGAACGGATAATGAACCAGTAACAAGTTCGTTGAATTCAGCACACGAATAGCTCAACACTGTCAATTTTGGTGCGTGAATGACCCTAATTCTTGCTAGACCTAATTTATCATGTGCATACAATCTCTCGAGGAAAGGCGCATTCTCAATGACAATATCGTGAAACACCTCAACTGACAGCCTTGGGCGGCACCAGCAATGCACATAAATCGCACGGACATTCGTTGAGGTGATGTGGAGGCTACTGAACCCATCCATCGCATGAAGATGAAGGTACTCGAGCGCTGTAAAGCCGACGAGCAAGCGCTCCAAATCCTCCTTCGAGATGCAGACGGCAATGAGCTCGAGGTGCTAAAGTTTAGGGAGATGAAGAGCGCGCGCGGCATCGATCCGGGGGAAAATGCAACGCCTGAATGTAGCGCGGCGCAGCGTGGGCGCGAGGCAGAACACGGACAGCGGTAGCGAGCAAGGACGTCTACCATGAAGGCTGAGCTCCTCGAGCCGATCTAGGGCTGGGGGTAGGAACAATAGTGCAACCTGGGTTCGGTCTTGTTGTGGGGATTGAGCCTGCCGATAGCAAGGCGTCTGACCGGCCCAGGGTGCATGTCGAGGACATGGGACAATGTGTCTAGGCTTTGCTGTGCCCCGCTGCACAACTCATGGTCGACGATGATGTCCAGGGGGTGGTGTGCTAGAGGGGGCACCACCGCCGTGAGAGGACAGTGGTCCGCACACCATATTTGATGGGGAGGTGGGATTTGATGGTTACCAATATCTTGTCGGGGAGGCAGCTGATGAAGTTCACGTTCGCCGGAGGATCTTGCAGTTATGGCTCGACCCACCCCCACTTGTTGGCCGGCTCGTCCTCCATCTCGTAGTAGGTGGCGATCCTCGGCAGTGGTGCTTGTAGATGAGAATGGAGGACTGTTCTACGTACCTTCCCGAGGCGGCCGAAACAAAACTCCAAAACTAGCAATAAATTGCAGCGCTCACGGCGTGCGTGGCGGACTGCTCACAGTCGTCCCGTCTAATCAAACAGTTGCCCGCGGTAGTAAATGGTTACTTGAACTCCCATGATTGGACTAATACGACCGTTTGCGATAATAACATGGTGGCTATTTGTTAAAAATGCCTAGGAAAATCAATGTATAAAAAGGAGAAACGAACCCTGAATAATTTCATATGTTTAGCACAGTTGCATGTTGCCTCTATAAAATAAATCAAGGCGGGAAGATACAGCGTATGTCGCTTTGCACACAGATCATGTGACCAAGTTCCCTCTCGGAACCATGAGGCTTCTTGATAGAAGATCCGGTTTGTATGAAAGAAAATAAGGGTCAAAGCCTAGTTGAAAAGGGTAGCAATATCTAACCCCAGCTTACAGAAGGTACAAAAGCATGATGATTAATAGTTCATCAGGTTTACACACAATCCAGATTGAACAGGACAATAACAACTAACTCAACCAAAGTTTTCGGCAGTCACAATCAAATGGATCGGTCTGATCCATAAAATCAAGATCTTGGACCAGAAAATCTACTGGTACATGAAGACAAGTTGTTGTAAATAGAAGCCAAGCACTTTCAGAAGCCCTTTTGTCCACCTGAAACTTCTTTTTATGCTGTTCAACGTGTCCATCCGTGAGAAAGTTTTTGTTAAAAAACTTAATCCTCATGGACAATAGTACTCTCGCATTCAACAGGCAGAATGTGACAAAGCTAGTGTTTGCATGGTTGGATGCATATCCTTCGAGCGTTATTGTCCTCAAACGAATGTCATGAGAACTGAGAAAATCTCGGTGCTTCTTATGCCACCGATTGGTTATACATTTTTATCCATGTCCTTTAGCCTAAATAGACATGAAGACTGAAACAGTTAATGTCTAAAAAAATAGTACAGCTGAACGGTTAGTTCTAGTAAAGTATATCAATGTGCTTGATATCATCACCTCTATATACAAATTCTCCAGACATGGAAAGCATCACAGCAAGCTGATAATCATGTTCAGATCAAAACACCACGTACTGATATGTAAGGTCTTGACAGAATCCAACACCATTGATAGGGTACCCATGGACAAACTCTTCATTGAGCATAGAACATAATATTAGTACCAAAAGCATACTCCAAGATTATATAAAGATTATGCACACAAATGAAAAATGCAGCTTATGATTACAAAAGCGTTGATGATATAAAACTTATGCACACAAATGAAAAATGCAGCTTATGATTACAAAAGTGTTGATGATAATATACAGTACCTGAATAAGTGTGGAACCAACCACCATCTTGTAACCTTCAAACGGATCAGGAATTACACCCAAGGTCTCCAGTTTAGGCGCAGTGACCACAGTTATTTGCGAAGGTGCATAACGATAATCAAGGAGCATCCTTTGGAGTGAAGGGGCGTCTTTGATGATGAGCTCCTCTCCTTTAAAGCAAATTCCAATGCTTACAAAGTGAAGCAACTTTATTTGGAGACAACAGATACGGATTTCTTTTCCAAAAACAAGCAGCAAGCGCTCCAGGGCAGGGCAACAGGAGTGGATGATGCTGTGCAGTGAGGCCTCCGACAGATCGACCACCACAAGCGCGAGTTTTTTTAGCAGTGGGAGTCGAAGCATTTGTACCAGATTGTCTGGTAGATGACACCGGGCCAGGGTGGTGGTGTGGAGAGAGGAGGAAAACCATGAGATGGACACTGGTGGTGAGGGCACAGCTACAACGCTTGGTGGACAGCTATTTGCATAGTAATGGTAGAACTCAAGATGTTGGAGTTTTCGAATTGACGGGATGTCAGCCAGGCGTTCACCATGCAGGGTATGTGCAGCACGCAGCATGCCGAGATGCATAGGCATTGAACGGAGCCCTGGTGGGAGGAGATGATGGCTCCGTGGAGTTCAAAATCATGAACGACAGATAGCCGGCGACAGTCGAGATTAAGAGGTGCGGCGCGCCACAGAGTGCACCACCGAGATGCGAGGACCTGTGTGCGACAGCCATCCTTGGTGGGAAGAAGGAAGATGATCTCCCCAAGGATGGCGTCCGGGAGATCGCTGATGCATTCCGCCCGATATTCTACGGGTTCCTCAGAACCAGGGGCGTGGCCGCTTCCGCCCGCGCTGCCGGGTGCAGGATCTACAGCCGGCGGCGCCGCTGGCTGGAGCCTCATCTGTGTACATAGCAATCTGGAAGTAAAAAAGGCAGAACCAAACATGTAGGACATTCAAAATCAATTCTCAAGATCTGGAAGAAAAAAAGGGCACAAACATATATGTAGGACATTCAAAATCAATTCTCAAGATCTGGCTATGAATTATTAGCACGCACGCTAACCCTAGTCGGATTATTAGCAAAAAAATCATTTATACAGAACAAACAATTAATCACTAACCATAGATACCATTCAAACAATCAATACACTACATGGATCTAACGAATCTTACTCTAATTTCATGGACTGGGTGAACATAACCAAGGGTTTCTGTTCCCAACAAGGGGAGGGGGGGACTAACCGGTTTCCGTCGGAGTGGGAGTCGTTGCCGGAGTAGCTGTGGACCTTCGGCTCCGGCTGGGGAGGCATGACGATGACGACGAAGTCAAGGTCACGCTGCTGCCCACGCGAGACCTCGTCGGCGGTGATAGCAACCTCTACGCCCAGCTTCATGCATTGCGCGGGTGCTTCACCAGCCCCGGCGTCGCCACTCCCACCGATGGTGCGCTTCAGCAAAATCCTAATACACTCCATGCGGCGCTGACAACTGTGGACGGGGTGTGCGGCCGCCTATTATGACCATCGGATCGGGCGCGCCATTAATATGGAGCAGTGGGAGCGAGATGGGCGGCGGTCAAAGGGCTGGCTCGTCTCCCGGTGAGCCTGCGCAGTGGACTGCTGACATGCCTACCGTCATTTCACACTGCTACTAGCACGCCCCATGGTGAGTGCGTAGCGAACACGTGCATGCCTCGGCCTCCCGGTCTGCCTGCTAGCATGCGTCTCGTCAACTCACGCATGCTCATACGGCACACGGGACGCATGCGCGGCACATATTATATTGGTTTTTCCTTTTTGACGATTAATTCTGCCGCTTTATTGCTTAACCGAAGCACGGCACTTATATTGTTGGTCTAACGCACACGATTCGAATAAAGAGTTCGTTTGTGATATTGGTTGATAATTATTTATAATTTCCTGTATGTAAGAAGATTATATCAAAACTTGTCTCAAATTTGAAAAAAAAAATATCACAGTCTATTGGTGTCCATATGACACCACGATAAGTATCATGAATTTCAACTTAGTTTTGGATTTATTGGATTTTAAAATCAAGATTCTAGATGTTAGAAATTTCTTGCATGAGGACTAAACATGCACCCAGGGACACATACACATATGATTTTGCAATCCATTTTCGTGCACTATCACGGGTCTCATGTCGATCAAATTTGATTTTTGCACATTTAAATCCCTTGAATAATCAATCAATGTATAAAAAATGGATAGATGTTATCTATTTTTTTCAATTTTCAACACTAGACTCCTTTGGTCGCATGTTCGCTGTAGAAAAAGTTTGACATGCATCTTTGGGCCACATGCACGCGGTGGTCCTAGGACACTCACTCGCATGGGCCCGCGAGGTCGCCGTCCAGCACTATGACATGCGATGAGAGAGGTTAATTTGACCAACAAGGATGGTCATTTTTTGGGTTTTATTATACGTACGGTAGGAGTATATATATAGTACGCGTTGAAGAGGGTGGCCGGGGGCAATACTACGCGTCACTCACTCGCGTGCGATGCTTCCATCCGTGGGCCCGCGAGGTTGTCCTCCATCACTTTGACCCAGCAAGGAGGTTTCTTTTTGGGTTGTGTTGCCGTAGGAGTATATAGTACGCGTGGAAGAGGGGAGGAGGGGGGCGGGGCAGCACATATATACTACACACACGCCATGAATCGATCTCGCTCCGTCTGGGGACTTTTTGGTTTCCGAGGCAGGTGCCGCAAAGAAGTTGTGCATATTGGGTATTAAAAACATCACCAACACATTCGGCCATGTGCAGACGATGGTTGTCACTCATTCGCCTGCGACTCTTCCCTCCATGGGCCCGTGAGGTCGGCGTCCATCTAATATATGACACAACGAGAAAGGCAATTTGACAAACAAGGAGGATTATTTTCGGGTTGTGTTACGGTACGTAGGAGTATATATTACGCGTCGAAGAGGGGAGGGGGTAACATATATATACTACATGTCATGAACCTTGGTTCGTGTGGGGGACTTGAAGGTTTCCGAGGCAGGTGCCACATCAAAGTTTTGCATATATATTAGGTATTCAAACATCACAACCACACATCTCCATACATGTATTTGGCCCACAAGAAAACGATGGTGGTTGTCCTCTAGCACTCACTCATGGGGTTATCGGCGAGATGCTTCATCCATCTCTGTGTGCCCACTTGGTCAATCACTTCGACCGACAGCGATAGAGGTTAATTTGACTTATAATTAGGAGGGGATTAAATTTTGGTTCATCTTATATGGTTCGGTGCATGCAACTATACTTCGCGCGCATGTGTACACATGAATCCCTCCCACTGGGTCGAAGTGGGGAGGGGGACGAGCACGCGACGCATCATGAACCAGATCTGTGTGGGGACTGTGCGTTTTTCGACGCATGCATGCGCCACATCAAAATATTGTGCTTTTGGTATTCAAACATATATGCATGCATCACTCATCTCCATACATATGTTTGGGGCACATACATGCAGTGGTTGTCTTTGGACACTCTCCCTCGCTTGGTTATCATCGACGGCCTATATATTCATGGGCCCGCTTGGACGTCCATCACTTTGACCAACAACCAAGAGAGGTTACCAGGGTGGATTCTTCTTCTCTTGGTCCGCGTTACCGTATAGTCGTACGTCGATCATGGTGAGATTCGAGACCTAAGTTCGAGGGCTCACATACACATGAATCCCTATATATATATAGTATACTATGCATCATGAACCCTCGCTCCGTGTGGGGACTTTCGGTTCCAAAAGCACACGGCCACATCAAAGTTGTGCATTGGGTATATTCAAACACCACATGACACTTCATACATATGTTTGGGCCACATGCACGTAGTGGTTGTCTTCAGGCACTCCCTCGCGTGGTTATGCGTGACAAGCTAGCCTATTTTGTGGGGCCGCGAGTGGAACGTCAATGCATGACTTTGACCCAACAAACAGGAGAGGTTATACGACCAAGGTGGTGATTCTTCTTGGTCAGTCTTACAGTACGCCTTGGTGAGATGCCCCCTCCTACCGACTCAAAGTGTGTGTGTGGGGGGGGGGGGGCACAGTACTACTTCGTACTAGATTAACCTCCGTGGGGTCGGGGATGCCCGGTTAATTTGCGATGCACATGTGCCACATCAAATTTGGGATTTGTTTATTTAAATATCATATCACATCGTTTTCACACACACACATCGGACCACCCGCAGGTGTGGTTGGTAAGTGGTCTCACCCATCTAACGCCAGAAGAACACATCTGTGGGCCCGCACACGGTGAGATGTCAGACCTAGCTATTTTGGGGGCATGCGTTCATAGCTAGGATTCCCCTCCAGGCAACACGAAGTGTGTGTGTGTGTGTGTTTGGGGGGGGGGGCTAGGAATAATAACGTGCGCTTTGTGCGACAGGTGCCACGTCAAAGTTGTGCATTGGGTATTTGAACATCAAAGCACACTTTTCATACATATATTTGGTCCACATGCAAGTGTGTTCGTGTTCTGACCCTTTCCCGTGTTTTTTGGCCAAATTTATAAATAGCAGACGAGTCGGACGCAGCAACCGTCTGCGATCGGGTACGAAACAGACACGGTTCCCTAGGACTTCCCGTGTGCCGCACCCCTGCCCCTGTCACCCACATGATCACAGTTGATTGGGCTCCACAAGGCTTTCCTCCCCCTCTCGAAAATATCTACTCCCTCGCAATCTTGAAAATATCTACCTGCGTAGATGGTTTTTCTGTTTGATAGCACATGATTAGTATGTCTGGACCGTGTGCGATGTCTGTTACTCCCGCTCTCCTTCAATCAGTAGATCCAAATTTTCAGTAGCCCCGGCATTTTACTCCCGCCTCCATCCCTCGCAATCTCAAAAATATCTGCTCGGCTGGAGTGTTTTTCTGTTTAATAGCACACGATTATTATGTTTTAACCGTTTGTGATGTTCGTTACTCCCGCCCCGCTCTGCTTCAATCCCTTGATCCAAATTTTTGGTAGCCCCGCCATTTTACTCCCGCCTAGTAAAAATTTTAGTACCCACGGCATTTCCTCAAACACCATCTTGGACCCCCTCCACACACACACCCCAAATCCCCCGCTCACACACATACACACCACCCCTCCCTTGCTCCAAACCTAGCTAGGTCGCCGCCGCCACCGCCGCCGCGCCGCCTCCATCGTCAACCTCTGCCGGTCTGCCCGTGCAGTTTACCCACCGATATACATACCCTCACCGCCCTGAGTTTCTTAGATGACGCCTGCGAAATGCCCCCTTTCCTAGAGATCCCCATCCCCACCCCCCCCCCCCAACTTCAGAGCATCGCAGCCTAAGCCCGGCTACGCTTCCCGGGAAGCTCGAGGAGCGAATGGCCCAAAAGAGCTTTACCGCGGCCTCTTTGCCTGACGTCGATGAGGTGGCCGTCGAGGAAGCTGACGACGATGACTGGGCCTGGATTGAGCCTTTCAATCAGTGGGCTAGAGTATTCTGGCAAATCGCGGACGCCAGCTACGACATCGAGGTCATCGACACCGACGGCTTGACGCGGGTTATGTCATATGTTAAGTTGCCCACCCCCAATCCTTTGGGTTCGACAGCTGTCGATCTCATCGATGGCCCTGCCGCTGATCTCTTGCAGCTCATTATGAACAATTTGCCATCCTTCATCGCCATGGAGCCCCTTTTGTCATTTCTGAAGGACACGTTCTGCGACGCTGGCTCGGGATCCTCAGCTGGCAAGTCAGACCTCATCGACGGGGACCATGAGGGGGAGCCAATCTATGACAAGTGAGGAAACCCATGATTTGTTTTCTCAAACCCCTTTTGTAGTGAGAACATGTCTAGTATTTATTGCTATATTTGGTTGTTTGCATTATACCTTGTTTATTTCTACGGTTTATGGTTGTTCGGTTGTTTGTAGTTAGCATATGTCCATTTTCAATTGCCATCTTTGATTGTTCGTAGTATGCCTTGTTTATTTCAGCTATTAATAGTGTGATGTTCTATATGTGCTAGTATGAATTGTGCAGTTCAATTTCATCAATACCAAATTTAACAATAGCTCTATGATTGACTATATTTGGTTGTTGTTAAGCATGTTGTACTCCCTCCGAATCTTTTTAGTTCGCATATAAGATTTGTCTAAAGTCAAGCCTCGTAAAGTTTGACCAACTTTATAGAACAAAATACCAACATTCACAATATGAAATAAATATCAGTACATGTGTCATGACTTAAATTTTCATATTGTATAACTTTAGGATGGTAGATGTTGATATTTTTTCATATAAATAAGGTCAGACTTTATGAAGTTTGACTTCAAACAATTCTTATATGCAGGGTAAAAAGGACCAGAGGGAGTATTGAACACGCCTTTCCATTTGATTTAACAATGGCACTATTTGGATACTCTAACTTAGCTAGAGGTTAGAGTTAGTTTCTAACTCATGACAGTTAAAAGGGAGAGAGAGATTGGTGGAATAGTTGATTGTATTGCTTGAGCCTCGTGGGCATATATATAGGAGTACATGGTCATCTTGGAGTACAAGTCAAGGTAGAATAAATCCTACGCTATACTACATTTCCTAAATAACAATGATACTAAACAATGACTAACCCTGAACTAACTCTAGCCAAAGAGGTGTTTGGATGACAGTGTTAGATTGACAATAAATGCACTAGGAGAACTAGCCCCAATCAGCACCTCTTGGGTGGGATAGTTGTTTTGGGTGGGTTTGGCGCAACTAGCTCAAACTAGCCCTCATGTTTGGATACTTTAGGGCTATTTGAGCCCAAATTAGCTCAAGCTATCTCTAACCCATGGATCCAAATAGGGCCAATAACTAGTGTACTTAGACCTGCACAATACAAGTTTGAATGACTACGTTTGCTTATTTTTAAATATTAGGCATGTTGCAGTTAATAACACACCTTTCCACTTCTTGTTTTTAAATATTAGTTTTTTAACAATTTGGTCTTGCACATGTAGGTCCTGCTATCAGAGGTTTTGACCCACTGTTTGACCCTTTTTGCATATGTGGAAATGAGTTGTCCATGCATACCAGTCAAGTCAAGAAACTCAGAAAGATTGTTACGATAAGGAAATTAGCGACAAAAAACAACAAGATATTTGTCTGCACAATGAAGAAGACATCAGTTCACTACGGGATGGTACTAACTATTATACATTGTCTTTTTAATTCCTTTGCGCCATTTCAAATCTAGAGAAGATATTTATGCATATCCTTGTTTTCAGGCCTTTCCAAAGCAGTTCACTGATGATTACCTCTCAAACCACCTGTATGGTCAGGAGGCGAGGAAGATTTTCATACAACACCCATGGTTCAATATTGAAGTGTTCCCGAAGAGGACGAAGGATGGACAGTCAATCATCCACAGGCACTGGCCTAAAGTTGCAAATACCTTCAACATCAATGAAGGCTCAATATTCGCCTTCCGCTTTAGCAGTTTTCCAGATGAGATTCATCTGTCTATGTACCATCTATGATGCTAATTTCGAAATGTTATAGATGTTGCATGTGAAACTTGGTGCTGGTGCAGTTGTGTAATGGGGTAGCTGAGTGCTGAAGCTATATGATGTTGTACTCTGATATATTTCAATTATGAAATCCTGCTTCCTTAATATGGAAATGAAATATATTGTGTGCTTAATATGAAATTTCAATTAGATTAATAAATGGATTATTAATAATATGGCAATTAGCCTGCTAATGGCCAATTAGCCTGCTAATTGGGTTTTTCTATTGCAAACGGTTATTGAGAAAATACCGTGGGCGATGACCTAAGGCAACGCACACAGTTTCTAGGAATAAACCGTGTTGGATCAATGAACAATCACACACGACATCCTCTTGAAAACTGTTTGCGTTAGGCCACCTTGCGCAAATGTTTACCACATAAAAAGTGTGTGTGATGGACAACCTTTGCCACATGGTTTCTTCTATGCACCGTGTGTGATGCATTCAATAACGCAAACGATAAAATTGTTAATATCGTGTGCAATGGCAGTGCTATCACAAATGATTTAATGGGGAAAATTGTGTGTGATGTACCTGCGAACGGAAACATTTTCCTTGGAGTGACTGTGTGGGATGTATATACGAACGGAAACGTACTTCTTGGATTAATTGTGTGGGATGTACATACTAACGGAGACGTATTCCTTGGATTGACTGTGTGGAATGTACATACGAACGGAAACGTTTAGCGGGGACTGACTGTGTGGGATGTACTTACGACTGAAAACGATTTGGCTTGTATAATTGTATTTTTTTAGCACAACTGTACGTATAACCGTATTTGATCGCTCGTGGGTCGTACACGACCTCATTTTGCCGAGCGTGTGTGCCAGGAGGGCATATCCTCGACGGTTTCCGGGTCATGTGGGAAGGACCCCCCTATCGCAGTCACTCACTAGGTGACGGTTCAGAAAGCCATCGCGGAAAGGGGTTAAAAACTATTTGTATAGCACCTCGCTGTACTAGTGTTGACAGTGTTCAAGAAAGGTCTACCAAAGATAATGGGATAGAAGTCATCTTGTGGGGAACCAAGAACTAGAAAATCAGTAGGGTTTTTATTTTCCCATGCAAGACTTCAACATCTCTAACAATCCCAAGTGGTGTGATGGTGTCTCTATTAGCAAGTTTAATAGTAACATCTATGTCTTCTATTTCAGCGGGTGCTATGTCATTCATAATTTCTTGGTATAAGGTAAAAGGAATAGCACTCACGCTAGCACCTAAATCACATAAACCATGATAACAATGATCTCCTATTTTAACTGAGACAATAGGCATGCCAACAACGGGTCTATGTTTATCTTTTTCATCGGATTTGGCAATTCTAGCAGCTTCATCACAGAAGTAAATAACATGCCCATCAATATTTTCTACCAGGAGATCTTTAACCATAGCAGCACTAGGTTCTACTATAATTTGTTCAGCAGGTTTAGGTGCTCTAATATTACTTTTGCGAACCACAGTTGAAACCTAAGCATGTTCCTTTATCCTAATAGGGAAAGGTGCTTTTTCAATATAAGCAGTAGGCACAACTGGATCAACATTGTAAATAATAGTTTCATCTTTAGCTATGTCGGGTTCTTTAATTTCTTTTTAATAGGTGGGTGAAATTTAAACCACTTCTCCTTAGGGAGATCAACATGAGTAGCAAATGATTCGCCAAAAGAGGCTAATATCTCAGAGTCAAGTCCATATTTAGTGCTAAACTTGTGAAAAGCATCGGTATTCATAAAAGATTTAACACAATCGAGTTCAAGCTTAATACATGACTCTTTACCTTTGTCGAGTTCCCAATCTTCAGAGTTGCATTTAATTCTTTCTAAAAGATCCCACCTGAATTCAATAGTCTTCTTCATAAAAGAACCAGTACAAGAAGTATCGAGCATGGATTGATCATCACGAGAAAGTCGAGCATAAAAATTCTGAATAATAATTTCTCTTGAGAGCTCATGATTGGGGCATGAATATAACATTGAATTATGCCTCCCCCAAGCTAGAGCGATACTTTCTCCTTCATGAGGCAAAAAATTATATATATAATTCCGATCACGATGAACTAGATGCATAGTATAAATTTTTTGGTGAAATTCCAATTTCAATCGATTCCAGTTCCAAGATCCAATATCATCGCATAGCCTATACCATGCCAATGCTTTTCCCTTCAACGATAAAGGGAAAACCTTCTTCTTAACTTTATCTCCGGGCAAACCGACAAGCTTAAATAATCCACAAATTTCATCCACATATATCAAGTGCATATCAGGATGTTCAGTTCCATCTCCTGCATAAGGATTAGCTAGCAGTTGCTCTATCATACCCGAAGGAATTTCATAACCAATATTTTCAGTAGGTGCAGTAGGTTGAGGGGTAGCTAATTGTGGTTCCGGTCGAGGTGAAGATACTGATGTTGGCTTGAACTACGTCAGTATTTCCCCAAAGAGGAAGGGATGATGCAGCACAGCAACGGTAGGTATTTCCCTCAGTTATGAGACCAAGGTTATCGAACCAGTAGGAGAACCACGCAACACCATGTAAATAACTTCTGCACACAAAGAACAAATACTTGCAACCCGACGTAAGAGAGGGGTTGTCAATCCCTCACGGGTAAAAGGATAGGTAAAATTGTAGTAGATTGGATAAATAGATCTCGCGGGAACGCGAGATAAAATAAATAAATAAAAATTGCAGCAAGGTATTTTTTTATTTTTGGATTAATAGATCTGAAAATAAAAGCAAATAAAAATAGATCTTGAAGGCAAATATAATAAAGAAGAGACCCGGGGGCCGTAGATTTCACTAGTGGCTTCTCTCGAGAAAAATAGCATACGGTGGGTAAACAAATTACTGTTGGGCAATTGATAGAACTTCAAATAATCATGACAATATCTAGGCAATGATCATTATACAGGCATCACGTCCAAGATTAGTAGACTGACTCCTACCTGCATCTACTACTATGACTCCACACATCGACCGCTATCCAGCATGCATCTAGTGTATTAAGTTCATGGAGAAACAGAGTAATGCAATAAGAACGATGATATGATGTAGACAAGATCTATTTATGTAGAAATAGACCCCATCTTGTTATCCTTAATGGCAACGATTAATACGTGTCTTGCTGCCCCTTCTGTCACTAGGAAAAAACACCGCACGACCGAACCCATCACAAAGCACCTCTCTTCCCATGGCTAGAAAAATTGATCTAGTTGGCCTAACTAAACCAAAGATTCGAAGAAGAAATACGAGGCTATAAGTAATCATGCATATAAGAGATCAAAAGACTCAAATAACTTTCATGGATAAAAACATAGATCTGATCATAAACTCAAAGTTCATCGGATCCCAACAAACACACCGCAAAAAGAGTTACATCAAATAGATCTCCAAGAGACAATTGTATTGAGAATCAAAAGAGAGAGAGGAAGCCATCTAGCTACTAACTACGGACCCGTAGGTCTACAATGAACTACTCACGCATCATCGGAGAGGCACCAATGAGGATGATGAACCCCTCCGTGATGGTGTCTAGATTGGACATGTGGTTTCTGGAACTTGCGACAGCTAGAATTGATTTTCGTCGACTCCCCTAGGGTTTCTGGAATATTGGGGTATTTGTAGAGCAAAGAGGTGGTGCGGGAGGCCACCGAGGTGGGCACAACCCACCTCGAGTAGTTCCCAATACTTTCCATGCTAGATATATCATAGGCGGTTCCCAAATAGAAAATAAAGTTTATTCCTTTTTCCACCATACTTTCACATTCCACGGTTAACCAAATCAACGGGTACCGTCCATACTAACACTTTCCAAGGAATTTATTATTTGACAACATAGATGTTGGGGAAACGACACCTATGGGATCGAGTGGATCCCTTCTACGGTTTGGCGGGGAAGAGGGGTGCGCAAAGAGCAGATCTAGAGATCAACATGAGGGATTTTTACCTAGGTTCGGGCCACTGAGAAGCGTAAAACCCTAGTCCTACTGTGTGTGTATATTATGTGTTCTTGAGCTTCGGCTAGCTGCTATGCATGCAAGCTGGGCCAGAGAGTTCAAAAAATCCGAATCTTTCTACAGTATGCCTTGGGCCTCCTTTTATACGTCCAAGGGGCTGCCACAGTGGCACACAGGAGGTGTAAAGTGCTACAGTGCATGTGCTTATCTCTGGCGTCTTAGGACAAATGCATTAAATGCGCTGCTTATGTGCCCTCTAACTTTATCGGGGACGGAAATAGAGCCCGTCCCATCAGTCGCCGCCTCACTCCATCTTGACACGCATCCAAGGTGACGCGGCATGCAGCGCCAAGCAGGCATGCTGGTCGCCGCGCTGGAGCGATGGGAAGGTGGTAGAACCTCCGCCTAGTGCGAGCCATCGTAGGCGTCCCCGGCAAAGGTCTTACCGGGGCCTCGCAAGTGTCTCCGGCAAGGATCTTGACGGGGCCTTGCCTTTAGTCTATCGTCTTCTGATCATAGGCTTGAAGGCCTCCTTGGTGGCCTTGTCTCTGCTGCCAGCTGTCCCCGTCAGGCCTTGCCGCTGGTATGGCTGCAATCGTCCGTGCACAAGTATGGGGTACTAAAGGACCCAAACTTTAGTACACCGACAGGAGCCCCCGTCGGGACGGAACTTGCCGGGGTCTGGCTTGGCGGCCCCGGAGACCCTGCTGAAGTAGCTTGGACTTGGTCCCAGGCGTGGTCTCGACACCGCCAGGCTCGCCTGCCCGGCAAGGGAGACCTTTCTGGGGAATCTTCTACTTGGTGGCTTGAGCCTTGATCCTCACGCGGGAGAGACGCCCCCCGCGCGGTAGTAGTGCTTGCCGGCGAAATGATTGCCGGGCATTGCTGAGCACTGTCATGGCCCATCTTCGGAGGTTAGTGGGACCCTGGTTCTCACTACACCGACAGTAGCCCCCGGGCCCAGCTTTAGAGGAGATTTCTAAGAACACGACGCTAGAGCTGGGGCCAAGTTTTGCATGAGTCATGATAGTGATAACCACGGTTCCCAAAGAAGCTGCTTTCAAAGGCGCCGGCCAGCCCCCGAGCCTGCTTTCATGGAAATTTTCTGGCAGAGAACTCTACAGATCTCAATGCTAGAATATGGTTTTGTCTTCTTTCTCGCTTCTGGCAAGGTTGTTGCCGGGAAGTCTCATGATTTCAGCGAAGAACTTTGACGTTCTTGATGCCTGATTTCAGTGGAGAACTCTGAAGCTCTCGACACTGGCTTCCGGCAAGATTGTTGCCAGGGAGGCTTATGGCAGAGAACTTCGTTGTTCTTGACGCCGGCTTCCGGCAAGCTTGTTGCCGGGAATGCTTTTATCTTCAGCAGAGAACTTTGACGTTGTCAATGACTGACTTCAGTGGAGAACTCTGAAGCTCCCAACACAGGCCTCCGGCAAGATTGTTGCCAGGAAGGTTTATGGCGGGGAACTTCGTCGTTCTCGATGCTGGCTTCAGGCAAGCTTGTTGCCAGGAAGGCTTATGGCAGAGAACTTCATCGTTCTTGACATCGGCTTCCGGCAAGATTGTTGTCGGGAAGGCTAATGGAGAAGAACCTCGTCATTCTTGACGCCGAGAAGATTGGTCCTAAGGGCGCTGCCAGCCCCCGGGCCACAACTGCGTTTAAATAAGACAAGTTAATTAGCATCTTAAATGCATTTTAGCTTGTGCATAACTTTATTTATAACTTTCCTCCTCAGGCATCTCCTTTTTTTGCACAGTTGTTCCCTACGCTTGCCGAAATGCATCTCGATCGCGCACGTCCTAGTCAATGGCGCTTAGGAACGGATCCTAGTTAGTAGCCTATCGAGGACGCCGCCTCCTCGAGAGCTTCACACTCCAAGAACAAACGCGGCTGCACAGGTGTTGCTAGGCGGACCCGAACAAACCGGAGCGCAGAATGTCTCAAGAGTGCTCCTTTGCGCACAGGTTATGTGCAAAGAACATCATGAAGGATGAAATTAAATCAGCAAAAAGCATTAAAGTTTTAGAACTTAGCTTTTTCCTGAAGTGTGGCGCGCGGGTCGTCGTCGCGGCTGCGGATGACACCGCTCGCTTGGCTTCGATCGCCCGAACGCCGTGGGAGCTCATGATGTGCACCCCCGCCGCCATTCGTGTCTACACCGTCGTCTGTCCGTGCTGGCACAGGCAGATCGGCCGCAGATGAACCGATCACTACGATCGTCTTCTTCTTGGGAGCCATGGTGATCGAGAAACTGACGCGCTAACTGCTAGATCAGGTTTGCACAACTTCTCTCTTCCCCTGCTTGGCGCGCCCAAGATGTCGGGGAAACGACACCTATGGGATCGAGTGGATCCCTTCTACGGTTTGGCAGGGAAGAGGGGTGCGTAAAGAGCAGATCTAGAGATCAACACGAGGGATTTTTACCCAGGTTCGGGCCGCTGAGAAGCGTAAAACCCTAGTCTTGTTTTGTGTGTATATTATGTGTTCTTGAGCTTCGGCTAGCTGCTATGCATGCAAGCTGGGCCGGAGAGTTCAAAAAGTCCGAATCCTTCTACAGTATGCCTTGGGCCTCCTTTTATACATCCAAGGGGCTGCCACAGTGGCACACAGGAGGTGTAAAGTGCTATAGTGCACGTGCTTATCTCTGGCGTCTTAGGAAAAATGCATTAAATGTGCTGCTTACGTGCCCTCTAACTTTATCGGGGACGGAAATAGAGCCCGTCCCATCCGTCGCCGCCTCACTCCATCTTGACACGCATCCAAGGTGACGCGGCATGCAGCGCCAAGCAGGCATGCTGGTCACCGCGCTGGAGCGGTGGGAAGGTGGTAGAACCTCCGCCTGGTGTGAGCCATCGTAGGCGTCCCCGGCAAAGGTCTTGCCGGGGCCTCGCTAGTGTCTCCGGCAAGAATCTTGCCGGGGCTTCGCAAGCGTCTCCGGCAAGGATCTTGCCGGGGCTTCGCAAGCGTCCCCGGCAAGGGTCTTGACGGGGCCTTGCCTTTAGTCTATCGTCTTCTGATCGTAGGCTTGAAGGCCTCCTTGGTGGCCTTGTCTCTGCTGCCAGCTGTCCCTGTCAGGCCTTGCCGCTGGTATGGCTGCAATCGTCCGTGCATAAGTATGGGGTACTAAAGGACCCAAACTTTAGTACACCGACAGGAGCCCCCGTCGGGACGGAACTTGCCGGGGTCTGGCTTGGCGGCCCCGGAGACCCTGCTGAAGTAGCTTGGACTTGGTCTTAGGCGTGGTCTCGACCCCGCCAGGCTCGCCTGCCCGGCAAGGGAGACCTTTCTGGGGAATCTTCTACTTGGTGGCTTTTGCCTTGATCCTCGCGCGGGAGAGACGCCCCCCGCGTGGTAGTAGTGCTTGCCGGCGAAATGATTGCCGGGCGTTGCTGAGCACTGTCATGGCCCATCTTCGGAGGTTAGTGGGACCCTGGTTCTCACTACACCGATAATAAAGTAAATTCATTTTTTCATTTCGGGACTGGGCATCCCTAATACCTTTGCCTTACTCTCGTGCAATGACAAGTGAATAAACACTCATCTTGAGAATAACATATCTAGCATGGAAATATATTGGCCACCCCCTACTGTTTCATGAGCGGTACGAGCACACAAAATAGAAATTTATTTTGAAAATTAGAGATGGCACATACAAATTTGCTTAGAACGGCACGGAAATACCGCATATAGGTAGGTATAGTGGACTCAAGTGGCAAAACTGGGTTTAAGGATTTTGGATGCATAATTAGTGATCATACTTAGTGCAAATGAAGGCTAGCAAAAGATTGGGAAGCATCCAACCAAGAAACGAAAAATCTCATAGGTGAGCATTAAGCATAACTAACACCGAATAATGCACCACAAGTAGGATGTAATTTCAATGCATAACAATTGACTTTCGTGCTTGCATAGGGAATCACAAATCTTAACACCAATATTCTTACTAAAGCATAATTACTCATCAACATGACTCACATATTATATCAACATATCACAAAACTATTACAAGGAATCAAGTTTATTTTGTCCAATGATCTTCATGAAAGTTTTTATTATATCCCTCTTGAATATCTACCACTTTGGGACTAATTTCATATGTTGCTTTTGATAGCTCAAACAAATCTAAGTGAAGAACATGAGCATCATATTTATTTTCTCTCAGATTAATCTAAGTGAAGCATGAGAGAATTTCTTAAATTTTTTACTAACTCTCAAATAAATCTAAGTGAAGCACTAGAGCAATTCCAAAGCCCATAAAGATTTAAGTGAAGCATAGAGAGCAATTCTAACAAGTCATAGGATAATTTTGGCTCCCTCAAATAGGTGTGTCCAGCAAGGATTCATGACTTAGAATAAAAATCAAAACAAGCAAAGACTCATATCATACAAGACGCTCCAAGCAAAACTCATAGTATGTGACGAATAAAAATATAATTTCAAGTAAAATACCGATGGTTGTTAGAAGAAAGAGGGGATGCCACTCGGGGGCATCCCCAATCTTAGTTGCTTGATACTTCTTGAATATTATCTTGGGGTGCCTCGGGCATCCCCAACCTTAGCCTTTTGCTAATCCTTATTCCTTCATCCATCGCGATCTCACCAAAAACTTGAAAACTTCAATCACATAAAACTCAACAAAACCTTCGTGAGATCCATTAGTGTAAGAAAGCAAATCACTACTATAAGTACTGTTGCAAACCCATTCATATTTTATTTTTGCATTATATCTACTGTATTCCAACATTTCTATGGCAAAAACTCTTCAAAGGAAACCATAGAATCATCAAAACAAGCACACAATGCAAAGAAAACAGAATCTGTCAAAAACAGAACAGTCTGTAGCAATCTGAATATTTAGAATACTTCTGTAACTCCAAAAATTCTAAAAAATTAGGGAAACATAGGAAATTTGAATATCAATCTTGTGTAAAAAAATTCAAAACTTTTTGTCGCTTATGTGATTTTAAACAAGCGCTATCGTTTTATGCCCCTAGCTAGGCATAAGGTGGTCAAAGTTTCTGGACGTAAAAGTTTCTGCTTTCCAACAAGATCAAATCAACTATCACCAAAGCTATCCCAAAGGCTTTACTTGGCACAAATACTAATTAAAACATAAAAAACACAATCATAACAGTAGCATAATTGTGCAAACACTCAAGAACATAAAGAAAAATACAAAAATAATTTTTATTCATTGGGTTGCCTCCCAACAAGCGCTATCGTTTTATGCCTCTAGCTAGGCATAAGGTTTCAACGATGCTCGCACGAAAGATAACAATTGAAACACAAAGAGAGCATCATGAAATATATGACAAACACATTTAAGTTTAACATACTTCCTATGCATAGGAATTTTGTAAGAAAACAAATTATCAAGACAAGAAACATCTAACATATGCAAAGAGGAGGAATAAAACATTGATGATCTCAACATAACGAGAGGTAATTTAGTAACATGAAAATTTCTACAACCATATTTTCCTCTCTCATAATAATTACATGTAGGATCATAATCAAATTCAACAATATAACTATCACATAAAGTATTCTCTTCATGATCCACATGCATGCAAAGTTGACACTCTTCCAAAATAGTGGGATTATCATCAAATAAAGTCATGACCTCTCCAAGCCCACTTTTATCAAAAAATTCATAAGATTGAACACTCTCCAAATAAGTGGAATTATTTTTAGCTAAAGTTGACACTCTTCCAAACCCACTTTTAATATTATCGCAAGCATATTCATCATGAGGTTTAAATAAATTTTCAAGATCATAAGAATCATTATCACCCCAATCATGATCATTGCAATTAGTAGTGGACATAACAAAACAAGCATCCCCAAGCTTGGGGTTTTGCATATCACTAACACAATTGACATTAATGGAATTTATAATAATATCATTGCAATCATGCTTTTCATTCAAGGAGCTATCATGAATTACTTTATAAATTTCTTCGTTTAACACTTCATCACAATTTTCTGCTTCATAAATCTCAAGCAAAACTTCATAAAGATAATCTAGTGAATTCAACTCACTAGCAATTGGTTCAACATAATTAGATCTTTTGAAAAGATTAGCAAGTGGATGAGGATCCATATCAATAGATTTTTAGCAAGCGAAGATGCAAGAAAATAGAAGGCACATGGTAACACAAGCAAAGGTAGCAAACAAGATTGCAGCCAAAAAGATAGATCTGACGAGAAAACGACGAGCGAAAAAGAGGGCGAATAAAATGGTAAATTTTTGTGAAGTGGGGGAGAGGAAAACGAGAGGCAAATGGCAAATAATGTAAATTGCAAGGAGATGAGATTTGTGATT
This sequence comes from Thinopyrum elongatum, assembly GCA_011799875.1. NCBI lineage: Eukaryota > Viridiplantae > Streptophyta > Magnoliopsida > Poales > Poaceae > Thinopyrum > Thinopyrum elongatum. The sequence goes on along the minus strand of CM022302.1, from coordinate 145,328,241 downwards.
AGGAACCGGGTAGATGTTGATGATGTCTCCCCGGCAACGGCACCAGAAATTGGCGAGTGGCCGGGAGACTATCTTGACTTGATCCTCCCCGGCAACGGCGCTAGAAATTCCTTTTGATGTTGGCTTGAACTACATCGGTATTTCCCCAAAGAGGAAGGGATGATACAGCACAGCAACAGTAGGTATTTCCCTCAGTGATGAGACCAAGGTTATCGAACCAGTAGGAGAACCACGCAACACCACGTAAACAGGTCCTGCACACAAAGAACAAATACTTGCAACCCGACGTAAGAGAGGGGTTGTCAATCCCTCACGGGTAAAAGGATAGGTAAAATTGTAGTAGATTGGATAAATAGATCTCGCGGGAACACGAGATAAAATAAATAAATAAAAATTACAGCAAGGTATCTTTGTATTTTTGTATTAATAGATCTGAACATAAAAGCAAATAAAAATAGATCTCGAAGGCAAATATAATAAAGAAGAGACCCGGGGGCCGTAGATTTCACTAGTGGCTTCTCTCGAGAAAAATAGCATATGGTGGGTAAACAAATTACTGTTGGGCAATTGATAGAACTTCAAATAATCATGATGATATCCAGGCAATGATCATTATATAGGCATCATGTCCAAGATTAGTAGACCGACTCCTGCCTGCATCTACTACTATTACTCCACACATCGACCGCTATCCAGCATGCATCTAGTGTATTAAGTTCATGGAGAAACGGAGTAATGCAATAAGAACGATGGCATGATGTAGACAAGATCTATTTATGTAGAAATAGACCCCATCTTGTTATCCTTAATGGCAACAATCAATATGTGTCTTGCTGCCCCTTCTGTCACTGGGAAAGAACACCGCACGACCGAACCCATCACAAAGCACCTCTTCCCATGGCAAGAAAAATCGATCTAGTTGGCCTAACTAAACCAAATATTCGAAGAAGAAATACGAGGCTATAAGTAATCATGCATATAAGAGATCAAAAGACTCAAATAACTTTCATGGATAAAAACATAGATCTGATCATAAACTTAAAGTTCGTCGGATCCCAACAAACACACTGCAAAAAGAGTTACATCAAATAGATCTCCAAGATACCATTGTATTGAGAATCAAAAGAGAGAGAGGAAGCCATCTAGCTACTAACTACGGACCCATAGGTCTACAATGAACTACTCATGCATCATCGAAGAGGCACCAATGAGGATGATGAACCCTCCGTGATGGTGTTTAGATTGGATCTGTGGTTTCTGGAACTTGCGGCAGCTGGAATTGATTTTCATCGACTCCCCTAGGGTTTCTAGAATATTGGGGTATTTATAGAGCAAAGAGGCGGTGCAAGAGGCCACCGAGGTGGGCACAACCCACCAGGGCGCGCCTGGGCTCCCCTCGAAGCACCCCTCAGGTACTTTCTTGGCCCATCAGGAGTCTTCTGGTCCAGAAAAAATCACCAAAAAGTTTTGCTGCGTTTGGACTCCGTTTGGTATTGATTTCCTGCGAAGTAAAAAACAAGCAAAAAACAGCAACTGGCACTGGGCACTATGTCAATAGGTTAGTCCCAAAAAATGATATAAAGTTGCTATAAAATGATTGTAAAACATCCAAGAATGATAATAAAATAGCATGGAACAATCAAAAATTATAGATACGTTGGAGACGTATCAGATACCCCGAACAAACCCCTCAAAGGATGATTCTCCATAGTAACAAGTGACAATAAATTTCAGCACATAGTAATAATTTTCCCATACCAATTTCCACTTACCAAGAGCGCTTCACTACCCGGCAACGGCGCCAGAAAAGAGCCTTGATGACCCACAAGTATAGGGGATCAATCATAGTCCTTTCCATAAGTAAGAGTGTCGAACCCAACGAGGAGCAGAAGGAAATGACAAGTGGTTTTCAGCAAGGTATTTTCTGCAAGCACTGAAATAGTCGGTAACAGGTAGTTTGATAGCAAGATAATTTGTAACGAGCAAGTAACGATAACGGTAAAATAAAGTGCAGCAAGATAGCCCAATCCTTTTGTGGCAAAGGACAGGCCAAAATAGTCTCTTATGATAAGCAAAGCGTTCTTGAGGGTACACGGGAATTTCATCATATCACTTTCATCATGTTGGTTTGATTCGTGTTCGCTACTTTGATAATTTGATATGTGGGTGGACCGGTCCTTAGGTGATGTTCTTACTTGAACAAACCTCCTACTTATGATTAATCCCCTCGCAAGCATCCGCAACTACGAGAAAAGTATTAAGATAAAATCTAACCATAGCATTAAACTTTTGGATCCAAATTAGTCCCTTACGAAATAGCGCATAAACTAGGGTTTACGCTTCTGTCACTCTAGCAACCCATCATCTAATAACTAATCCACAATGCATTCCCTTAGGCCCAAATATGGTGAAGTGCCATGTAGTCAACGTTCACATGACACCACTAAGGGAATCACAACATACATATCATCAAAATATCGAACACATATCAAGTTCACATAATTACTTGCAACATGACTTCTCCCGTGACCTCAAAAACAAAAGTAACTACTCACAAATGATAATCATGCTCAAGATCAGAGGGGTATTAAATAGCATAATGGATCTGAACATATAATATTCCACCAAATAAACCATATAGTAATCAACTACAAGATGTAATCAACACTACTAGTCACCCACAAGCACCAATCTAAGGTTCCGGTACAAAGATTGAACACAAGAGATGAACTTGGGTTTGAGAGGAGATGGTGTTGTTGAAGATGTTGATGGCGATGGCCCTCCCAAAGATGGGAGAGTTGTTGGTAATGACGATGACGATGATTTCCCCTTCGGGAGGGAAGTTCCCCCGACGGAATCGCTCCGCCAGAGGGCAAAAGTGCTCCTGCCCAAGTTCTGCCTCGAGACGGTGGCGCTTCATCATAAAAGTCCTCTCCTTATTTTTTTAGTTGAAAATGACTTATATACCAGAAGAGGGGCACCAGAGGTGGGCCGAGGAGGGCACAACCCACCTGGTGGGGCCCCTCTGGTAGTTATTTGCTCCAATATTCTTCATATATTCCAAACAATTCTCCGTTAATTTTTAGCTCATTTGGAGATGTGCAGAATAGGTAACTCTGACGTAGCTTTTTCAGGTCCAGAATTCTAGCTGTCGGCATTCTCCCTCTTTGTGTAAACCTTGCATATTATGAGAGAAAAGGCATTAGAAATACTCCAAAAAGCATTATTATGAATAAAAACATTATAAATAACAGTAGGAAAACATGATGCAAAATGGACGTATCATATCCCTTATTTGTCTGTCCTGAAAGGTTACTAAGAGCAGGACAATCATTGATGGTTACAAACAACAACGCTCGTAGGTCAAATTCCTGCTGTTTGTGCTCATCCCATACACGTACACCTTTTTTATCCCACAACTGTATAAGTTCTTTAACTAATGACCTTAGGTACACATCAATGTCGTTGCCGGGTTGCTTGGGGCCTTGGATGAGCACTGGCATCATAATGTGGTACCCCAGCTCAGAGAGACCGGAGCACCCCATATTCCAGCCCAGAGATCAAGTCTTCTGGAATACGGCACTGCTTGGCATAGAACAAATCAGCTCTTTATTACAAATACTCGGGGATACAAGGGTTCCGATATAACCAAGAATTACATCGGCATGGCGACACTACGCCTGCCAAGGTTGCTCTATGCTAGCAGCAGAACAACTCATAGCAGCGGAATAACGATGATAGTGAAGGACTCCACTCCGCAGGGACTCTGGCTGGAACGCTTATCCTAGCTCGTGAACAAGGGATCCACGACAAACAAGTAAGCAGACAAAGCAGGACCTGCAAACTGGCATGACACGCCAGGTCAGTACATTGAATGTACTTGCAAGCTCACAACAACCAAAGCAATCAAGACAAGCAATAACACGGCGTGTACAGGTTAAACAAGCATGAGCATGATACAACTAGAACAACATGGCATGTACAAGGTGAACATGATACAGCTAGAACATTATCAGCATGGCATGAACATATTACTTGAGACATGAACAATGATGATACTAGCATGCAACATGCTACAAATATCACTTACTCTGTTCGGGGTTACCTCGTAACCACCAAATATATGCCACTCTTACTTACCGTCGTGGTCATGGGATCACTTCAATCATTATCAAGAATACCATCAGGATCTTCACAAGATCACCTCATCATTATCAAGAATACCATTGGTATCCTCACAAGATCACCTCATCATTATCAAGAATACCATCGTGATCCTCCCGTGACCACATAAAGATCGACCAACTTCTTTCCTCATCAAACCGGGGTTGTTTATTAGTCAGGTTATTATTAATGTTGACTCATAGTGTGACCTACTACGAACTGGGCCCATATCCACGGGTGCGGCTATCGATAGATTAAACACTCTGCATAGGTTAGTACACTATACCCACACCACGGGACCCAAGGCCTCGTACTCCCATTCGGATGGACCAACGGCGTTTCGACAAAACCGATCTATTGCCATGAAACTCTCCCGGCCACTCCGACAAACTCCCCTTTGGGCTAAGTCATGGGTGGCCCCGATGTCACCTCGTGACATCCAACGGCCACTGTCATGGCAAAACAAAAACGGTCCCAAACAGGGACAACCCGGGTACAACAACAACGGCCACACAAGGCTTATGTCCGCCTACCTGATCAGGGTAGCGCGCGCCCATAACCTTCCCTAGTTGGAGGCACCGGCAAGAGGCATGACAATAGACCCAGTTAGGACCCCCCATAAGGCAAGTGTGGCTGCACTGGTCAGCTCGATTCGAATGGCATTATGACTCAGCCAACAGGTGTTCAAGTTCAATTAATATCCGGTTAAACTTGAATGCAAATGATGCTGAGTCATAATAACATGATGAAATAACAATGTATAAGAGCATGATATCAACATGAGCATGGATGTGAAGCATAGACATTAACCATATCAACAACAATAAACCATTCTTCCTACTACATGCAAGAGAGTATGACATAGCGATGATCATGAATAACACCATTATAATGACAACACTACATATGAACATAGCATGAGCACTAGCATCAGGAAATAATAGCATAATAAAACATGATAATAACATCAGCAGGTAATCATCTAACTAACAGATGCAAAGAGCATAAAGATAAGCATGGATTCACAAGCATATATAAAGCATTCACAAAATATTAACCGGCACACAATATTTAAATATTCAAGTTGAAAACCATGGCTACTGCATGGCCATCATGCAAGTGGTTGTCGTGGCTTGCCTAGAAATGAAGAGGTCACCGGGAAGAAGTGCGGAAGGATCGCGGAAAGATTTGCCGGAAACAGTTCTCTCCCGAAGGGGGCTGTTTACGGGCAAGGGCAAAGTGGTCATTTTCACTGTGTGAAAACATAATGAAAATGGTACCAACATGACGGGCTTGATGAGACGAAGAAGTGGGCTTTGGAATCACCTCATTCTGAGTTAGGGTTGAAGAGATATAGCCAGACGAAGTTTAGGGACCAATCTATAAAAATAAACTCTACAAACAGGCCCCTGGCTGGAAAGATAGAAAACGTATTCAGAGAAATACGTCTTTGGAGTAGAGGAAACGTAAAGTGGACTGAAGAAGCAGAAGAATATGCTTACAGAACCGAAAAGCGTATTTTCGGAACTACGCCTCCACTTGCCAGGTCGGCTGACCGGGGTCAACTCCCCGTGTCAATGACTGATGGGGTCCGCGCGGGTGGGGCCTGCCTGCCTTCGTCTCCTCCTTCAACCTCCCGCTCGCCCGTGATGCAGAGGAAGGGCGCGCGCTCACCGGCGCTCGTCCGGGCGCCACCGGCCATCCCTGGCGACGCTCCGGCCACCGGAGGACTCAGGGCAGCAAGGCACGCCCGCCTGGAGGGATCACACTCACCGGCGAGCCCGAGAACAGGGAGGTCCTCGGCGCCGGCGGATGATGGCGTCGGCCGACGCTGGGGAGCGTGGCTGCGGGGCTCTGGCGGTCGAGACGAGGATTTGGGAGAGTCCGCCGGAGTTTGGTGGATCTCTTGGAGGTGGAGGGAAGGAGAGGGGAGCGCTGGCTCGCCAGAATTTGAGCGACGCTCACCGGCGGCTGTGGTGGCAGAGGGAGGCGAGGAGTGGCTCTCGGGCTCCGGGAAGAGGCTCGGGAGGACCAGAGGAGGTGGTTAAGCCACTGGTGAGGAGAGGAGAGTCCGGGGTGGCCTATATATAGCCGTGGCCGAGTGCCGCCGCTCGGGTCCGGCCGAGGCTCTGGTGAGGAGCAGCGCGCCCATGAGCCATGGAGGGCAACGGGAGAGTGCAGAGTAGGTCAGGGAGCAGAGCAAGGAGCCAAGGTCACGGGAAGGAAGAGGTCGAGGCGCGAACAGAGCCGAACGGCCACTGTTCGCCCGTGGGCGCGCAGTGGCGAGCTCCGACGAGCGAGCTACAGGAGGGGAGCAGGGGCTGGAGAGCGACGGGAGAGAAGGGGGAGTCAGGTCGGCACTTGGGGACGCGCGGACATCACCAAAAACAGAGAGGCCGACGAGTTCAATCACCCAGAGCATGACGACTGCATGCGAGGGCGGTGGTCACCGCGGGAACTTGTGCACACAATGCACTCTGGCGTGCAACATGTTGTCTCCCGAGTGGTCCGTCCAAGATGGGTTACATCTGAGGTGAAGGTTCAGCAAAATAAGCCAAGGGTTGATAGGAGGGATCATCTGAAGTTTGTTGTTGCAAACTGTTGCATGAAACTGTGGTGAACAGAGAAGGAGAAGTGATAGAACAAGATGTCTGAGATGCTTAGGGTAGGAAGGACAAGAATCCTGTGAAGTTTGGAGGGATTTGGACCAAGATTTAATATAGTTGCTTTGCAACTGCCAAATCTGGTCTAGAAACTAAATCATGAAGTAGCACTCACTAGGAGTGTTGGATTGGGCTGGAACTTGTCAAAGTATGATCATTTGGGCATATAAGGATGCTGTAGAAATTTCATACCATTTGGTCTTGCCAAAATAGTACTTGCTTCACAAAGGATACTTCTGGACAGAATCTTAGGAAAATTATTGAGGGAAAATGGCTAAATGAAATGTGCCCAAATTTGGTAGAGATGAGTTATATGCATAGGAGAAGGTCCTGGTAAATTTTTAGCAATAATGAAGCAATATATAATATACATGCTTCACTAACTAAAAATATGACCAGAAGCAAAGATTTGATGCTGAGCTCACGTAGAGTGATGAAATCAGCCCAAATCTTGAGGAGAGTGATGATTTGATCATATGAAGGATCTTGCAAAATTTCAACTCATTTAGGTACTCCTAGCTGGTACTTCCTTCAACAAGGCTTCCATCTAACAAAAACTTTGGAAAATTGCTGAGGAAGATTGGCAAGGCAAATGGAGCTGAATTTTGGCATGAGGCAATTCCTTGGATGAGAGATGATGCCCAAAAAGTTTGGGAGGAATCAAGAAAAGATAGGTGGCACTTCCTTCAAAACAAGCCACACTGGACAGAATTGAAGAATGAATATTGATGAATTATTTTTGGGCTAGGAAAGGAAAGTTTGGACATATTTGGGGCATATATGGTCCAAACAATTTATGAGAATTATTTGGGAATTTTGGGAGTGACAGAAATATAGGTTGTTTCATAACCTAGGGCAAAAAGGATTATTCCTTTAATAGAAAAAGGAATATTCCCAATAAAAAGAATATTAGGATTTGGGCTAGGATGAAAATGTCATGATCTAGGGATGGTTTTGAGGATGGCAAGCCACTTTGGAGACTAGGAAGAGATGATCTTCCCAAGTTTCCAGACTACAGAGCCACAGAAAAGCCATTTCAAATAAAATCTCAAAGAAATTCAAATGAAAAAGAAAGGGCCAAAAATCAGGGTGTCACACATAACGAACTTCCGCTTCATGCACAACCAAGGAGGAAGGTTATAGATACATAGAGTCACAGGCCAGGTGCTATGATTGCTGCTCTGCTCCCCAAAAGGATTAATGTCATCTGCACTTAACCCAAACCATACGTTCCTTGCGTCATCTGCAAAGTCCCGCCACTTTCTCTCATTTTTTCTCCACTGCCACCCGTCAGCGGGTACTCTCAACTTCCCATCTTTCTTACGATCTTCTTTGTGCCATCGCAACAACTTGGCATGCTCTTTGTTTTGGAACAAATGTTTCAGCCGTGGTATTATAGGAGCATACCACATCACCTTGGCAGGAACCCTCTCCCTGGGGCGCTCGCCCTCAACATTACCAGGGTCATCGCGGCTGATCTTATAGCGCAATGCACCGCATATCGGGCATGCATTCAAATTCTCATACTCCTCACCGCGGTAGAGGATGCAGTCATTAGGGCATGCATGTATCTTCTGCACCTCTAATACTAGAGGGCAGACAACCTTCTTTGCTTCGTACGTACTGTCGGGCAATTTGTTGTCCTTTGGAAGCATCTTCTTTAACATTTTCAGCAACTTTTCAAATTCCTTGTCAGATACACCACTCTCTGCCTTCCATTGCAGCAATTCTAGTGTGGTACCGAGCTTTTTCTTGTCATCTTCGCAATTTGGGTACAACAATTTCTTGTGATCCTCTAACATGCGCTGCAACTTCAACTTCTCCTTTTCACTTGAGCAGTTTCTCTTTGCATCAGCAATGGCCCGACCAAGATCATCAGCGGGCTCATCTGATGCCTCTTCTTCAGCTTCTTCCCCCATTGTTGTACCATCGTATTCAGGGAACCCAGGATAGCAGTCATCATCCTCTTCTTCTTCATTCTCTTCCATTAGAACCCTTCTTTCTCCATGCTTGCTCCAACAGTTATAGCCGAACAAGAAACCGGACGTAAACAGGTGGACGTGAATGACTGTTGAGCTAGAGTAATTGCTATCATTCTTACAGACAGCACATGGACAACACATAAAACCATCCCGCTTGTTTGCTGATACGTCTCCAACGTATCTATAATTTATGAAGTATTCATGCCATGTTTACAACAATTCTATATGGTTTTGGTATGATTTGAATGGAACTAACCCGGACTGACGCTGTTTTTAGCAGAACTACCATGGTGTTGTTTTTTGTGCAGAAATAAAAGTTCTCCAAATGCAACAAAACTTTTGATGATTTTTTTGGAACAGAAGAGGCACTAGAAGCTTCGTGGGAGGACCAGAAGGTGAAGGAGGGTGCGCACAAGCCACCAGGATGCGCCTGGGCCCTTGCCAGTGTGCAGGTGTGTTGTGGTCACCTAGAGGCCCATCTTCACGTGAAACCAATGCCAAAAAATCCTATAAATACAGAACCCCCAAGAAATAACCCTAGATCAGAAGTTCCGCCGCCGCAAGCCTCTGTAGCCACGAAAAACCAATCTAGACCCTGTTCCGGCACCTTGCCGAAGGGGGAAATCATCACCGGTGGCCATCTTCATCATCCCGGCGGCCACCATGATGAGGAGCGAGTAGTCCACCCTCGGGGGCTGAAGGTTTGTACCAGTAGCTATGTGTTTAATCTCTCTCTCTCTCTCTCTCTCTCTCTCTCTCTCGTGTTCTTGATTTGGCATGATCTTGATGTATCGCGGGCTTTGTTAATATAGTTGGATCATATGGTGTTTTCCCCTCTCTATCTTGTTGTGATGAATTGATTTTTCCCTTTGAGATTTCATTTTTATCAGATTGAACACTTTTATGGATTTGAGAGCACTTGATGTATATCTTGCTATGAATACCCGTGGTGACAATGGGGTATCATATTGATTCACTTGATATGTGTTTTGGCACTCAACTCGCGGATTCCCGAGGTGACATTGGGGTAATCTATGCATAGGGGTTGATGCACGTTCTCGTCTTTGTTTCTCCGGTAGAAATCTTGGGGCACTCTTTGAGGTTCTTTGTGTTGGATTGAGTATTATGAATCTGAAATTGTTTGATGCATATCGTATAATCAACTCACGGATATTCGTCATGATATTGGAGTATCTAGGTGACATTAGAGTTGGTTGATGTGTATCATATGGTGTTATTTTAGTACGACCTCTTAGATAGATCGATCGGAAAGGATAACTTGGTGTTATTTCAGTACAAACTCTTAGATAGATCGATCGAAAAGGATAACTTTCAGGTGGTTTCGTACCTTACAAACAATTTCTTCTTATGTTCTATGCTAGATAGGAACTTTGGAGTGATTCTTCATCGCACGTTGAGGGATGGTTATATTTTCCAATTATATTAGCATTGTTGAGAGATTGCACTAGTGAAAGTACGGACCCTAGGCCTCATTTTCAAGCATTGCAATACTGTTTGTGCTCCATTTTATCAATTGCTACCTTGCTGTTTTTTATTGTTCGTATTACAATAATCAATATCTACTATCATTACTACGCTTGTATCACCATCTCTTCACCGAACTAGTGCACCTATACAAATTACCATTGTATTTTGTGTGTTGGGGACACAAGAGTCTTTTTGTTATTTGGTTGCAGTGTTGTTTGAGAGAGACCATCTTCATCCTACGCCTCCCATGGATTGATAAACCTTAGGTCATCCACTTGATGAAAAATTGCTACTGTCCTACAAAACTCTGCGCTTGGAGGCCCACCACGAGTCTATAAGAACAAGTTGTGTAGTAGACATCAAGCTCTTTTCTGGCGCCGTTGCCGGGGAGGTGAGTGCTTGAAGGTATACCTTTAGGTCTTGCAATTGAATCTTTTAGTTTCTTGTTTTGTCGCTAGTTTGGTTTATAAAAGAAAACTACAAAAAAATGGAATTGAGGTGGCCTCATATTATTTGTCTTTATCATGTCTTTCTTGAAAATGATGGAAAGGAAAATTGTGCTCAATTGATAGAAGAAGAATTCAATAAAATGTTTGGCATAAAATATTTGAATGTCGAGCATATTGCAATGTTGTTACTATGAATTCTTTGAATATCCATGATGCTAATGATATGCAAATCCACAAGCTTGGGGATGCTATGTTTGATGAAGATGATATGTTTAGTCCCCCAAGATTTGATGTGCAAATTTATTATGATGATAGAATGCCTCCTATTTATGATGATTAGATTGATTAAAGTGGGTTTGGAAGAGTGTCAACTCTAGGTACTAATGATCCCACTATTTTGGAGGGTGTTGAACCTTATTGTAATAATTATGAAAGTGGATATGGAGAGGTCATGACTTTATTTAGTGATGATTCCACTATTTTGGAAGAGGTTTCAATTGATTATGAGAACAAAGTTGCTATCTATGATGATTATGGTGATGACATGTATGCTATAAAGAATAATGATAACCATAAAACGTGTCATCATGATTTTAATTTTCAATCATATGATAGTTATTTTGTTGAATTTGCTCCGACTACTATTGATGATAATAAATTTTCTTATGTGGAGAGTAATAAAATTTCTATGCTTGTGGATCATGAAAAGAATACTTTATGTGATAGTTATATTGTTGGATTCATTCATGATGCTACTGAAAATTATTATGAGAGGGAAACATAGGCTTTTACATATTGCAATAATATCAAGTTTCCTCTCTATGTGTTGAAAATCTTGAAGTTTTGCTCGTTTTGCCTTCCTATGCTAATTGATTCTTGTTCCCCTAAGTTGTTTGCTCACAAAATCCCTATGCATAGGAAGTGGGATAGACTTAAATGTGCTAGTCATATGCTTCATGATGCTCCCGTTATGTTTCAATTCTAATCTTTTATGTGAGCATCATTGAAATCATCATGCCTAGCTAAAAAGGCATTAAAAAAAGCGCTTGTTGGGAGACAACCCAACATTTACCTCCACTGTTTTTGTGTTTTCACATGATTAGGCTACTGTAGTAATCATGTTTTATAGCTTTTGTTTCAATAAAGTGTCAATTAAAGCCTTTGGGATAGTATGGATGATAGTTGACTTGATTATGTGCAAAATCAGAAACTTTTGCTTCCAGTAACAGAATTGTTTAAATTCACTGGAGTGTCAAAAAATTCTGAATTTTTTACAGTTGATGGGCATACAAATTTTGTACGTTTTAATATTTCTTCAGAATTTTTGGAGTTACATAAGTATGACCATAATTCAGATCTTTACATACTATTCTGTTTTTGACAGATTCTGTTTTCAATGAATAGTTTGCTTGTTTTATAGTTTCGATGGCTTATATTGGTCAATATAAGTTGTAGAAATTGTAGGGTACAATAGGCATTGTGTGAGAACAATTATGAACCTTGTGTTTGACAGTACCCAAGTGAATGAGTTGTTTTATCATACTAACCCATCTCACGAAGTTCCGTTAAGTTTTGTGTGATTTAAGTTTTCAAGCTTTGGGTGAGATCTCGATATGAGGAGAATAAGGAGTGGCAAGATCCTAAGCTTGGGGATGCCCAAGGCACCCCAAGGTAATATTCAAGGAATATCCAAGCAACTAGGCTTGGGGATGCCCTAGAAGTCATCCCCTCTTTCGTCTCCAACATTATCGGTAACGTCACTTGGAGCTACATTTTCATTCGTCACATGATATGTGTTTTGCTTGGAGTGTCATTTTATTTTGTTAATATTTGATTTCTGTTATCTAGAATAATTTTTTGTATCTTTTACTTCAATAAAAATGTCAAGTATAGCTTTTGCTATGCTTATTTTGCAAGTCTATATGTGGCTGTTTGAAAACAGAAAGTTCCATGCTAGTGCGTGAATTCTTGCGAAAAGTCAGAATCTGCTAAAATGTTGAATTTTTTTTCACAATAATCTATGATAAATTTTCTACAATGTGCTAAATTTTTCAGAATATTTGGAGTTAGGGAAGTGTGAGTAAAATTGCACTCTTTACAGACTGTTCTGTTTAGATAGATTGCTGTTATGTTTGCATTGTTTGGATATGTTTGCTTGTTTAATGATTCTATTTGAGGATGGAAGTATTAAATATGCAGAGGCATTTAGTATGAAATTTTAAATAATCATTTTAGTGATTTGCTACAGTAGAGAATGATAAGGTTATTGCGTGATTTATACTAACTTATCTCACGAGTTCTTATTAAGTTTTGTGTGGATGAAGTTTTTAAGATTTAGTGAAACCGTGATATAAAAGGAATTAAGGAGACACAAAAGCTCAAGCTTGGGGAGGCCCAAGGCATCCCAAGAGAACATTTCAAGAAGTCTCAAGCATCTAAGCTTGGGGATGCCCCGGTAGGCATCCCACCTTTCTTCATCAACAATTATCGGTTAGCCTCGGTTGAGCCTAAGTTTTTGCTTCTTCACATGATGTGTGCTATTCTTAGAATGTCATTTTATTTTGTTTTGCTTGCTGTTTTAATAAAATACTTAGATCTGAATTTTTTAAAATGAGAGAGAGTCCTCACATAGCTACGTATTTACTTAACTACTCATTTGATCTTCACTTATATCTTTTTGGAGTAGTTTGTCGAACACTCTCATGCTTCACTTATATTATTTTGAGAGTTGATAATAGTGATGAAAATTTGCACAAGCTATGAGATTTGTCCCAAAGTGATGGATGTTCAAGAAGGATATAACAAAAACTTTCATGTAGATCATTGGATATGATAAGTTTGATCCCTTGCAATAATTTTGCGATATGGAGATAATAATATGTGAGTCATGTTGGTGAGTAATTATGCTTTAGTAAGAATATTGGTGTTAAGGTTTGTGATTCCCTATGCAAGCACGAAAGTCAATAGTTATGCAATGAAATTACATCCTACTTGCGGTGCATTATTCGGTGTTAGTTATGTTTAATGCTCGTTTATGATCGTTTTTGTTTCTTGGTTGGTCGCTTCACAATCTATTTGCTAGCCTTCATTTGTACTAAGCGGGAATACTGCTTGTGTATCCATACTCCTTAAAGCAAGTTGCGCCAAATGAGTCCACCATACCTACCTATATGCGGTATTTCCGTGCCGTTCCCAGTAAATTTGTATGTGCCAACTCTAATTTTCAAAATAAATTCCTTTTTTGTGTGCCCGTACCGCTCATGAAGCGGCAGGGGGTGGCCAATATTTTCCATGCTAGATGCGTTATCCTCAAGATGAGTGTTTATTCACTTGTCATTGCACGAGAGTGTGGCAAAGGTAATAGGGATGCCCAGTCCCGAAATATAAAAAAAAATTATTTATGTTGTTCAATAATAAATTCCTTGGAAAGTGTTGGTATGGAAGGCACCCGTGGATACGGCTAGCCATGGATTGTAAAAGAATGGTGGAAAAAGAAATAAACTTTATTTTATGTTTGGGAACCGCCTATGATGTATCTAGCATGGAAAGTATTGGGAATTACTCGGTCATTTTCGTTGACGGGAAAAGCATGCCTGTCAAAATATTTTATATCTCAATTTAAGCTTTGAGCTCTCGCACCTCTACAAATCTCTGCTTCCCTCTGCGAAGGGCCTATCTATTTACTTTATGCAATTTTTATTTTTATTTGAGTCTTCATCTTCTCTTATAAAGCACCAACTAGGTAGCACTATGATCATACTTGTGCATTGGGCATAATTAATATTCAAATGTGTTTCATGAATAGATCAATGATTGAGCATAATGGGCTAGGGATAGCTTTCTTTAGTGTTGATATTTTGAAAGACATGGTTGTTTGTTGATATGCTTGAGTATTGATGTCCTCATGTCAAATTATAGACTATAGCTTTGAATCATTCAAGTCCAAATGTCCATGCTACAAAAGAAAAGAGTCTATGATGAATATGATAGGTAGCATTCCACAACAAAAATTACGTTTTCAATTGCTACTTTATCATGATGAGTTTTATGAGAAAGAGTTGCTATTATGATGCAAGTAAAAGTGATTGAAATTATCATTGATCAAACTTATGCACTATGCTAGCATTCACACTTCATAAATTATTTCTTTTATCATTTACCTACTCGAGGACGAGTAGGAATTAAGCTTGGGGATGCTGATACGTCTCCAACATATCTATAATTTATGAAGTATTCATGCCATGTTTACAACAATTCTATACGGTTTCGGTATGATTTGAATGGAACTAACCCGGACTGGCGCTATTTTTAGCAGAACTACCATGGTGTTGTTTTTTGTTCAGAAATAAAAGTTCTCCAAATGCAACGAAACTTTTTGATGAGTTTTTTGGAACAAAAGAGGCACTAGAAGCTTCGTGGGAGGACCAGAAGGTGAAGGAGGTGAGCACAACCCACTAGGGCGCGCCTGGGCCCTTGCCCGTGTGCAGGTGGGTTGTGGTCACCTCGAGACCCATCTTCGCGTAAAACCAACGCCAAAAAAATACTATAAATACAGAAACTCCTAGAAATAACCCTAGATCAGAAGTTCCACCGCTGCAAGCCTATGTAGCCACGAAAAACCAATCTAGACCCTGTTCCGGCACCTTGTCGGACGGGAAAATCATCACCGGCGGCCATCCATCTTCATCATCCCGGCAGCCACCATGATGAGGAGGGAGTAGTCCACCCTCGGGGCTGAGTGTTTGTACCAGCAGCTATGTGTTAAATCTCTCTCTCTCTCTCGTGTTATTGATTTTGGCACGATCTTGATGTATCGCGGGCTTTGTTAATATAATTGGATCATATGGTGTTTTCCCCTCTCTATCTTGTTGTGATGAATTGAGTTTTCCCTTTGAGATTTCATTTTTATCCGATTGAATACTTTTATGGATTTGAGAGCACTTGATGTATATCTTGCTATGAATACCCGTGGTGACAATGGGGTATCATATTGATTCACTTGATATGTGTTTTGACACTCAACTCGCGGATTCCCGAGGTGACATTGGGGTAATCTATGCATAGGGGTTGATGCACGATCTCATCTTTGTTTCTCCGGTAGAAATCTTGGGGCACTCTTTGAGGTTCTTTGTGTTGGATTGACTATTATGAATCAGAAATTGTTTGATGCATATCGTATAATCAACTCACGGATACTCGTGGTGACATTAGAGTATCTAGGTGACACTAGAGTTGGTTGATGTGTATCATATTGTGTTATTTTAGTACGAACTCTTAGATAGATCGATCGGAAAGGATAACTTGGTGTTATTTTAGTACGAACTCTTGGATAGATTGATCGGAAAGGATAACTTTGAGGTGGTTTCGTACCCTACAAACAATTTCTTCTTATGTTCTCCGCTAGATAGGAACTTTGGAGTGATTCTTTATCGCACGTTGAGGGATGGTTATATGATCCAATTATATTAGTATTGTTGAGAGATTGCACTAGTGAAAGTACCGACCCTAGCTTGGCCTCATTTTCAAGCATTGCAATACCGTTTGTGCTCCGTTTTATCAATTTCTACCTTGCTATTTTTTATTTTTCCTATTTCAAAAATCAATATCTACTATCATTACTACGCTTGTATCACCATCTCTTCACCAAACTAGTGCACATATACAAATTACCATTGTATTTGGTGTGTTGGGGACACAAGAGACTTTTTGTTATTTGGTTGTAGGGTTGTTTGAGAGAGGCCATCTTCATCCTACCTCTCCTACGGATTGGTAAACCTTAGGTCATCCACTTGAGGGAAAATTGCTACTGTCCTACAAAACTCTGCGCTTGGACGCCCAACACGAGTCTATAAGAACAAGTTGTGTAGTAGACATCATTTGCCTCAGCCGCACGTAGAAAAGTATGCACGCCATCAATGAACTGGCGAGAGCGTCGGTCATCGTACATCCATTGCCGGCTCATTTTCATTACACAACACCGACAAGACCAAATTAATACAAGTTCATACACACTTATTCTCATAAAACAACATACAAC
The DNA here is from genome assembly GCA_011799875.1 of Thinopyrum elongatum. Classification (NCBI taxonomy): domain Eukaryota; kingdom Viridiplantae; phylum Streptophyta; class Magnoliopsida; order Poales; family Poaceae; genus Thinopyrum; species Thinopyrum elongatum. The sequence goes on along the minus strand of CM022302.1, from coordinate 145,311,458 downwards.
TATCTAACTAAAGCATTTAAATGCAACAACAAATGCGATCAAGATCGCAACTAAGGTAAAAATTGATCCAACAAAATAGTGATACCAAGCCTCTTTATTAACGGTATATTTTCTAATCTTCAAGCGCATTGCATCCATCTTGATCTTGTGATGATCGACGACATCGGCAACATACAACTCCAATTTCATCTTCTTTTCTTCAATTCTTTTCATTTTTTCTTTCAAATATTCGTTTTCTTTTTGAACTAAATTTAACTTCTCGACAAGAGGGTCGGTTGCAATTTTCGGTTCAGATACCTCCTAGATAAAAATATCTATGTCAACTTGATGGGCATAATTGTCATGAACACGAAACGCAACAAATAGTTATAAAAGAGAATATACCACATCTGAATCATAAACCGGACAAGGGCCGACGGAGACGGATATCAAAACCATGCCACTATGTATAACAAACAACCATACAGGTAAGAAAATTATACAAATAACTATCTAAATCATATGAACATGATTTTTTTATATAAAAAGGATAAGAACAAGAGGCTCATCAAGATGGTGCCGGCGACGGGACGGTGTGGGCGATCGACGGTGGTTAGGACGGGGACGGGAAGGCACTAAGTAAACCACACCTACACATATGCAAACTAAGAAGTTAATTTGAGCTCAAATTGCATATAAATCAAATAAACTCCCACATAATTACTCCCAAACTAAAACCCACAAATCACTATGCTTATAGAGCATTGCACGAGCTAATCTAGCAATGAGAGATGAAAGGACAAAGTTGCTAACCTTTGTGAACACTTGGATAGATGGGGTGCCTCAAATCTTGACAAATCTTGGCAAAAATGGAGGATGAGCTCGAGCAAGGGGAAGAGAATAGAGGAGAGAAAGGAGAAAGGAGAGCTTGGGCTCGGGCTGGAAGAAGCAGGGGTTTATATGGGGACATCTTTAGTCCCGGTTGGTGATACAAACCGGGACTAAAGGGGCTCGTGGGGGCCCTAGCCTGACGCCAACCTGCCACCACCTCTTTAGTCTCGGTTGGTATCACCAACCGGGACTATAGGTCACAAATGAACCGGGACTAATGATGCCCGTGCCCCCGTCCACTCCTAGCCGTTGGAACCGAGACTAATGGTCACATTAGTCCCAGGCCAAAATCAAACCGGGTCTAAAGGGGCGGACGAAATGTCTGTTTTCTACTAGTGCCGCACCAGCACTAGGAAGACAAGACCATGCAGACGTACAACACCACCACCACACAGGGTCAAACCCCAACAACCACATATCCAATAAGAAGCCAGCCAATGACCAACCACAAGCTCACCACGCACTAACCCTCGCTAGACGAGGAACAACAATAGGAGGATGGTCGACCAGTAGCCGTAGCACCACCACAACATTGTGCCACCACGTGCAGAAAAGGCCTCGGCCACGCCACCACCACTTGCACTGGTAGCAGACCAACACGATCTAGAGGACAGTCGTCATCACATGCTGGATGGCTCCTGGGACCTCCTTGAGAGGAGAGATGACACAAAACAGCAGCAAAGCCACCACATCGTCGGGAGCTTCCCGCGACCACCAAAGCATCACGACACCACCCACATACACTAGTCGCCGACCCGCACCGCGCCAGATCCACCATGTTGTACCATCACTCCGCCTGACCCCTAGCGCCACTACATTACTACAGAAGTCACTTGTGGCAAGCAAAAAATTCTCCAACGCACCCGACACTAGTATGTGCAATACCAGTGGCAGGCAGCAAATGGTACCCACCACTGATATGTATTAGATCAATGGTGGGGTAGGAAATGTTACCCCCACTCGGATGTATTAGACCAGTGGCGGCTACCATTCCATGCCTAACACGGGTAATCACCTCTAGATCCAAAAAATATGTTGTTGTGGCAGTGAAAATTGCTGTTGTAGCAACTTTTTGATGGCGTGGTGGTACTTTTGGACAATTTTAGTTTATTCTCAATACAGATCATCACATAATTAATAAGTAGCTGAGAATAGGCAAGCTAATAACATTAAACAAGTGACAAACAATACATAGTCAAGAAAGTGTGGAACTAAACAATAATAGACAAGCGTTCAATCATACAAAACTACATGTATCAAGGTCGCTTTTCTTGCCGGTTGCACTCTTCTATATCGGGGCTACTGGCGGCGATTGATTCCTACAAGGTTGGCATAACGTCCTTAATTGCCTTCAAGTGCGCCTCATGTTCATTCGGCTCATCTTCGCCGACTTCGGCATGGAAGAACCTGGTTGACGAGCAGACCTACTTGTTGATGACATACGCAAAAGTATTCTGGATGCATTCAAACTCTTGTCCCGAGTTGAGCGGCGTGCATTGTAGGTATCTACTTTAGTTGATGATGTCATTGGGGCGCTTGAACGTTGTGCTCGAAAATATGTATTCTTCGATGAGGAGGTAGACATAGAAGGCACACTTCACGCTACCATTTGGGTGCTGTCCGCAAATGAATTGAGTGTGTGCAAGAAGAGTTTTTGACCACTTCTATGGTGCCTCCTCACGATGTGCTCTCCAGTATTACTCCAGTCGAAGATACATTCATTCGAAAGAGCATCCCGTCTTTGTTTGGTACTTTCGCGGAATCCATGAAGTAAGAACTGGACATCATCAGTTGTAGCTCAATATGAATACAATGGTTTCTGTGCGAATAGATAAACATACCACGAATATGAACAAGTTTAAAACTTTGATACGTAAAAGCTTCAAGAACTTTAGAGAATATGACCAAGTTTAAAACATACCCCAATATTATTTTTGCAATATGTAGTTTTGTTGAACCTATAAACATATTCTCCTAGAAACTAGGGGTTAAAGTTATTTTTCAAGGCTGTATAGAAGTGCCAATGTCCAAACCATAGCCTTTTAGAGGAGGCAAACCCCAGCCCAGCTTAAAAATAAGCCCCTCATAAGGCCAACTCTAGCCGACCCCCTACCCGGCTATAGAGGAGGATAATTTCGGTTTTACTCCTTTATGCCGCACCCAGCCGAAGTCCTAGACGGAATAGAGGAGGATAATTTTTACTCCGCCTCCAATCCGGCGCCTATATTTATTCGGCCGCTACCGCTTGGAGGAAAAAAATCCCCTCTCACCTCCGCTGCCTCACCCAACTCCACTCCCGCGCTGAATCTATGTTAGCGCCATCCTTTCTGCCCCCGCTGGCCACCACCCACCATCGTCGACGCTCCGTAGGACCGGCCATGGTCCTCGCCCACCCGGATTTGAGCCTCTCTCGCGCCATCAATGGCGCAAAATTGGCAGATATACAGCCGCCGCCACTGGATTTGACGCATCCGGCCGCCGGTGACCGCGCTTTTGTCATGGATTGGCCGGGTACCGAACTGCACAGCCCTGGCAACGCCTCTATGCCACATGCAGGTATGGCCTCCTCCTCTAGTCGCTCGGATCTGACTCGTCGATGGTTCGCCGGCAAAGACACGCACGGTTGTCTGGCGGGCTCGGCACTAGCCCGACAGCTCGTCGGCTCCCCGTTGCCGGTCATAATGTGTGACGACTGCCCGCGGCAAGTGATGCTCCGAGTTTCGACCATGCCGGAACACCCCGGATGGGTGTTCTCACTACAAGGATTCCGGTCTATTGCAACAAAATTTATTGCTACAACTACGTTTTGTTGCAATAATACGCAATATTACCACAAATTCTTCGGTTGTGGTAATAGGCCGCACATATTGCCATAACTTAGTTTGGTCACGATAAATACTAAATTTGTTCCAATAGAGGCCTCATATTGCAACGAACTGTGTCGGCGTTGCAATATGGTAGTGGTATTGCGACAAAAAAAATCCGTTGCGCGAGGGCAGTCATTTTGTTGTAATAGAGACTGGGTATTTCAAGAGAATAACTATTTGTGGCAATATTCAGAAAGATATTGCAACATCAGCGTGACGTTGCATTAGTTACACATATTGTTGCAAAAAAGTGGCTACCTATTGCAACAAACTGCATCGGCGTTGCAATATGGTAGCGATATTGCGACAAACAAATTCCATTGCGCGAGGCAGTCGTTTTGTTATAATAGAGACTAGGTATTTCAACAGAATAACTATTTGTGGTAATATTCGGAAAGATATTGCAACATCGGTGTGACGTTGCATTAGATACAAGTAAAACAGTGGGAAAATATATTATTTGAATTTATAGATATTAAGTTATGATTTTTGCAAGCTTTAAGGAGTAATTAAATATTTTTAATTGCACCAATTTCAATTAACCAAAACAGTGGAAAAAGTTTATAAATGGATAGAACACACTTTCTTGATAGGAATACATATTTAATTTGTTAAATTTGAATTTGAAATGGGCAAGTTGTTGCCATTTTAAAACTACGGTGTTTTCTGCCAAAAACAGGGACTTGTGAGATAGGACTCGAAAATAGAGGATCCTGGTGTGAAAATTGCCAGATCCAGATCTAGAGCTGAATCTGACCGAGGACTTCTTTAGTCGCAGCCACTGACCCACGGGCCCGGGGTGTTCATCGGATTCGGTGCAATTTGTAGCTCATTGTTTGCTCAAATTTGTGTGTAGGATGGATGCAAGTTTTGGTATTGGGAGGAAGATTACATCGATCTATTGATTGCGAGAAATTTGATAGATGTTCGTGCACTCCTTGCTAGAGTAGAGACTAGAGATGAGACTAGATGCGACGCAATATCGAATTCATCGGAACCAAAGAAGAAAGAAGTGTGCAAGCTCGAGAAGTAAATAGAGAGAATTAACAATGAAGACATAGAGAAAATCAAATAGTAGGAGCAGTTATGGAAGTTGGATATCTATTAAAGTGTCTAATTGTGGTTTTTGTTTTCTTTGGTTTCGTTCTTGTAGCGAAGAATTGATGAATTATGTACTTCAATGTATCAAAATATCGTTCAATGAAATAAAAAAGCAATGAAAAATGTTTCGGTGGCCGAAAATGAAAAACTAATGAATTTTTTTACTCCGTTACATTAGTGGATCGGGTAGGTCCGACAAAAACTTAGGAGTAAATTTACTCCATTAAATGTTTACTCAGCCGTATCCTCCTCTATTTTTAGGGCATCGGCTAGAGTTGGCCTAACTAGTTTAGAAGCCCCAATGAATGATGGGGGCGTCTTCTTGCAGAAGGCAGAAGCAGAAGCTGGGGAGGGGGTGACTTAATTCTTAAGCCGCCAAAAGAACGGGGACTTTGTTATCATATTGGTAGTCTAATTGAGGCGAGTGAACCTAATACTCCCTCTGTAAAGAAATATAAGAGCGTTTAGATCACTAGAGTAGTGATCTAAACACTCTTACATTTTTTTATGGAGGGAGTACAAAATATGGTATCATCAGTGGCACAAACATGTGGAAATAAAATGTCATGAGTGTGTGAGTATAACTAGCAGGTGTGGTTTCTGCTACAAAAGCATTTTCTCAAAAAAAAAAAATTGAGACATACAAAAGCATTTTCTCATGGTCCCGGGAAAATCACAACCTTTAGTTTAGCTAGGCCGTACGTACGACAAGTCAAGTCAACTTGTAAATAGTTGGATTTGTTCGTTTGCGTTTTTTCCTTCTCAAGTACAGATCGAGTCCATGGATGACATGATCGAGCCGTGTACCTCGCAGTAGAAGACGTATGGGCTTTGACACAGCAGCTGACTAGCTAGCTGCGCATATGGGCTACCTAACCAAGTAGCCAGTGGTACTTTCCACACGTGCGAGAGAGCACGCACGGGTTACCTGAAAGCGCTCGTGCGAGGACGTTGCTGATTAAGTCGCAAACGATCGACGGCTCGACGCCACGCACGACCAAGCAAATGATATCGAAGATTGTGACACGTACGTCCTAATTACTACTAAAGTGTCATATCAATAGATCTTGACCTCTTCAGATATGATAGTATATATCTTCCAGTTTTCAGCAGGACGAAATGACCGTCGCTGCGTGCTACTAGTTCCAGATTGGTAACAATCAGTCAAGTACAATAATTAATTATCCTAGCTCGGCTACTGTACAAGTACGTACGTGATTAGTTTGAGAAACGTCTGCGCGTACGTGTGCATGCATCATGGCCAAATTTGACCATCCGAGTTTACGGACGTTTTGAATGTCGCTCGCTGCTGACTAGAGTGCACAGCAATCATGTACCTAGTTCATGCATGAGCTTGCAACCAGTCCTGCGTTCATACATGCATTGCCATATTTCTCCATGCAAAATGCGCACGTGTTGGCGGCCCGTGTCGTACGTGGCCACCAAGTAGCGCTGCTTTTGAATGCACATGCGAGCCATGCCACAGTGTCCTGCATGCAGGACAGGTCGTGCGCGCTGGCATGCATGCATGCATGTGTGTTGCATTGCTCTGCATGCACCATGCATAGTGAAATTGTATGATAGTATTATTTCCATCCCAAAAAGCTTATTTTAGATTTGTCTAAATACAATCCTTCTCGATGCCACATCCTGCTACCAGAAACGCCAGCTTGCATTCTTTCATCTCAAAATAAATAAATATAAAAAGTGAGAGCAAGGGGAAAGAAATGCCAACAAAGTTAAACGCACAGTTTCACAGTTTCGCAAAACTGCCATGCATGCATGTTTGTTTAGTAAAATAGTACACTCTTCAAAAATTATGCCCCTTAATAATAACCAGCATGGTAATTAAAAATCTATAATATTTTGCTTACATATATACTTTTACAAAATTTAATTATCAAAAGTTACATTAGAAGTTAAAATTTCAGAGTCCATCTATTTTGATCGGAAGCTAGCAGAAACTTTATTTCCAGATGAACTTGGTTAGAATATGAGCTAGTTAGTTTTGCTCAGTCAAATCCCTCAATAAAGATTTTCCCCTCAGTAGTCAAACCAAGCATCAATCACCCGTAGTAATCTTACATAGTAAACCTAAGCAGCACTAATTGTCTTGCTTAACTCGCACACGAAACCATACGTGGGATGCGACTGTGTCCAGTGTCTCGTAGCCAAGCCACCTATAAAGCCATCACAAGCACACCCCATCTGTTGGACATCATCACATTAGCTAGCTACCCGGCGCCAGCGGCATACCTCGGTATCTCTCGATCGATCGACGGCACGAGCGAATTCACTTGATTTTGGTTCCAAGATGTCTAGCCTGACGACCATAAGCAGCGCTAGTAAGGAGTCTCTGGAGGTAGATGAGCTCGTCGACACAAGGCTGTCACTCGTGATCGGCGCCGGGAGCCAACCGCCGCCGGCGCCAGAGGCAGCGGGCCATGTGGCGGGAAATATCGGAAGGAAGAAAGGGGAGAGGTGGATAGGCGGCGGTAGTACAAGGCAGCATGGCAAGAGGGCCAGGGCTGTGCACGGTGGCAGCGACATCGATGACGACGGAGGGGACACAGCCGGCCGTGCGAGGAAGAAGCTCCGGCTGACCGCGGAGCAGGCGGCCCTGCTGGAGAAAAGCTTCCGCTCCCAGAACGTCCTCTCCCATGTACGCCCATGTCTTCCATTTAATCTCTCCTTGAAGTGCAAAGAAATTTCAGGGTCTGAGTCTGATCGGAATGCTTTTGAATTGCAGGGTGAGAAGCACGATCTTGCGAGGCAGCTTGGGTTGAAGCCGAGGCAGGTGGAGGTGTGGTTCCAGAACAGGAGGGCGCGGACCAAGCTCAAGCAGACGGAGCTCGACTGCGAGCTGCTGCGCCGGTGGTGCGAGCGTCTCAGCGACGACAACGCGCGGCTCCGGCGAGAGCTCGCCGAGACACGCGCGGTCCTCCTCGTCGGCGGTGCACAGGGCTCGAGGCTCACGGGGTGTCCGTCCTGCAACAGGCTCGCCGGCAGCCGGAGGGCGGCCTAGTCGATTCCGACTGCGAGATTACCGCCGCCATAGAGCTAGTCAACTAGAAGTGCGCCGTCACGTAGCATAGGCTATAGCGTAGTGAATTATCTAGGCATGACCGAAATTCAGAGTGTATGGTGAGGTTTATGTAGACCCACACTCACACATGAGCCTAACGAGCTGACAAGATTGATGCATGTATTAGCTACGGTGTACTCCCTCTGTAAACTAATATAAGAGCGTATAGATCACTAAAGTAGTGATCTAAACGCTCTTATATTAGTTTACGGAGGAGCGTATCTATCACTAAAGTAGTGATCTAAACGCTTTTATATTAGTTTACGGAGGGAGTATTTTGGTAGTTTCGTTGTATGAGTATGTGTTTACTTCCTCGCTCTGGATGATCACGATTCCTGCATGATCGCGAGCAGCAAAATTGGCCCCAAATTAACTGCGGGAATCAGTTAGTCCACTAGTCATTGCTCATATCACATTTGACAAATGAGCGAACTTTCTTTCCATGAATCTTGCATTGAAATGGACAATCCTCGCCTTCGCGGTTAGTTCGGTGGAAAGGTCACAAGGTGCTCTTGAACTCTCGTATGGTTTCTGAAAACAAAAACATTCAGGCATGCATGGTCGAGATATGGGTTCATGCTAAGCTTTTTCATGAGCCGCGAGGTGAGCGCATCTTAGATGGTTAGATTTCTTGTGGTGGAAACCAATCGACCAGGGTTTAATTAGGTCCTAAATTTGACACTGATGCTCGTATTTTCCTGAATTTATTTTAGCTTTTTTGGCGGTGCCCGTTCCATGGGAGGGATTGGACCGCATCGCCTTGAGAAACCACCAAACACCATAGTACTGAATACGAAGGGGCCGACTCGCCGTTGAGATTGCCGCTCGCTCCAGGCCATGCAGCGCCGCTTCTGCAAAGAGATAACAATGACAAAGAACAGAGACCATGGGGGGACGCATGTATATGTTAGGAGATCATCGGGAGTTCGGGACCATCCCACGCCAGAGTCGAGCATGCTATATTTGAGGGACAAGACATGCCCAAAGACGCTGACCCGCTACTACTGAAAGGAACCGGGCTCCATAGCGATGCCTCAAGAAGGTGATGATGCCAAGCGCCACCGCCGTTGAGTCCGAGAAGACGGACTAGGGTTTTCACCGGAAGCCATGACATCACAACTGGACCCACAACAATGCACTCAAGAGTGAAGCAACACTTGCAAGCGTCATCGTCGCCAGCACCGGAGCACGGAGCTTTTCCCGAAACCAAGCTAGCCAGGCCAAACCGCAGGGGCATGGTGGTGTGTGTGTGTGGGGGGGGGGGGGGGGGGGGGGGGGGGGGGGGGGGGGGGGAAGCTTTGCTGTAAGCACAACGCCTCTAAACCTAAACCAGGGAGCCGTCACCACCGAAGCCACGGCGACAATAGGATCATCCACCAACCCTCGCCTTGTTATCCACTTAGCTAAAAAGACACGCAACCGCTACTGCAACTGCTTGTCGACGAGCCAAACGTGTAGCCTCTCCTTCCGGGGCCTGTCGCCCCATCATCCAAGATCCAAGACTCTGCCGACCATCACCATTGCAGCTCACCAACCACGGTAGCAAGAACGGGAAGGCACCTCCTTCCACTGCTGGCTAGACATCAGACGCCGAGTCCCAATGCATCTGGTGACGTAGTCGCCCACACCGGCGTCCCCAACCAGTCCTGTCTAGACTAGGAGGGGCACAACCAGTGCCTGTTGACGACCCGCCGTCGAGCACGTCATGGCCATGGTCCTCTTCTGGCCTTGCCAACCCGCACACGAGCAAGGCCTTATACGTGGCCAGCGAGCTGAGACCTCTGACGGCGGGACTGCCCGAATCAGAACCGGACCGACGCAACCATACCATTCCGCACGCGCCGACATAAAAGGACCTTCGAGTTGCCACTGATTCACACACATCACTGCCCACGACGGGAAAGCACTCCGAGGGGGAGAGCCCAGCCGCCGTCAGCCGTGGGGGGGGGGGGGGGGGAGAGAAGAGAGAATGAGGCGACGTCGGTCGCCCCGGGCGAGAGCGGCACATGGGTGAAAGCCTGTTTCAAGAGCAACACAGGTGGTATTTTGCAAATTTGTCTGCTCAATTATGCTCCGTTGAACGGTCACTTTCTCCTTGATCTCGTTTACCGCGCACCCTGACCAAAGCAACAGAGTTCCTTAGATTATTTGTCCACGGTTTCACAACAGACACAGTAATGATTATCTGGTTAACTCGCAGCCTTTCCTCACGGGCGGGTCCGACCAAGAAACTGAGTTCTGTTTCCCGGTCTCAATTAGGTCTCGATCACCATCCAGGTTCCGCACGGCGAAGGATGGTCTCTTGGCCCAGCAGGATCCGGGCGTTTCGGATTTCAACCTTGGTTTCCCTTTTCAACAACCGCGGCGCTTCCACCCGATGATTTGTCTCTAGCACGGCGTCAAAAATCTCCATCATAGGGTTCGCATGCAGTGTACTAGTCTTGTTAGAAGGGAGAGAGGGATTCGGTGAAATCGTTGGTTGTATTGCTTGAGCCTCGTGGGCATATATATATATATATATATATATATATATATATATATATATATATATATATATATATATATATATATATATATAGGAGTATCTATCTCTTCTTTCCTAATAATCAATATACTCAACATCCCCCCACAGTCACAATGATAGCGATGCAGACAGTGAGACCGGAGAAGAACGGTAGCGACACAGACGGTTGATCAATCAAGGCGGTAGCCCTTTGTCGAGGGAGCCGAGAGCGGAGGGTGCTGTATCTATGGTCGAGGTAGCCGTGCGAAGAATGCCGTGGTCGATGTCGAGTCGGGGGTAGCCGATGTCGAGAAAGTCGTCGTGGAGCCGCCAGCGCAAGGAGGCGCTGTGTTAGCATGGGCGCAGTGGTGTCGAAGTAGTGGTGCGCTGGGAAGAAGATGGTGTTGACGAGGCATCGTGCCGGATTTCCCAAGCCCGGGGACACATCATAGACGAAGGCACGCGTCGGTGTTGCCAACATCGGGCATGCGTAGACGGACGAAGACGAAGTTGACGAGGCGCCGCTCCAGGCTTGCCAGGCCCGGGGACACGTCGTGGACGAAGGCACGCATCGGTGTTGCCAGCACCGGGCATGCGTAGACGAGGGACCTGCACGAGCTGTACGCCATGTCGGAGGAGTCGAAGGGGCCAGCAGAGTAGGACTCAACGACGGTTGCGGCACCAATCGGCGCAGGGCCAATGTCGCCCGCGGTTGTCGGAGTAGACGAAGTGGTCGGGGTAGATGACGGTGACGCTGGCGACGGGCTGGTGCTGGACGAAGGCGAAGGGGGTGGACGGGCGGCGGCGGCAGCTACGGGGGTAGCGGCGGCGGCGGCTAGGTTAAGAGCACGGCGGCAATGCTCGAAGTAGGCGAGGAACCCGACAGCGTGACGAAGACCGGCGCGGACGGTGGCGTTCCCGTGCCAAGGGAGGCGGCGCGACACATACCACGGGAAGTCGAGCGCGGGGACGGCGGTGGACCGCGGGCCGCGGCGCCACGGCCCGAAGGGGCGATGCGGTGGCAACATGCGAGTTGTGGCGACGGCGAGAAGACCTCGGGGCGGCGGCGGTGACCGCGGGCCGAGGCGCGACGGCCCGAAGAGGCAGCGCAGCAACGGAATCCGGGTCGGTGCAACTGCGGGAACGACTCAGGACGGCGGCATGGACCGCGTGCCACACTCGTTACGGCCTGACGGGGCGACGCAGCGGCGACGCGAGGGTCGGTGCAGCCACGGGACGGCTTGGAGCGGACGGCTCGGGGCGGCGGTGGACCGCGGGCCGCGGCATTACGGCCCGAAGGGGCGACGCAGTGATGACGCTGGTCGGTCCAGCCAGGAGAAGAACCACGGGGCACCGATGCTGCGGTCCGACGGGGCGACACAGCGGCAGCCCGATGCTCGATCGGTGAAGAGGCGCGCATACTCAGATAGGATCTTGATAGGAACCGACGAAGGCCCGCGCAACAATTGATCAGGTCGGTCGCGCGACCCGAATGAAGGCACATATACAGCTGATCAGACCGGATATGCGATGAAGATGGAGTGGATTGTCACGCGCGAGGACAGAATGGCGGTCGCGAAGTGCACTTAGACGAAGATGGCGCGCCGGCCACAGACGAAAAGTGAGCTTCTGATTGATTGATTCTGCACATGTACGTGCATGCTGTAGACATGGTAATGAGGTGTCACGTGAAGCCTCCTGGTGCAGAGCAATTCAATCTTTAGCTGGCTTGATGGCGGTAGTCCTGTTGCACGGACGGCGGCCGAAGAACTGCCCAAGTGGCCGCCGGACCAGCACATCATGTACTGTCATGCGCTACAAGATCCAGTGGAGTCGATGTAGGTTTCCTGATCGGAACGAGGCGACGACGTACGGCGAAGAACGACAGGCAGACCCACGCGCGGATGCGCGGACGACGACCTTTACAGTCCGCCATGGGTCGCGCGAGGCCCGTCGTGTCGTTGAACAGGCCGACGGAGTCGACGCCAAAGTCGGAGTAGAGGCGCACGATGGTCGACGGCGGCGATGGACAACGCAAACCGATCAAGCATAGATCGGAAAACCAAAAAGAAAACGTCGATTAAGGTGACCGGCGGGAGAGAGAAAACCCGAATCAAGAGATCGGAAAAAAGACTCTATAGGGCAGTCGGTCAACACGACCGGCAGACGAACCCTAGGTACGGGCGGCGCGGCCCCCGGCCGCGGTAATGGAGGCCGACCGCCCCGAGGGCGGCATGCGGGTGCGGAAGCGGCGGCGGCTAGGGTTTATGATCGATTAGGCTGATACCATGTTAGAAGGAAGAGAGGGATTTGGTGGAATCATTGGTTGTATTGCTTGAGCCTCGTGGGCATATATATAGGACGCTGATAACGCCCACACGTGTGGCATACTAGACATCCGCCCACACGTCATGTGTGGTGTGAGCAGTAGGCAGCCCACATGGGTCATGTGTGAGCGAAATTAGAACTGCCCACACGTGTGGGCGCAGCTACTTCGTGCCACACGCCCAACAAGTACTACTTATCCCACCTCACGTGTGTGGCATGAAGCAAAATCTGCCCACACGTCCTGGCGCAGCTACGTTAGTTACCCGTGGGATGACGCTTTAGTTGCCATCCGGGATGACAAATGTAGTTGTAAAATCATGGCAACTCTCTCTGTTTTGGTTAAATATAGTTGCCACGTCTAATTTATGATAGTTGCCGCATGCAATTAAACCATAGTTGCCGTGTGTGATTAACTACTTGCCACATGTGGTTAAACAAATAATTGCCATGTGTGGTCCAGCCATAGTTGCCATGTATGATTAATCATAGTTGCCATGTGTGTTTATCTTCTTGCCACGTACGCGCAACTGCAGTTGCCCTCTACCAACGAATCATAGTTGCCATGTGTGTTTATCTAGTTGCCACATACGCGCAACTGCAGTTGCCATTTATCACCGTACGAGCGTCGTGTGGGCGAAGAGCAGTTCCCCCACACGCGCGTGGACTGGTTGGTGACTATGTGGGCGGGAACTGGTTCGCCCACACGGCGCAACTGGCAACCACGCGCTGCGGGTCATGTGGGCGAGCGCTCTAACGCCCACACAACACACTATGCCTACGCGGCACTCAGATTCTTTTAGGATCCGTGAAAAACAGAATCAAGGTGGATCAAGGCGTGTGGGCGATGTGTAAATATGCCACACGTGTGGGCATTATCATTTTGGTATATATAGGAATACAACAATCAATTTAGAGTACAAGACAAGTCAGAACAAATGCTAATCTATCTCTTCTTTCTTAATAATCAATATACTCAACAAGTCTGACTCGAGCTGGTGAGATCTCGTCCACTTCCATCTATCTGGCTGCCTTGAAGGAACGGGGGCTTTAGCTAGCTGGTTTCAGCAACCGCGGGGCATCCACCTTTTTTTTTTCTTGCGGTGAACATCCATGAATTTTCAAGCTTACGTCCAAACCTCAGTTTTTATATGGTTCTGATAGTGATCGCAGAAGATGTTACCACAAGCGAGGAAACGTCGGAAAAGAAAATTCTAAAGTGTAAATAAAAAGTTCGGTTCTATATCGTCAAAATATTCTTCCTCGAAAAAGTATAATTCTTGCCTCTCAACTACAACAGTTGATAGTTCTGATCTTGCAAAAAAAAAAAGTTTATGCTTTTGGTCCACAATTAGAGCGGAGCGGCAACGCTCAGGTCCTTGCCCTTAACTTTTTTTATTCTGAAAAAAAATCAAACTATTTATACCAATCATATCAGTATAGAGAATATCATAGGTAAAAAAAATTACAATTACATCAACTGACCATCTAGTGACGACTATATATTGCTCCCTCTGTTTCTGAATATAAGACCATTTAAAGATTCCAATATGTCTATATACATCCGTATGTAGTTCATATTGCAATCTCTAAAAGGTCTTATATTTAAGAATAAAGGGGAAGATAACAGAGTTGACTATTTGTGCCACGTCAGAGTGACATATGGGCCTTCCTTTAGAGCATCTCTGCAGACCCCGTATATCGTCGACCCACAAAACTCGTTTACAGTTTTACAGTTCCGCTATGCGGGGTCTGTGTGACGACCCCGGCTTAATCGTGCACTAATCATACATGCAAATGCACACGATCAAGCCCAAGGACTCACTTAAAGATATCACAACACAACTCTAAAACATAAATAAAGTTATACAAGCTTAATATTACAAGCCAGGGCCTCGAGGACTCGAATACATAGCTCGATGGCATACAAGTGTCAGCGAAAGCGTCAGATATCTGGGTACAGATATATATTACAGGACAGAGGAATAAGCCTTCACAGAGGCGGGGTAAAAATAAAAGCTACGATCGAAAAGGCGTGGGCCTCCTGCCCTGGACCCTCCGATCCTACTCCTGGTCGTCAGACGGCTCCTCGTAGTAGTAGTAGTAGTCTCCGGGCTGGTAGTAGTACTGGTCGTCGACGGGGACATCTGGCTCCGGGGCTCCGTCGTCTGGATGCGACAAAGGGATAAAGGGGGAAAAAGGAAAATAAAGCAAACGTGAGTACTCATCCGAAGTACTCAGCAAGCAAGGATCTACACTACATATGCAACATTTTCAAAGGGGGCTGAATATGTGGACTTGGCTGCAGAAATGCTAGAATAGCGGGGGAAATCCTAGTCCTATCGAAGACTAGCATCTTCAGCATCTTCAACGGTCTCGCAGCATTAGAAGAGAGCAGACCAACATAATGTAAAGTATAGTAGTAATGTCATCAACCTCGGCCGGGGATTCTTCCTCGACTCCCCGCGAGAAAGCAATCCCAGAGCCGTACTATCCAGTTCTCATCTCAAGTCATGTTCTAGTTGTACCGATCGAGATACAACTCCGAGTGTCCGTTACCGTAGGACAGGCTATCGATAGAAGTTTCTTCCCTGCAGGGGTGCACCAACTTACCCACCACGCTCGCTTATCTCTGGCTGGACACACTTTTCTGGGTCATGCCCGGCCTCGGCTAAGCAACACGCCGCAACTCGACCAAATACTTAACAGAGAGGTCAGCACGCCGGACTAACCTATGCCCCCAGGGGTCTTGGGCCATCGCCCCGGACGCTCCTGCACGTTGCGTACACCGCCGGTGAGCAGACCTAGCAACCCCTTAATACAAGCGCGGTTGCGTTCCCAGTCCAACCCAGCGTGTGCCGCTCAGTTGCTGACGTCTATTAAGCTTCGGCTAAAGTATACGACGCAGAACGCCCACACTATGCCCACGTGATGGTTAGTGCTATCAGGCCAGAGGCCCCTCGGATCAAATATCCAAACCGTTAGTGGATTAGGAGCGCGCGGTAACGAGCAGAGACTCATGATCGATGTGACCCCGTCGCCCCGTCTCGAGGACTTGCGGCAAGGGCTAAGAATGCCCGGCCACGCCTCGTAGTTATCTCGCGGGCACCTCTCAGGTCAACCCGACTCTATATCACTTCGCAAGCTCGCGCGGGTACCCCTCAGGGCCGACCCGTCTTTAATATCATGGTTCATAGTCAAGTCATAATATCCAAGGTAGCTGTGTGTCTGACACCGAAGGGGAACCCTGAGGAATCACCCTCGATGGAATTCCCGCTCGATGTTACCATCAAGGTGAACGAAGGAGGAACCACCCTCGAGGTCCACACTTGAGAGATTGCGCGATGGCGTCGGTATCGGGGGTGGTGTAGGAGGAATCACCCTCGCTTACCACGACCGATTAACTAACCTACAAGGTTATCATTAGAAGTGCTGACGAGGTATCACCCTCGGCACTCGATAGTAACCCAGCAGTGTCGAGCATCTTAGGGGAAGTGACGTGCGGTGCCAGGTTCTAATCTTCGATCCCGTTGCTCGGGTCTTCTGAGAGTCCAGCGGGGCAGTCGGGACAAGTGGGTCTTTGATCAGGCTCTACCCATCCTATCTAAACAGTTTAGGATAACAGGCAGGTATCAACAGTAGGCTACAATTAAACAGGCTATGCAACAGATATAGGATGGTAACAGCAGCAGTAACATCTAATGCAAGCATAAGAGGGAAGAGAATAGGTGATATAGGAATGCTCAAAATGGGGGTGCTTGCCTGTCTGCTCGACAGCAAGGGCAGGGTCGTCGGGGACGTAGTCGTACTCCGGAGCGGCGTCTGCCTCAGGAGCTACGGCAACGTCGGGGTCTACCGAAAGAGAAGAGGGGGAGGAAACAAGTGAATATAAAGCAATCAGATGCAACACAGTGCGTGCGATGCTATGATGCAGTGCAGGTTGCCTAAGTATGCTTCTAAGTCATTTCAGTTATTTTTGGAATTAATCTGGGATTTATTAACCCGTGTGCATGCACTATTCATTTACCAGATTCGGGCCCGGAGTTACGAGTTCTTCTACGTAGGGGGTTCCGACAAGGAAACAGAAGGCACAATCAGACTCGTCTCGTCGTTCTGAGCAACTTTCATGTTTTAACTTTTTTGATCTGAGCTACGGTTTAAAAGTTATTAAATATTAAAGATTCATTGATTTTTCTGGATTTATTTTTATTTACAGAAAATGAATTATGACATCAGCATGACATCACTGTGATGTCAGCGGTCAACAGCGTCGCTCACCAGTCAAACATGACATGTGGGTCCAGTGGGACCCACATGTCAGCCTCTGTGGCTAAACAGGTTTTAGTTAAAACTAATCAGAGGGTTATTTAACATCTGGCCCCACCTGTCGTAGAATAATTAGTATATTTAGTTTATTTTTATTTACAAAACATTTTAGTTAATTAGCTGGGCGGTGGGGCCCGTGTTTCAGTGGCACAGGACGGCCACGTCAGCGCATTGACAGGTCAAACCAGTCAACGGGGCCCGTGGGGCCCACAGTCAGCGGCACAGAGACGGGGCCCGCCCAGCCACGTCAACGGCGGCCGGCGGCTCAACGCCGGCGACCTCCAGACGCGGCGGAGACGCGTGCACTCGTCGGATTTCGCCTACAGGCCGTCAAAACGGCCGCGGTTGGTCTCGTTCGAACGGGCAGAAGATGCCGCGTCGAACGGTGGCAGTTCCGCAGCCGGACTTGGCCGGAAACTTCGTCGGCGACGAGCAAAAGCAGCGGCGCGCACGGGCCTACGACGGAAATGAAGCAATGGCGCGCAGCAGCTCGAGCGCGAGGCCTAGGCGTGTTCTACGCGATGCGGTGAGTGTGTTCGACTCGACCCCGAGCTTATTGGGTCACCGGAGGCTCGCCGGCGACGAACTTCGCGGCGACGGGCTCGGGCTCTCACGGATCGGCAGCTACGGCAAGCCAGAGCGAGGAAGGAGAGTGGGGAGGGGCTGTGGCTCACCGTGCGGTCAAGAAAGACCCGCGACAGGTTAGTAGCAGCAGCGGGCGTCGCCGGAGACGTCGGGGATCGTCGGCGGCAGCAGCAAAGGGGGCGGCTCGATCCAGGCGGAGAAGAGCTCGCCTGCTCGTGCGCGTGGACGGGGAAGGGGTAGTCGAGGACGGCGGAGACGATGGACAGCTTGGCGAGGCACGGGGATGACGGTGGCCACGGTGGCGACGACGCACGGCGGCGGATCCGTTCGGGCGTCGACGGAATCGAAAGGGAGAGAGCGATGGAGGGATGGGGAAGAATGGCGAGGCGTCTAGGCGGAATGGACGAGGCCTCGGCCTTATCCCCTCGTCGGCTCCGGGCGTCGGTGGCGTCGGCGTGTCGGCGCGCTACCGGCGCGCGCGCTCGCGCCCACTGCGACGGCGACACGCACATGAGAGAGACGACGAAATGGGCCGGTGGTCTGGTACAGGGGCACTGTGCACTTAGGCCCAGTGCACAGTGCCTCATTTTATTTTCTGTTTCCGATTTCTATTTTTCTTTTATTTCTTTTCTGTTTTGATTTAATTAGGGCACTTTGCATTTTTGTAAAGTATGGGAGTTGTCCCAAATATTGCAATGCAATATTAGCCTTAACCAAAAATTGGTTTGAGCCAAATTGGGTTCCATTTGAAATTGAAATGATTTTAAATGAATTTAATATTGCTGTTTTGGTGCTGTTTCAATTTGTTTAAGTCACTTAATTAATCCAAGTATTACTGGTGATATTTTTGTGTGTGCTCTTGGAATATTTGCTAATTAGTGAACATTTTTCCAAAGGTGTTTGAGCAAACTTTTTTTGCACTTTTGAATTTTGAGTTGATTTTCAGATTGGAGTTGATTTGCTTTGGATAACCACTATGTTTAGGCACTGCAAATGATATGACTTGGCAATATTAGCAGTTGATCACAGTGGTAGTTACACAGGGGTGTTACAAGTTCTCCTCCTCTAAAAGAAATTCTCGTCCCGAGAATTTAGGAGGTAGAAGGAAAGAGTCCGGAATATTCTTCCCGAAGATGATCCTCGCGTTCCCAAGTGGCTTCATCTTCAGTATGATTCGACCTCTGCACTTTCAGGAACTTGGTCGTCTTCTGACGAGTTCGACGTTCAGCTTCATCAAGGATGC
Source organism: Thinopyrum elongatum (assembly GCA_011799875.1). Lineage (NCBI taxonomy): Eukaryota > Viridiplantae > Streptophyta > Magnoliopsida > Poales > Poaceae > Thinopyrum > Thinopyrum elongatum. The sequence continues at coordinate 145,292,553 of CM022302.1, read as the reverse complement.
GGATCGGATGCTCCTTATAAGATAAGTCGTCTTGCAACTGAAGCATCTCGTGATCCACTGCGCGGTGCGGAGATTCCTTGAAGCATTTGTGAAGTTGCGACACGTGGAAGACATCATGAATATGAGAGAATTGTGGTGGCAACTCCAATTTATAAGCCACCTGTCCACGTCTGGCAACAATGCGGAAAGGACCGATATAGCGAGGAGCTAGCTTGCCCTTGATTCCGAAAAGACGGGTGCCCTTCATAGGAGTGACACGAAGATAAGCATGATCACCTGGTTGATAAGTCAGACCCCATCGTTTGCGATCATAATTGCTCTTTTGGCGGTCCTGAGCCGCCTTGAGATTTTCCCGGACAATTCTGACTTGTTCTTCAGCATGTTGGATAATGTCCGGTCCAACAAGAGGTCGTTCCCCAGTTTCTGACCAATTCAGAGGGGTTCGACACTTACGTCCATAAAGCACTTCGAAGGGGGCCATTTTCAAGCTGGCTTGATAGCTGTTGTTATAAGAGAACTCGGCATACGGAAGAGATTCCTCCCATTTCTTACCGAAGGATATAACACAGGCTCGAAGCATGTCTTCATGCACTTGATTAACGCGCTCAACTTAGCCTTGGGATTGGGGATGATAAGCTGAACTCCATGTAATGTGAGTTCCCATAGCTTCTTGAAAACTCTCCCAGAACTTGGACGTGAAAAGACCGCCACGGTCCGAACTGATCTCCTTCGGAATACCATGGAGTGAAACGATTCTGGAGATATACAGCTCTGCTAGCTGGCTAGCAATGATAGTCTCCTTGACAGGTAGGAAATGAGCAACCTTGGAAAGTTGGTCGACGACGACAAGAATGGCGTCGTGACCTTTCTGAGTCTTGGGAAGACCAGTAATGAAATCCATCTGCACTTTATCCCACTTCCACAGAGGAATAGGGAGTGGCTGAAGAATTCCAGCAGGTTTCTGATGTTCTGCTTTCACGCGACGACATACGTCACATTCGGCAACGTATCGAGCAATGTCCTGCTTCATTCTGGACCACCAGTACCTCTGTCGGAGATCGCGATACATCTTGGTGCTACCCGGATGGATAGACAGCGGTGTATCATGATCCTCCTTCATGACCTTGTCAGTCATAAGCTCGAAGCGAGGTACTACGATGCGGTCTCGAAAATATAATGTTCCATCTTCAGCAACTGAGAAATCCCGGTACTTATCAAGGTGAAGCTCTTTCTTCATCAGGTCAATCTCAGCATCTTTGGCTTGCGCTTCCTTAACAGCCTTTTGAAGGTCTGGCTGTACCACAAGGTTATTAAGAGAACCTTGGGGAACCATTCGCAGATTCAGCTGATTTAATTCTGCATAGAGACGAGGTTGAGCTCGCCTAACCATGAGGTTGTTGCAATATGACTTGCGGCTCAGGGCATCAGCCATCACGTTAGCCTTGCCCGGGGTATATGAAATACCGCAGTCATAGTCCGTAATTGTTTCCAACCATCGTTGCTGACGGAGATTAAGATCCGGTTGGGCGAACAAGTATTTCAGGCTTTGATGATCGGTGTAAATCTCACACCGATTACCAAGAAGGTAATGACGCCATAACTTTAATGCATAGATCACTGCAGCAAGTTCAAGATCATGCATCGGATAATTTTCTTCATGCGGACGCAATTGACGTGAAGCATACGCAATCACTCTTCGTTCTTGCATTAGGACACAGCCTAATCCCTGACGAGAGGCGTCGCAGTATATGACAAAGTCCTTTCGAGAATCAGGAGGAGCAAGCACTGGAGCAGAGGTAAGCTTGTCCTTGATGGTCTGGAAACTTTCCTAACATTTGTCTGTCCACTCAAACTTAACGCCTTTGTGGAGCAGATTAGTCAGGGGCTTGGCGATCTTGGAGAAGTTCTCGACGAATCGGCGGCAATAACTGGCTAGACCGAGGAAGCTTCGGACTTGCTTGGCATTCTTCGGAGGAGTCCAGTCAAGGATAGCCTGAACACGCTCCGGGTTAACGGCAATACCATCCTTGGAAATCACATGTCCAAGGTAGGTCACTTCAGAAAGCCAGAATTCACATTTGGAGTACTTGGCATATAACTGGTGCTCTCGAAGCCTCTCCAAAACAAGACGAAGATGTTCGGCATGTTCTTCCTTATTCTTCGAATATACTAGGATATCGTCCAGATATACCACGACGAACTTGTCGAGGTAGTCCATGAATATGTAATTCATTAAGCGGGAGAACGTAGCCGGAGCATTCGTTAGGCCAAATGACATGACGGTGTATTCATAGGAGCCATATCGAGTAACGAATGCGGTCTTTGGAATATCCTCTTCCCGGACACGGATCTGATGATAACCCAACCTCAAGTCGAGTTTTGAGAACACCGAAGATCCAGTGAGTTGATCATATAAATCGTTGATCCGGGGAAGCGGATACTTATTCTGAATGGTTACCTGGTTGATAGGACGGTAATCTTGGACCAACCTATTCGTTCCATCTTTCTTCTTGACGAAAAGAGACGGTGCTCCCCAGGCAGAGGAACTAGGACGAATAAAACCCTTCCTTAAGGATTTATCAATTTCTTCCTTAAGCTCAATAAGGTGGTGCGGTGGCATCTTGTAGGGACGCTTCGCAATAGGAGTGGTACCAGGCTTCAAGTCAATGACGAACTCGACAGCTCTAGCAGGGGGTATTCCGGGAAGTTCTTCTGGAAAAACATCTGGGAAGTCACAGACAAATGGGATGTTCTCGATCCCCTCAAGCGGAGAAGCATTCAACGCGTTCAAGGCATAAATCTGAGCCTCGGTGTTCTGAGTGATATGAGCTTGATAATTCACTAACTCATCTGATGGATGAAGGATGTGTACAACCTTAGTGGCGCAATTGATTGAGGCGTAATGAGCCTTCAACCAATCCATTCCCAGAATAAGGTCAATGTTGGAATTATTCAGAATTATGGGGAAGGCCTGAAACTTTCTCTCTTCAATCACAATAGTGACGTCGGGGCTGAATATGGTGGCTTGGCACCGACCCGCGGGAGTGTTTACAACTAACGGATGGTGTAGTGTTTCGCACTTAACGTCATGCAGGAGTGCAAAATGTTCTGACATGAATGAATGCGATGCTCCTGAATCAAATAAAACAGTTGCAGGAACTGAATTAACAAGAAGTGTACCCATCACGGTTGCTGGTTGTTCGGGGTCTTCATTCATGTTGACATGGAAGGCCTGCCCACGACCATAAGAAGGTCTGGCATTATAGTTGCGCTGCTGAGGAATACCACGGCCAATTCCACGGCCAGCAGAGGAAAGGGCCAACTGATTCTGACTCTGAGAGCAATCTCTGGCGCGGTGACCTGGCTGGCCACACATGAAGCATAGTCCATTGTCAGGACGTGGTGCAGTAGCTCGAGGTGCTGGAGCTTGCAGAGGCTGCCTCGGTGGTGGAGGAGGCAGACATGGTGCAGCATAGGAAGGCCTGTGCACTGGTGCTGCTGGACGGTACATGCTCTGAGGTATCCAGATGCGGCGCTTCTGGGAAGACGAGCCCGAAGATGAGCCCGCCTCACGAGTGCGTCTGGTCGCTTCTTTATGTTTCTTCAGACCAGTTTCAACCATAATAGCCATATTCACCAAGGTGGCAAAATCAGGATAGTCTTGGACAAGCAGAGCTAACTGAATATCATGATGCAGCCCTTCACGGAATTTCTCCTGCCTTCGGTCATCAGTGGGAACGTCCCCTTCAGCGTAGCGAGACAAATCAAGAAACTCGCGCTGATAAACTTCCACAGATTTGTTGCCCTGAACTAGACTGCAGAACTCGGCCTTCTTCCGAGCTATGACAGCTTGAGGAATATAGCGGGCGCGGAAAGCAATCTTGAATTCAGCCCAGGTGATGACGGTACCAGGTGGTAAGGTCTGACGGTGAGTAGCCCACCATTGTGATGCGGGACCCTTCAGAAGGTATGTCGCAAAGGTGACATAGTTGACCTGGGCGACACCAGCAGACTCCATCTCATGGGAGATGTCACGCAGCCAGTCATCTGCATCCAATGGGTTGACGGTGTTGCAGAAGAACGACGGGTTGAGTCGCATAAATTCTGGCAAGGTGATGGAAGGTAGCGGCTGGTCGGCATTGGGACGGGGGAATTGCTGCATAATCCCCGTCATGAATTGGCGGTTGAGTTCGAACTGTTGCATCATCGCAGCCATATAGTCAGGTGGTGGCGGCGGAGGTGGATTGTTGTCAGCCATCCTGCTAAATCGACAGGGGTAGTTTAGCAGAAGCCAATGCGAGTGTAAAGCATCATGCATGATGTAACGTGACGGAATTTAACTAGTACAGCAGATGCTTAACAGTAGTCATTAAGTCATACAAATCCATACAGTGTCGGTTACATTCGGGCAGCATAACGGCGCAAATTCAAAAGCTAGACATGCTAGGCGGCGCGCAGGCACGCGGTAAGGAAGTACACAACGAGACATAGCAAAGGATACATCAACGTCGAAGAAAACCACTGAAACGGTGTAGCTGCAACTGCGGACGACGGACGTTCGTCGCAGAAGGATCCTGCACTCCATGTGCACTCTGATGCAGAACCCGGTCTCGAACTGTAAGAAGAGGTCAACGTGCAGGCATGTGACCTCCCACAGCAGGCCAATCGATCCCTGATGGCATCTCGGTCCTGCTCGGGTAAAGAATGTGCTCCGGATGTATCCCTGCACGTACAGCTGGTAACAACTGCGTCATAGCCTCGTAGAGTCGTGCTCGAGTGGCGAACAACTCGACAGCAAGAGCGCGAACCGTGCGATCCAGAGCCTGAGTACAGTGAATCAGAACTCGCTGATCATAGCGACGAGGCTCGTAAGGGGCACATACAACTGTGTAGAATCCAGAAGCATCTCCAGCAGGGGCATACGGAATATAACGATACTCTGAGGCATCCAAGTCAGCAATGAACTGTCCTCGAAGACGTGCGACAGCAGAGTAGGCGGCATCATGGACTGCCATCTCAATTGTCACGCCGATACCGTGAAAACGGTGTAGCTCAGTGTCTGAGTCATCCTGCTGATCGTAGATGCGAACATCAGCATAGTACTGCTCCTGGTTGAACTCACGATAAACCTCGTAGACCATGTACTCGGGGCACCAGCGGTATCCCAGCCTGATCAAGAGGGCGATCAGAACAGCTGGAAACCCAGGGACGTCTCGAGCACAGGTGCGAAGCACAAGCTGCGTCGCAGGGCGAGGTGGAAACAGACGGTCCATCTGAAACAAGAAGATTCAGGATTGTCATTCGACGACGAGAAACATAACAGATCTCGAATGGAAAGTTTAAACAAAACAATGGAAAGGAAATGATTATCAGACTAATCAGATCAAAGACAGGGAAATCGCACTGAATCCAGCTCTCCGGGTGGATAGAATTTACGAGATCCTAAGTGTCGGTGTTAGTAAAAAAATTAACCCGAATAGAAGAGAGATCAGAGTCCCAGAGTATAGGTCGAGGAGTAAAAGATCCTAATACCACCCAGTTGGCGACGTGGGCCCGTAAGCCACACAGCCAAGTTAGTAAAACAGTTTTTCGACCACTAGACTCAACTTCGGCCAAAGAGTTGGAAAGGGGGAACTCCTAGAGGCAGTCGGCTCTGATACCAACCTGTGACGACCCCGGCTTAATCGTGCACTAATCATACACGCAAATGCACATGATCAAGCCTAAGGACTCACTTGAAGATATCACAACACAACTCTAAAACATAAATAAAATCATACAAGCTTAATATTACAAGCCAGGGCCTTGAGGGCTCGAATACATAGCTCGATGGCATACAAGTGTCAGCGGAAGCGTCAGATATCTGGGTACAGATATATATTATAGGACAGAGGAATAAGCCTTCACAGAGGCGGGGAAAAATAAAAGCTACGATCGAAAAGGCATGGGCCTCCTGCCTTGGACCCTCCGATCCTACTCCTGGTCGTCAGACGGCTCCTCGTAGTAGTAGTAGTCTCCGGGCTGGTAGTAGTACTGGTCGTCGACGGGGACATCTGGCTCCGGGGCTCCGTCGTCTGGATGCGACAAAGGGATAAAGGGGGAAAAAGGAAAATAAAGCAAACGTGAGTACTCATCCGAAGTACTCAGCAAGCAAGGATCTACACTACATATGCAACATTTTCAAAGGGGGCTGAATATGTGGACTGGGCTGCAGGAATGCCAGAATAGCGGGGGAAAGCCTAGTCCTATCGAAGACTAGCATCTTCAACATCTTCAATGGTCTCGCAGCATTAGAAGAGAGCATACCAACATAATGTAAAGTATAGTAGTAATGTCATCAACCTCGGCCGGGGATTCTTCCTCGACTCCCCGCGAGAAAGCAATCCCAGAGCCGTACTATCCAGTTCTCATCTCAAGTCATGTTCTAGTTGTACCGATCGGGATACAACTCCGAGTGTCCGTTACCGTAGGACAGGCTATCGATAGAAGTTTCTTCCCTGCAGGGGTGCACCAACTTACCCACCACGCTCGCTTAACTCCGTCCGGACACACTTTTCTGGGTCATGCCCGGCCTCGGCTAAGCAACACGCCGCAACCCGACCAAATACTTAACAGAGAGGTCAGCACGCCGGACTAACCTATGCCCCCAGGGGTCTTGGGCCATCGCCCCGGATGCTCCTGCACGTTGCGTACACCGCCGGTGAGCAGACCTAGCAACCCCTTAATACAAGTGCGGTTGCGTTCCCAGTCCAACCCAGCGTGTGCCGCTCAGTTGCTGACGTCTATTAAGCTTTGGCTGAAGTATACGACGCATAACGCCCATACTATGCCCACATGATGGTTAGTTCTATTAGGCCAGAGGCCCCTCGGATCAAATATCCAAACCGTTAGTGGATTAGGAGCGCGCGGTAACGAGCAGAGACTCATGATCGATGTGACCCCGTCGCCCCGTCTCGAGGACTTGCGGCAAGGGCTAAGAATGCCCGGCCACGCCTCGTAGTTATCTCGCGGGCACCTCTCAGGTCAACCCGACTCCACATCACTTCGCATTAAGCTCGCGCGGGTACCCCTCAGGGCCGACCCGTCTTTAGTATCATGGTTCATAGTCAAGTCATAATATCCAAGGTAGCTGTGTGTCTGACACCGAAGGGGAACCCTGAGGAATCACCCTTGATGGAATTCCCGCTCGATGTTACCATCAAGGTGAATGAAGGAGGAACCACCATCGAGGTCCACGCTTGAGAGATTGCGCGACGGCGTCAGTATCGGGGGTGGTGTAGGAGGAATCACCCTCGCTTACCACGACCGATTAACTAACCTACAAGGTTATCATCAGAAGTGCTGACGAGGTATCACCCTCGGCACTCGATAGTAACCCAGCTGTGTCGAGCATCTTAGGGCAAGTGACGTGCGGTGCCAGGTTCTAATCTTCGATCCCGTTGCTCGGGTCTTCTGAGAGTCCAGCGGGGCAGTCGGGACAAGTGGGTCTCTGATCAGGCTCTACCCATCCTATCTAAACAGTTTAGGATAACAGGCAGGTATCAACAATAGGCTACAATTAAACAGGCTATGCAACAGATATAGGATTCTAACAGCAGCAGTAACATCTAATGCAAGCATAAGAGGAAAGAGAATAGGTGATATAGGAATGCTCAAAATGGGGGTGCTTGCCTGTCTGCTCGACGGCAAGGGCAGGGTCATCGGGGACGTAGTTGTACTCCGGAGCGGCGTCTGCCTCAGGAGCTACGGCAACGTCGGGGTCTACCGAAAGAGAAGAGGGGGAGGAAACAAGTGAATATAAAGCAATCAGATGCAACTCAGTGCGTGCGATGCTATGATGCAGTGCAGGTTGCCTAAGTATGCTTCTAAGTCATTTTAGTTATTTTTGGAATTAATCTGGGATTTATTAACCCGTGTGCGTGCACTATTCATTTACCGGATTCGGGCCCGGAGTTACGAGTTCTTCTACGTAGGGGGTTCCGACAAGGAAACAGACGGCACGATCAGACTCGTCTCGTCGTTCTGAGCAACTTTCATGTTTTAACTTTTTCGATCTAAGCTACGGTTTAAAAGTTAATAAATTTTAAAGATTTATTGATTTTTTTGGATTTATTTTTATTTACAGAAAATGAATTATGACATCAGCATGACATCACTGTGATGTCAGCGGTCAACAGCGTCGCTGACCAGTCAAACATGACATGTGGGTCCAGTGGGACACACATGTCAGCCTCTGTGGCTAAACAGGTTTTAGTTAAAACTAATCAGAGGGTTATTTAACATCTGGCCCCACCTATCATAGACTAATTAGTATATTTAGTTTATTTTTATTTACAAAACATTTTAGTTAATTAGCTAGGCGGTGGGGCCCGTGTGTTAGTGGCACAGGACGGCCACGTCAGCGCGTTGACTGGTCAAACCAGTCAACAGGGCCCGTGGGGCCCACAGTCAGCGGCACAGAGGTGGGGCCCGCCCAACCATGTCGACGGCGGTCGGCGGCTCAACGCCGGTGACCTCTAGACGCGGCGGAGACGCGTGCGCTCGTCAGATTTCGCCTACAGGCCATCAAAACGGCCGCGGTTGGTCTCGTTCGAACGGGCAGAAGATGCCGCGTCGAACGGTGGCGGTGGCGCAGCCGAACTCGGCCGAAAACTTCGTCGGCGACGAGCAAAAGCGGCGGCGCGCACGGGCCTACGACGGAAATGAAGCAATGGCGCGCAGCAGCTCGGGCGCGAGGCCTAGGCGTGTTCTACGCGATGCGGTGAGTGTGTTCGACTCGACCCCGAGCTTATTGGGTCAACGGAGGCTCGCCGGCAACGAACTTCGTGGCGACGGGCTCGGGTTCTCACGGATCGGCGGCTACGGCAAGCCAGAGCGAGGAAGGAGAGTGGGGAGGGGCTGTGGCTCACCGTGCGGTCAAGAAAGACCCGCGACAGGTTAGTAGCAGCAGCGGGCGTCGCCGGAGACGTCGGGGATCGTCGACGGCAGCAGCAAAGGGGGTGGCTCGATCCAGGCGGAGAAGAGCTTGCCTGCTCGCGCGCGTGGACGGGGAAGGGGTAGTCGAGGACGACGGAGATAATGGACAGCTTGGCGAGGCACGGGGATGACGGTGGCCACGGAGGCGACGACGCACGGCGGCGGATCCGTTCGGGCGTCGACGGAATCGAAAGGGAGAGAGCGATGGAGGGATGGGGAAGAATGGCGAGGCGTCCAGGCGGAATGGACGAGGCCTCGGCCTTATCCCCTCATCGGCTCCGGGCGTCGGCGGCGTCGGCGTGTCGGCGCGCGACCGGCGCGCGCGCTCGCGCCCACTGCGACGGCGACACTCACAGGAGACAGACGACGAAATTGGCCGGTGGTCTGGTACAGGGGCACTATGCACTTAGGCCCAGTGCACAGTGCCTCATTTTATTTTCTCTTTCGGATTTCTATTTTTCTTTTATTTCTTTTCTGTTTTGATTTAATTAGGGCACTTTGCATTTTTGTAAAGTATGGGAGTTGACCCAAATATTGCAATGCAATATTAGCCTTAACCAAAAATTGGTTTGAGCCAAATTGGATTCCATTTGAAATTGAAATGATTTTAAATGAATTTAATATTGCTGTTTTGGTGCTGTTTCAATTTGTTTAAGTCACTTAATTAATCCAAGTATTACTGGTGATATTTTTATGTGTGCTCCTGGAATATTTGCTAATTAGTGAACATTTTTCCAAAGGTGTTTGAGCAAACTTATTTTGCACTTTTGAATTTTGAGTTGATTTTCAGATTGGAGTTGATTTGCTTTGGATAACCACTATGTTTAGGCACTGCAGATGATATGACTTGGCAATATTAGCAGTTGATCACAGTGGTAGTTACACAGGGGTGTTACAGTCTGCTCAGCCGGCGCCCGCGCCGGCCCGCAATTCAGATGGGTTTTTATCTGAATTTGACACATATGCCACATATTCAGAATTACAATACAATATAAGATAAAATGTCAATATTACAATACAACAATCATCCAAATTACAATAATTATTGAAATCACCGAAGCAAACTAAATAATTCAATACAGAACTTGCCCCGAATACAAATCACACATGAATTAAATGAAATGAATGCAAAAATGGAATGTGTTACTGCCTAGCCCTTTGCCAATGGTGCTCAATGAGATCCTCCTGAAGCTGAAAGTGGGTGTTTGCATTTTCAATCTCCCGGTAGGTCTGAAGAAATGCTCTAATGCGGTTAGGGTCTCTAGTTGGTTTGACATGGCTACCCACATTGTCGTAGAAGAACTCCAAGTTCATGCCTCTCTCATCTTCGATAATTATATTGTGAAGAATAACACAGCATGTCATGATGTTTTTCAAGGATCACTTCACTACTAGGAAAAACACTACTAGTAGCGTAGGTTTTTTGCATACCAGTAGCACGGGGTACCGCGCTACTACTATGACGCTACAGCTATTTTTTAGCAGTAGCTCATTTTTTACCCCGCGCTACAGCTAAAAAGTTAGCAGTAGCGCGTGCCACCCACGCTGCTACTAAAGTTAGCAGTAGTGCCTGCCACCCACGCTACTACTATTCCGTATGTGCGCTACTACTATCTAAGTACTAGTAGCGCATCATTTTTCCCCAACGCTACAGCTAACTAATTAGAAATTATAAAAATAAAAATTAGATGCAATATTCATGGATGGAAATCAAGACATGGCTAGTGCAAAGGTCACATAACCATCTTAGCATTTGCAGCGTTCATGGATGCAACATTGAACATCTCAACTCAAAAATCACGAGATCCCATTTAACATCAGACACAAACAACCATACCACTACTCTAGATGTATCTACCAAGCCTCGGAGTTCAAACTCCGGTGGACCCGAACCCTCCCTCCCCCCGGACGGTGACAGCGAGGTCCTTGATACGTCTCCAACATATCTATAATTTATGAAGTATTCATGCTGTTATATTATCATTCTTGGATGTTTTACAATCATTTTATAGCAATTTTATATCATTTTTTGGGACTAACCTATTGACCCAGTGCTCCAGTGCCAGTTGCTGTTTTTTGCTTATTTTTTACATCACAGGAAATCAATATCAAACGGAGTCCAAACACCGCGAAACTTTTTGCGGATTTTTTATGGACCAGAAGACATCCAATGGGCCAGAGCAGCACCTGGGGGGTGCCCCGAGGGGGGCACAACCCACCAGGGCGCGCCTGGGCCCCCAGGCGCGCCCAGGTGGGTTGTGCCCACCTCGATGGCCTCCCGCACCCCCCTCTTTACCCTATAAATTGCCAAATATTCCAAAACCCTCGGGGGTAGCCCTAGATCAGAAGTTCCGCCGCCGCAAGGCCTCTGTATCCACGAGATCCAATCTAGACCCCGTTCCGGCACCCTGTCGGAGGGGGAGATCATCAACGGTGGCCATCTTCATCATCCCGGCGGCCACCATGATGAGGAGGGAGTAGTCCACCCTCGGGGCTGAGGGTTTGTACCAGTAGTTATGTGTTTAATCTCTCTCTCTCTCTCTCGTGTTCTTGAGATGTCACGATCTTGATGTATCACGGGCTTTGTTAATATAGTCGGATCATATGGTGTTTTCCCCTCTCTATCTTGTTGTGAATTGAGTTTTCCCTTTGAGAATTCGTTCTTATCGGATTGAGTACTTTTATGGATTTGAGAACACTTGATGTATGTCTTGCTGTGAATACCCATGGTGACAATGGGGTATCATATTGATTCACTTGATATGTGTTTTGGCACTCAACTCACGGATTCCTGAGGTGACATTGGGGTAATCTATGCATAGGGGTTGATGCACGTTCTCATCTTTTGTTTCTCCGGTAGAAATCTTGGGGCACTCTTTGAGGTTGTTTGTGTTGGATTTAGTATTATGAATCTGAATTTGCTTTGGTGTTATTTTAGTACGAACTCTTGATAGATCGATCGGAAAGAATAGCTTGTTGTTATTTTAGTACGAACTCTAGGTTAGATTGATCGAAAAGAATAGATTTGAGGTGGTTTTGTACCTTACAAACAATTTCTTATTATGTTCTCCACTAGATAAGAACTTTGGAGTGATTCTTCATCGCATGTTGAGGGAAGGTTATATGATCCAATTATATTAGCATTGTTGAGAGATTGCACTACCGAAAGTACAGACCCTAGGCTTCATTTTCAAGCATTGCAATATCGTTTGTGCTCACTTTTGTTACTTGTTACCTTGCTGTTTTTTATTGTTACTATTACAAAAATCAATATCCACTATCATTATTACGCTTGTATCATCATCTCTTTGCCGAACTAGTGCACCTATATAAATTACCATTGTATTTGGTGTGTTGGGGACACAAGAGACTTTTTGTTATTTGGTTGCAGGGTTGTTTGAAAGAGACCATCTTCATCCTACGCCTCCCATGGATTGATAAACCTTAGGTCATCCACTTGAGGGAAAATTGCTACTGTCCTACAAAACTCTGCGCTTGGAGGCCCAACACGAGTCTACAAGAACAAGTTGTGTAGTAGACATCAAGCTCTTTTCTGGCGCCGTTGCCGGGGAGGTTAGGTAAGCGACACTCACACCCCGTCAACGAAGCTCTTTTCTAGCGCCGTTGCTGGGTAGGTGAGTGCTTGAAGGTATATCTTTAGATCTTGCAATCGAATCTTTTACTTTCTTGTTTTATCACTAGTTTGGTTTATAAAAAAATGGAATTGAGGTTGCCTTATATTATTGATCATCCGTATAATATCTTTCTTGAAAATGATGGATCGGAAAATTATGCTCAATTGTTAGAAGAAGAAGTCAATAAAATGTTTGGCACAAAATATTTGAATGATGAGTATGATTGCAATGTTGTTGGTATGAATTCTTTGAATATCCATGATGCTAATGATATGCAAAGCTACAAGCTTGGGGATGCTATGTTTGATGAAGATGATATTTTTAGTCCCCCAAGTTTTGATGTGCAAATTTGTTATAATGGTAGCATGCCTCCCATCTATGATGATTATGGTGATGACATGTATGCTATAAAGAATAATGATAACCATGAAACTTTTCATCATAATTTTAATGTTCAATTTGATTATGTCAATCAAGTAGCACATGATAGTTATTTTGTTGAGTTTGCTCTCACTACTATTCATGAGAATAAATTTGATTATGTGGAGAGTAATAAAAAATTTATGCTTGCGGATCATGAAAAGAATGCTTTATGTGATAGCTATATTGTTGAATTCATTCATGATGCTACTGAAAATTATTATGAGAGGGGAACATATGCTTTTACATATTGCAATAATATCAAGTTTCCTCTCTATGTGCTGAAAATTTTGAACTTTTGCTTGTTTTGCCTTCCTATGCTAGTTGATTCTTGTTCCCATAAGTTGTTTGCTCACAAAATCACTATGCATAGGAAGTGGGTTAGACTTAAATGTGCTAGTCATATGATTCATGATGTTCTTCTTATGTTTCAATCCTTATCTTTTATGCGAGCATCATTGAACTCATCATGCCTAGCTAAAAAGGCATTAAAAAAAGCGCTTTTTGGGAGACAACCCAACACTTTTACCTACTGTTTTTGTGTGTTCACATGGTTATTAAACTGTAGTAATCATGTTTTATTGCTTTTATTTCAATAAAGTACCAAGTAAAGCCTTTGGGATAGTGTGGATGATAGTTGACTTGATTCTGTGCAAAAACAGAAACTTTTGGGCCCAGTAACAGAATTGTTTAAATTCATTGGGGCGTCAAAAAACTCTGAATTTGTTACAGTTGTTGGGTATACAAATTTTATACGTTTTCTAAATTTTAAGAATTTCTGGAGTTACAGAAGTATGACGTTAATCCAGATCTTTATGTACTGTTCTGTTTTTGACAGATTCTGTTTTCAATGCATAGTTTGCTTGTTTTATGGTTTCCATGGCTTATATTGCTTAATATAAGTTGTAGAAATTGTAGGGCAGAGTAGTAATTATGTGAGAACAATTATGAATCTTATCTTGACAGTACCAAAGTGAATGATTTGTCTTTATCATACTAACCCATCTCACGAAGTTCCGTTAAGTTTTGTGTGATTGAAGTTTTCAAATTTTGGGTGAGATATCGATATGAGGAGAATAGGGAGTGACAAGACCCTAAGCTTGTGGATTCCCAAGGCACCCCCAAGGTAATATTCAAGGAAGATCCAAGAAACTAAGCTTGGGGATGCCCCGGAAGGCATCCCCTCTTTCGTCTTCAACATTATCGGTAACCTCACTTGGAGCTATGTTTTCATTCGTCACATGATATGTGTTTTGTTTGGAGAGTCATTTTATTTTATTAGGATTTGCTTGCTGTTATTTATAGTAATGTTTTGCATCTTTTATTTCAATAAAAGTGGCAAGGATAGCCATCACCATGCTTATTTTGCAAATATATGAGTTGCTATTTCAAAATAGAAAGTTTATCGCTGTTGCAATAATTATGCAGAAAAGTCATAATATGATAAAATATTGAAACTTTTTGCATAGTAAGCTATAATAAATTTTATACAGTGTGGTAATTTTTTAGAATTTTTTGGAGTTATGGAAGTATGAAGAATATTGCACTCTTTACAGACTACTGTTTAGGCATATTGCTGTTATGTTTGCATTGTGTGCATATGTTTGCTTGTTTAATGATTCTATTTGAGGATGGAAGTATTAAATATGTAGAGGCATTTAGTATGCAATGTTGAATAAATTTTTTAGTGATTTGCTACAGTAGATAATGATAAGGTTTTTGCATTGATTTATACTAACTTATCTCACGAGTTCTTGTTGAGTTTTGTGTGGATGAAGTTTTTAAGATTTAGGGAAACCGTGATATAAAAGGAATTAAGGAGACACAAAAGCTCAAGATTGGGGATGCCCAAGGCATCCCAAGATAATATTTTAAGAAGTCTCAAGCATCTAAGCTTGGGGATGCCCCGGTAGGCATCCCATCTTTCTTCATGAACAACTATCGGTTAGTATCGGTTGAGCCTAAGTTTTTGCTTCTTCACATGAGTTGTGCTATTCTTGGAATGTCATTTTATTTTGTTTTGCTTGCTGTTTTTATAAAAACACTTAAATCTGAAGGTTTTTAAATAAGAGAGAGTCCATAATTAGCTAATTATTTACATGACTACTCATTTGATCTTCACTTATATCTTTTTGGAGTAGTTTGTCATTTACTCTCGTGCTTCACTTATATCCTATGAGTAAATTGTTGAATGAATTGAATATCCTAAAGTTGAAATTATATCATGCCTAGTAGTAGCTTCACATTGGGTTTAGAAAAGGGAAATCTTTTGAAGCTTGGCAATCACAATATTGGTCATACAAGCAATTCATGAATGATTACTATAAGGAAGAGAACTTTCACATGCAAATATATTATCTTGGACATCTTCTATGATTGTGAATACCCATTAATTATTTTCAAACTTGAGCAAATTAATTGAAGTTGGACAAGGAAGACAACGTTATGAGTTATGTTTGGGTATATTTGCATAGAAGTTATATTGTCATGGATCCTCCAACATGTGGTGTTTGCCTAGGATTTTTTGCTAGCCAAAAATTCGTACTAAGTAGAGATACTACTTGTGCATCCAAAAACCCTTAAACCCAGTTTCTTGCTATGAGTGTCCACCATACCTACCTATGGATTGAATAAGATTCTTCAAGTAAGTTGTCATCGGTGAATAAAGCAATAAAAATTGCTCCTAAACATGTTTGATATTTTAATGTAAGGGAAAATTGAGCGTTGTACGAACTTGTGATGGCAAAGTAATAAAAGCGATGGACTGCATAATAAAGGTTGCTATCATAAGGGGCAATATAACGTGACGTTCCTTTGCATTAAGAGCTTGGGCATCCAAATAAAAAGCGCATGGCAACCTCTGCTTCTCTCTGCGAAAGGCCTATCTTTTACTTTTCAATATTTACTTTTATGCAAAGAGTCAATAGTATAAATTCTCATCTCAAACTCAATTATTCTCTAGTTGGTAAGCATCATGTGGTGGGGAAAGATCTAGGCACATATGACCACCAGTCAAATATATTTGATCATGATTTATTATTGTTGACAATTATCTCTATGATAAATGAGTTGGGAGGCAAAATATTAAGCCCCTATCTTTCTCTGTGTTCGATGGATGCATTTGTTCTAAGAATATGCTTTGAGTAATAGCAATCATGGAAGACTATATGATGATTGAGTATGTGGAGCTCTTACTTAGACTTTGTTGAATAAGTTGAATTGCAATTGCTTGGTGGCTGAGAACATAGGTTGTTGAGTTTCAAGAGAATTCATTGTTTGAACCTTAACATGTGAATTGGTTGCTACTTTAACATGAGAAGTTTTATAAGAAATAATTATTGATATGATGCTAGGAGAAGTGATTGAAATTATCATTGATCAAACTTATGCACTTTGCTAGCATTCACACTTCATAAATTATTTCTTTTATCATTTACCTACTCGAGGACGAGTAGGAATTAAGCTTGGGGATGCTGATACGTCTCCAATGTATCTATAATTTATGAAGTATTCATGATGTTATATTATCATTCTTGGATGTTTTACAATCATTTTATAGCAACTTTATATCATTTTTTGGGACTAATCTATTGACCCAGTGCCCCAGTGCCAGTTGCTGTTTTTTGCTTGTTTTTTACATCGCGGGAAATCAATATCAAACGGAGTCCAAACACCGCGAAACTTTTTGTGGATTTTTTATGGACTAGAAGACATCCAATGGGCCAGAGCAGCACCTGGGGGATACCCCGAGGGGGGCACAACCCACCAGGGCGCGCCTGGGGGCCTCGGTGGCCTCCCAGACCCCCTCTTTACCCTATAAATTGCCAAATATTCCAAAAACCTCGGGGGTAGCCCTAGATCAGAAGTTCCGCCGCCGCAAGGCCTCTGTATCCACGAGATCCAATCTAGACCCCGTTCTGGCACCCTGCCGGTGGGGGAGATCATGACCGGTGGCCATCTTCATCATCCCGGTGGCCACCATGATGAGGAGGGAGTAGTCCACCCTCGGGGCTGAGAGTTTGTACCAGTAGCTATGTGTTTAATCTCTCTCTCTCTCTTCTCTTGAGATGTCACGATCTTGATGTATCGCGGGCTTTGTTAATATAGTTAGATCATATGGTGTTTTCCCCTCTCTATCTTGTTGTGAATTGAATTTTCGCTTTGAAATTTCGTTCTTATCGGATTGAATACTTTTATGGATTTGAAAACACTTGATGTATGTCTTGCTATGAATACCCGTGGTGACAATAGGGTATCATATTGATTCACTTGATATGTGTTTTGGCACTCAACTCGCGGATTCCCGAGGTGACATTGCGGTAATCTATGCATAGGGGTTGATGCACGTTCTCGTCTTTTGTTTCTCCGGTAGAAATCTTGGGGCACTCTTTGAGATTCTTTGTGTTGGATTGAGTATTATGAATCTGAATTTGCTTTGGTATTATTTTAGTACGAACTCTTGATAGATCGATCAGAAAGAATAGCTTGTTGTTATTTTAGTACGAACTCTAGGATAGATTGATCGGAAAGAATAGCTTTGAGGTGCTTTCGTACCCTACAAACAATTTCTTCTTATGTTCTCTGCTAGATAAGAACTTTGGAGTGATTCTTCATCGCACGTTGAGGGAAGGTTATATGATCCAATTATATTAGCATTGTTGAGAGATTGCACTACCGAAAGTACGGACCCTAGGCCTCATTTTCAAGCATTGCAATATCATTTGTGCTCACTTTTGTTACTTGTTACCTTACTGTTTTTTATTGTTACTATTACAAAAATCAATATCCACTATCATTATTACGCTTGTATCGCCATCTCTTCGCCGAACTAGTGCACCTATACAAATTACCATTGTATTTGGTGTGTTGGGGACACAAGAGACTTTTTGTTATGTGGTTGCAGGGTTGTTTGAGAGAGACCATCTTCATCCTACGCCTCCCACGGATTGATAAACCTTAGGTCATCCACTTGAGGGAAAATTGCTACTGTCCTACAAAACTCTGCGCTTAGAGGCCCAACACGAGTCTACAAGAACAAGTTGTGTAGTAGACATCAGTCCTCCACCTCGGTGACCTCCAGCATCGCAATCACCTGGACGATCATCTGCGTCGCGCAGTCTTCGGGCTTGACGGAGAAGTCAGCCACCAAGTGGTTGAAGAGCACGACACCCATCGGGCTGTGGTAGTACTGTGTTATCTCTCCTGCTTGAAGAGCGTTTCCGTTGGCGTGGATGTAGTCACGTTTTATCTTGGTCACTGTACCTGCAAAAGGAGAAGACAATATCAATGACCCTATCATCTGGCGGCATCAATCGATCATTACTGCGCAAAAGATTTTGGTTATGACTAGTTGTTGCTGAACCAAAAACATTTGAAATTTTGAAAGCATGGATGCAATGCAGTGTATGTACATTACCTGTGCGTTACAACTGAAGCTGTGACAATTGATGATGTTTGCATCACGTTCTTGCCAGATACCTCAACAACATCCCATACTTTACCTGAACCATTGAGCAAGTAAGAGACAACTAATAATAATATGTGATGCAGCTACGGTTGCGCATATCAAATCTCTTGAACTAATACAAATATAGTTCTGATCATACATTAGCTCTTAGAACTGTTTTAGACTTTTATTTAAATTCAGGCATCTTAACCCTGTGCACTCTATAATAGTAGTACGCTAAATACTTGGGATTTGCTGGGGGAGGCTCAGTAAAACATAAAATCCAAATCACAGTATGATTTCATATTATTTGGTGGTTTCATAATGCGACTGTTAATCGGATCCATCTTTAGATCAATAAATTCCATTTTTGTTCGGAGCAGAATCACTGACTACCTAGACTTCTAACTTAAAAGTTCAGAAACTAGAGAATAACCAGAGCATTCTACTAGCTGCCTTTATATGCAAGAATACAAATAAAAATGGTTAAACTTCATATTTGGTCAAGCGAATGTAACATGCACAAAACTAGTGGCAAAAGCTTACCAAATCCGTCCAGTGAAGCAAGAATAACTTCACCAGGCATTAACTTGAAGAACTTCTAGGCAGGTTTGGAGTAGACCACAGTTCTCGTAACAAATCCTGAGACCTTGAGAACACCTGAGAGGATTGAGTTTGCTACCCTGTTGGACATTTTAGTTCAGGTTAGACACTCTTGAATCAATAGTTACAAAACACAAAATCCAGTAGGTTATTTTCTTTCTTTTTAGCACATGCACATGAATCAATAGTAACAACTAGAGGTTGGTCCATACTTGTTGCACGAGACGTGAAGAAGGCCGGGTCCCCTCTTTCTTGAATCCAAGTTAGACACTACCCCGAGACGTGAAGAAGGCTAGCTCCCCTCCTTCTGCAAATAGCTCAGGTGCATGAAGTTGTAAGGAATCTAAATACAATGAACTCATTGTAATGTATAATAACAAGAAAAAAACATGAATCCTAAAGAGAAAGACCAATCTATGAGCCAGGTTGATAGTTTTGAGACACAGGAAAGGATAATGTCGGTAACAGTCTTCATTAACAAGAACAATGGGCCGAGATTTCTCAAATGACATTTGTTTCATGAAAAATGATTAGTAGTAGCATAAGCATACCCTCTGATCATTGCATAATTTATATTAACCATGGAGAAAGCCTGCAAATTAAGCTACGAAATAATCTAGCCTCAGTACACTCTTAAGAATGAAATTCTATATGCAGGTTTTCCAGCAAACCAGATAGGGAATCAGTCATAACAGGAACCCAACACTTGACAGAAACAATTTCAGGTTTCATATATCAGTAATTCAGCATATGAGTTGCAATCAAGGGAAAATTAGTCTACTACTTTAAAACTAAAATCGGCATCCTTATGTTGTATGCATAGCACAGTACTAATGTCCATGTGATGTGTTTTCAATCTAGTTTATATTCTGTCAAGTTTGGCATGTAGGTTAGCGTTATCATGTCAGTTGAATAAGTTGTCTTCACATGCCAAATTGAGCAAGGTTGGGGATGGGATGCAAATGCAACGGAACCAATTCAAAGGTGATGGCTTGGTGCCTGTTAGGTGAGTGCTTGTTATATCTGGTTCACTTTGTGTGAGCCTGGGATTGCAGGATTGCAGGTAAATGCATGGATGCAAACTGGCAGAGCAAGTGTATACCATTGATTGTTGCTTCTGTTAAGATTTCACCCTGCTTTGATTCTCTGACAGCAGCACTACAATGTTGTGTTGGCTCACCTATTTGCTTGCTTGTAATTCTAGGTGGAAGGAGAGGAGACCGGGTAGATGATGGTTTGCTTCACTAACTTCTCATCTTCTCCTTTGCTTCCAAACAGACGTTTACGCGGCAGAAATGGGTTGGAGATATCATATGTAGTATTAGAGTAACCACATCCAAGGTTTGCTTTGCCTGGTTGCTGGTATAAAATGTGCAAACCCGTGTGCAAGGAAGATCCTCTATTTTCACATAATAATTCAGAGTTGCTCCGATTACATTCAGACACAAGGGAGCCTAACTGCATACTGGTTTCAGCATATAGGTAATATATCATCGGCAGACTCGTTTCAGCATATAGATATACTAATTAATATCACCGACGATTCTCCGTGGCGGGCGACTAAACATTGCTGCCATTACTGATTATTTCCCTGAGATTGGCCAAGATGCATGGAACGTAGCACCCACGTGCACCATCTTCACCTACCAAAGTCCGCAGATCCGATCGCCTTATATATCCCTATACTAAAGTTGTTGGTTAGACTCTAGATAGCTTCAGGCTGGTAGCCTGCCTGATAGTCATCCACTCCAGAGGATTCTAGAGCAGAAGAGCTGGTGCTCAGGCAGTGGGAGCATCATGCTTTCTATACGATGTATCTTTTATTTGTTGATCCTTGATACATCTCCAACGTATCTATAATTTTTTATTGTTCCATGCTATTATATTATCTATCTTGGATGTTTTATATGCATTTATATGCTATTTTATATTATTTTTGGGACTAACCTATTAACCTAGAGCCCGGTGCCAGTTTCTGTTTTTCCCCTTGTTTTTGAGCTTTACAGAAAAGGAATATCAAATGGAGTCCAAACGAGCTGGAAATTTACGGTGATTTTTTATGGCCCAGAAGAAGCCTACGGAGCATCGGAGTTGGGCCAGAAGAGTCCCGAGGCAACCACAAGGGTAGGGGGCGCGCCCCCTAGCTTGTGGGTCCCTCGGGAACCCCCCTGGCGTGAAACCGACGCCAAAAATTCCTATAAATAGAGAAACCTCCAGAAAGAAACCTAGATCGGGAATTCCGCCGCCGCAAGCCTCTGTAGCCATGAAAAACCAATCGGGAGCCCGTTCCGGCACCCTGCCGGAGGGGGAAACCATCACCGGTGGCCATCTTCATCATCTCGGTGGTGTCCATGATGAGGAGGGAGTAGTTCACCCTCGGGGCTGAGGGTATGTACCAGTAGCTATGTGTTTGATCTCTCTCTCTCTCTCGTGTTCTTGATTTGGCACAATCTTGATGTACCGTGAGCTTTGTTATTATAGTTGGATCATATGGTGTTTCTCCCCCTCTACCTTCTTGTGATGAATTGAGTTTTACCTTTGAGGTTTCATTATGATCGGATTGAATACTATTATGGATTTGAGAACACTTGATGTATGTCTTGCGTGGGATACCCGTGGTGACAATTGGGTGTTCTATTTATTCACTTGATGTATGTTTTGGCACTCAACTCGCGGATTCCCGAGGTGACATTGTGGTAATCTATGCATAGGGGTTGATGCACATTTTCGTCCTTGTTTCTCCGGTAGGAATCTTGGGGCACTCTTTGAGGTTCTTTGTGTTGGATTGAATATTATGAATCTGAAGTTGTTTGATGCATATTGTATAATTGACCCACGGATACTTGTGGTGACATTGGAGTATCTAGGTGACATTAGGCTTGATTGATGTGTATCATATGGTGTTATTTCACTATGAACTCTAGGGCTGTTTGTGACACTTATAGGAATAGCTCAATGGATTAATTGGAAAGAATAACTTTGAGGTGGTTTCGTACCCTACAAGCAATTTTATCTTATGTTCTCCGCGATAGGAACTTTGGAGTGACTTTTGTCGCATGTTGAGGGATTGCCATATGATTTAATTATGTTATCATTGTTGAGAGAACTTTCACTAGTGAAAGTATGAACCCTAGGCCTTGTTTCCAAGCATTGCAATACCGTTTTCGCTCACTTTTGTTACTTGCTACCTTGCTGTTTTTATATTTTCAGATTACAAAAACCTATATCTACTATCCATATTACACTTGTATCACCATCTCTTCGCCAAACTATTGCACATATACAATTTACCATTGTATTGGGTGTGTTGGGGACACAAGAGACTCTTTGTTATTTGGTTGCAGGGTTGTTTGAGAGAGACCATCTTCAGCCTACGCCTCCCACGGATTGATAAACCTTAGGTCATCCACTTGAGGGAAATTTTCTACTGTCCTACAAAACTCTGCACTTGGAGGCCCAACAACATCTACAAGGATAAAGTTGCATAGTAGACATCAATCCTATGCTTAAATTACTCATTCCTTAAAAAATTTGGACTGAATGTGCCGAGACGGATGACTTAACTACTATAGTATTAGCATCATTGTAACACCCCCTTGTAATAAGCTCTGTGACACTCTGTCAAAACTGCCAAGTCATGATCATTTGTAGTGCCAGGTCATATGGGTTAATGATCCAATTCAAATTCACATCTGAAAATCAACTCAAATTCAAAAGTGAATTATATAGTTGATCAAACACTGTTGGGAAAATGTTCATTAAATGGCAAATAATCCAGGAACATTTCTAAAACCAATATCAAAATATTTGGAGTTGGATAAGTGACTCAAACAAGATGCAACAGCCCCAAAACAGCAATATTAATTCATTTAAAATCATTACAAGTTCTAAGGGTTTCCAAATCTGTCCAAATCACTTTTGGGTGAGAGCTAATATTGCATTGCAATATTTGGGACAACTCTCACGTTTTTCAAAAGTGTAGAATTGCCCTAACTATTTCAAAACAGAAAAGGAAAGAAAAACAGAAAATTAAGAAAAAGAAAAAGGCTAAAGCTGGACTGGTCCAAGTGCACAGTGCACTGGCCCAGCCTAGCCGGCCACCTCACCTCCCTCCTCGTGCGTGTCGGCGCGCCCGCGCCAGCCGGGCGGCGACACGGCGACGGTGCCGACGCCACCGACAGCCGGAGGGGATAAGGGCGAGGCCATTCACTCC
Source organism: Thinopyrum elongatum (assembly GCA_011799875.1). Classification (NCBI taxonomy): domain Eukaryota; kingdom Viridiplantae; phylum Streptophyta; class Magnoliopsida; order Poales; family Poaceae; genus Thinopyrum; species Thinopyrum elongatum. The sequence goes on along the minus strand of CM022302.1, from coordinate 145,269,260 downwards.
CCCTAGCCCCTCCATCACTCTCTCCCTCTCATCCTCGCTAGCTCCGCCCGTTCTCCTCCAGATCCACGCGAGGCCGAACGGATCTGCCGCCGTTCGTCGCCGTTCTCGTGGCCAGCGACGCCGCCTCGCCTCGCCATCGTGTCCAGGAGACGCGCCGTGATCGACCGCGTCGCCTGCTCCATCGAATCGTAGCGTGGAGGCCCTGCAGCCACTGCTCGCCGTCGCCCCCTTTCTTCTTCGACTCCGGAGCTCGCCGACGGCTGCGACCTTCTCTGCTGCTACTAAACTGCCACGGGTCTTTCTTGACCACGCGGTGAGCTCCCCTCTGCCCTCTGTCCTTCTCTGGAGCGCTCAGCCCCGCTCTATCTAGGATGCCACCGCATCCGAGCTCCGATCGTCGCCGCGTTAGCCATTGCCGAGCCCCCGAGCTTCTGCAGCTCGAACCAGCTGCGCCAACGCGCTCCTGGAGGTCCGTAGCTCCACCCTAGCTAGCTAGTATGCGCGAGAGCGCCGCGCAGCCGCGATCCCGTCCGGGCCCAAACTCCGGCGCCCGCGTCGTCGCTCGCCGTCGACGCCATGGTCCATCTCCGGCCACGCCATCGCCCGGGATCGACGCGGCGTTGAGTCCTCTTTCGAACGCGCTATTCCGCACGCCAAACGGTGGTCGGAACTGCGATTCCGGCCACGTCCCGGGCACGCCGCCGCGCGATTTGGTCGCCGGCCGCGCTGAGTTGGCAGGTCCGGGGCCACCCCCCAGTGACACTGCCAGTGGCCGCCACTGGCCCCGTTGACCAGTTGACCTGGTCAACGCCGCTGACGTGGCTGACCCAGGGCCACTGACAAGCGGGCCCCACCGCTCAGATAATTAACTAAAATGATTTTGTAAATAAAATAAATTAATTACCCTAATTAATCTATGACAGGTGGGTCCAGTAGCTTAAGTAGCTAATTAGTTTAAATTAACTCTGTTTAACACTAACAGAGGCTGACATGTGGGTCCCAATGGACCCACATGTCAGGTTTGACTGGTCAGCCGTCCTGTTGACTTGCTGATGTCAGCATGTCGTCAGGCTGACATCATAAATCTTTTTCTGATAAATATTTAAATTCCAGAAATTCAAATAATCTTTAAAAATTAATAACTTTTAAACCGTAGCTCGGATCGAAAAAGTTAAAACATGAAAGTTGCTCAGAACGACGAGGCGAGTCTGATCGTGCCGTCTGTTTCTGCATCGGAACCCCCTACATAGAGGAACTCGTAACTCCGGACCCGAATCCGGTAGATGAATAGTGCACACACGTCGGATAATAAATCCCAGATTAATTCTAAAAATAACTAAATTGACTTAGATGCATATTTAGGCAACCCTGCACTGCATCATAGCATCACACGCACCGTATTGCTTTTGTTTGCATTATGTTTACCTGTTTCTTTCCCCTTTTCTCTCTCGGTAGACCCCGACGTTGACGTAACTCCCGAGGCAGACGCAGCTCAGGAGTACGACTACGTCCCCGATGATACCACTGAAGACCTTGCCCTTGCCCCAGAGCAAACAGGCAAGCACCCCCATTTTGAGCATGCCTATATCACCTATTCCCTTCTCTCTTATGCTTGCATTAGAACTGCTACTGCTACTGTTTTCCTATATCTGCTGCGTAGCATGATTATTGTACCCTGCCTTGTTACCTTACTGGTTATCCTAGACTGATTAGTATAGGCTGGGTAGAGACACGACAGAGACCCCCACTTGATCCCTACTGCCCTGCTGGATATCAGAAGACCCGATCATCGGGATTGAAGACTAGACCCTGGCACCGCACATCACTTCCCCTTAGCTGCCGACACTGCTGGGTTACCGTCGAGTGCCGAGGGAGATACCTCGTCAGCACTTCTGATGTTAACCTTATCGGTTAGTTACTCGGTCGTGGTAAGCGAGGGTGATTCCTCCTACACCACCCCCGATAACGACATCGTCGCGCAACCTCTCAAGTGTGGACCTCGAGGGTGATTCCTCCTTCGTTCACCTTGATGATAACATCGAGCGGGAATTCCATCGAGGGTGATTCCTCAGGGTTTCCTTCGGTGTCAGAGACACAGGTACTGTTGTTGAGTTGAATTGCACTAAACCATGATACTAAAGACGGGTCGGCCCTGAGGGGTACCCGCGTGAGCTTAATGCGAAGTGATGTGGAGTCGGGTTGACCTGGATGGTGCCCGCGAGATAACTACGAGGCGTGGCCGGGCATTCTTAGCCCTTGCCGCAAGTCCTCGAGACGGGGCGACGGGGTCACATCGATAGTGAGTCTCTGTTCGTTTCCGCGCGCTCCTAATCCACTACGGTTTGGATATTTGATCCGAGGGGCCTCTGGCCCGATAGCACTAACCATCACGTGGGCATAGTATGGGCGTTCTGCGTCGTATACTTCAGCCGGAGCTTAATAGACGTCAGCGACTGAGCGGCGCGCGCTGAATTGGACTGGGAACGCAATCACGCTTGTATAAGGGGTTGCTAGGTCTGTTTTCAGCCGCGTACTCAACGTGCAGGATTTCCCGGGGCGAAGGCCCAAGACCTCTGGGCGCATAGGTTTAGTCCGGCGTGCTGACCTCTCTGTTAGGTTTTCGGTCGGGTTGCGGCGTGTTGCTTAGCCGAGGCCGGGCATGACCCAGAAAAGTGTGTCCGGCCAGAGTTAAGCGAGCGTGGTGGGTAAGTTGGTGCACCCCTGCAGGGAAGAAATTTCTATCGATAGCCTGTCCTACGGTAACGGACACTCGGAGTTGTATCCCGATCGGTACAACTAGAACTTGATATGAGAACTGGATAGTACGGCTCTGGGATTGCTTTCTCGCAGGGAGTCGAGAAAGGATCTCAGGTCGAGGTTGATGATACTACTACTACTACTTTATATTATGTTCATATGTACTCTTCTATTGCTGCAAGGCTGTCGAAGATTGTTAAAGATGCTAGTCTTTGATAGGACTAGGCTTCCCCCTCTATTCTGGCATTTCTGCAACCCAGTCCACATATACAGCCCCCTTTGAAAATGATGCATATGTAGTGTAGATCCTTGCTTGCTGAGTACTTCGGATGAGTACTCACGTTTGCTTTATTTTCTTTTTTTCCCATATTCCATTTGATGCCACCAGACGACGGAGCCCCTGAGCCAGACGCCCCAGCCGACGACCAGTACTACTACCCGCCTGGCGAGTACTACTACTACGAGGAGCCGACTGACGACCAGGAGTAGGATCGGAGGGTCCAGGGCAGGAGGCCTATGCCTTTCGATCGTAGTATTTTATTTTACCCCGCCTCTGTGAAGGCCTATTTTTCTCTCTGTAATATATCTGTACTCAGATATCTGATGCTTCCGCTGACGCTTGTATGCCATCGAGCTATGTATTCGAGCCCTCGAGGCCCTGGCTTGTAATATAAAGCTTGTATGACTTTATTTATGTTTTAGAGTTGTGTTGTGATATCTTCAAGTGAGTCCTTAGGCTTGATCGTGCGCATTTGCGTGTATGATTAGTGGACGATTAAGCCGGGGTCGTCACAGGTTGGTATCAGAGCCGACTGCCTCTAGGTATCCCCCTTCCCAATTCCTTGGCCGAAGTTGAGTCTAGTGGTCGAAAACTGTTTTACTAACTTGGCTGTGTGGCTTACGGGCCCACGTCGCCAACTGGGTGGTATTAGGATCTTTTATTCCTCGTCTTTACTCTGGGATTCTAATCTCTCATCTATTCGGGTTTAATAAAATTTACTAACACCGACATTTAGGTTCTCGTTAAATTCTATCCACCCGGAGAGCTGGATTCAGTGCGATTTCCCTGTCTTTGATCTGATTAGTCTGATAATCATTTTCCTTTCCATTGTTTTGTTTAACCTTTCTCTCCGAGTTGTATTATACTCCGAGTTGTCATTCGATAAGACCGGATTCTGCATCAGAGTGCACAAGGAGAGTACGATCCAGCAAGTTGATCGATCTTCGGTGTTTTCTAAACTCGACTTGAGGTTGGGTTATCACCAGATCCGTGTCCGCAAAGAGGATATTCCGAAGACTGCATTCGTTACTCGTTATGGCTCTTACGAGTACACAGTCATGTCGTTTGGCTTAACAAACGCTCCAGCTACCTTCTCCCGCTTAATGAATTACATATTCATGGATTACCTCGACAAATTCGTCGTGGTATATCTGGATGATATCCTGGTTTATTCGAAGAACAAAGAAGAACATGCTGAGCACCTTCGTCTTGTTCTGGAGAGACTGCGAGAGCACAAGTTATATGCCAAATACTCTAAGTGCGAATTCTGGCTTTCTGAGGTAACCTACCTTGGACACGTCATCTCCAAGGATGGTATCGCAGTTAACCCGGAACGAGTTCAGGCTATTCTTGACTGGACCCCTCCGAAGAATGTCAAACAAGTCAGAAGTTTCCTCGGGCTTGCAAGTTATTGTCGCCGTTTCATCAAAAATTTCTCCAAGATTGCCAAGCCCCTGACTAATCTGCTCCACAAAGGCGTTAAGTTTGAGTGGACAGACAAATGTCAGGAAAGCTTCCAGACCCTCAAGGACAAGCTGACATCTCCTCCAGTCCTTGCTCCTCCAGACTCCGGCAAAGACTTTGTGATCTTCTGCGACGCCTCTCGCCAAGGACTAGGTTGCGTCCTAATGCAAGAGCGAAGAGTAATTGCTTATGCTTCGCGACAACTGCGTCCACATGAAGAGAATTACCCAGTGCATGACCTCGAACTTGCTGCTGTCATTTATGCTTTGAAGCAGTGGCGTCATTACCTCCTTGGTAATCAGTGTGAGATTTACACCGATCATCAGAGCTTGAAGTACTTATTCACTCAACCGGAACTTAATCTTCGTCAGCAGCGTTGGTTGGAAACAATCACAGATTATGATTGTGGAATTTCATACACTCCCGGCAAAGCTAATGTGATGGCTGATGCCTTGAGCCGCAAGTCATATTGTAGTAACCTCATGGTTAAGCAAGCTCAACCACAGCTATATGAAGAATTGCGCAAGCTGAACCTTTGTATCATTCCGCAAGGTTCTCTTAATGACCTTGTGATACAACCAGATCTTGAGAAAGCTGTCAAGATTGTGCATGCTAAAGATGCTGAAATTGATCTAATGAAGAAAGAGCTTCACCTTGAAAAGTACAGGGATTTCTCGATTGCTGAAGATGGAACCTTGTACTTCCCAGACAGCATTGTAGTACCTCGCTTCGAACTAATGACTGACAAAGTCATGAAGGAGGCCCATGATACGCCGCTATCTATCCATCCGGGTAGTACCAAGATGTATCGAGATCTTCATCAAAGGTACTGGTGGTCTAGAATGAAGCAAGATATTGCTCGATACGTTGCCGAATGTGACGTTTGTCGTCGCATGAAGGCAGAACATCAGAAACCTGCTGGAATTCTGCAACCGCTCCCTATTCCTCTGTGGAAGTGGGATAAAGTACAAATGGACTTCATTACTAGTCTTCCCAAGTCTCAGAAGGGTCACGATGCTATTCTTGTCGTCGTTGACCAACTTTCCAAGGTTGCACACTTTCTGCCAGTTAAGGAGACTATTACTGCTAGTCAGTTAGCAGAGCTATATATCTCCAGAATTGTTTCACTCCATGGTATTCCCAAGGAAATCAGTTCAGACCATGGCAGCATTTTCACTGGCCATTTCTGGGAAAGTTTCCAGAAAGCAATGGGAACTCATATTACATGGAGTTCAGCTTATCATCCACAATCCCAAGGCCAAGTTGAGCGCGTTAATCAAGTGCTTGAAGACATGCTTCAAGCTTGTGTTATATCCTTCGGTAAGAAATGGGAGGAATCTCTCCCGTATGCCAAGTTCTCTTATAACAACAGCTATCAAGCCAGCTTGAAGATGGCCCCCTTTGAGGTTCTTTATGGTCGTAAATGTCGAACCCCTCTGAATTGGTCAGAAACTGGGGAACGACCTCTTGTTGGACCGGACATTATTCAGCATGCCGAAGAACAAGTCCGAATTGTCCGGGAGAATCTCAAAGCAGCTCAAGACCGTCAGAAGAGTAATTATGACCGTAAGCGATGGGGTGTGATCTATCAACCTGGTGATCAAGCTTATCTTCGTGTCACTCCAATGAAGGGCACCCGTCGTTTCGGAATCAAGGGCAAGCTAGCTCCTCGCTATATTGGTCCTTTCCGCATCGTGGCTAGACGTGGACAAGTGGCATATAAATTAGAGTTGCCACCGCAATTCTCCCATATTCATGATGTCTTCCACGTGTCGCAACTCCGAAAGTGCTTCAAGGAATCCCCGCACCGTGCAGTGGATCATGAGATGCTCGAGCTACAAGATGATCTTTCCTATAAGGAGCATCCGATCCGCTTCCTCGACGAAGCGGAACGTCGAACTCGTCAGAAGACGACCAAGTTCCTAAAAGTGCAGTGGTCGAATCACACTGAAGATGAAGCCACTTGGGAACGCGAGGATCATCTTCGGGAAGAATATCCCGGACTCTTTCCTTCTACCTCCTAAATTCTCGGGACGAGAACTTCTTTTAGAGGAGGAGAACTTGTAACACCCCCTTGTAATAAGCTCTGTGACACTCTGTTAAAACTGCCAAGTCATGATCATTTGCAGTGCCAGGTCATATGGGTTAATGATCCAATTCAAATTCACATCTGAAAATCAACTCAAATTCAAAAGTGAATTATATAGTTGATCAAACACTGTTGGGAAAATGTTCATTAAATGGCAAATAATCCAGGAACATTTCTAAAACCAATATCAAAATATTTGGAGTTGGATAAGTGACTCAAACAAGATGCAACAGCCCCAAAACAGCAATATTAATTCATTTAAAATCATTACAAGTTCTAAGGGTTTCCAAATCTGTCCAAACCACTTTTGGGTGAGAGCTAATATTGCATTGCAATATTTGGGACAACTCTCACATTTTTCAAAAGTGTAGAATTGCCCTAACTATTTCAAAACAGAAAAGGAAAGAAAAACAGAAAATTAAGAAAAAGAAAAAGGCTAAAGCTGGACTGGTCCAAGTGCACAGTGCACTGGCCCAGCCCAGCCGGCCCACCTCACCTCCCTCCTCGTGCGTGTCGGCGCGCCCCTGGTCACGCGCGCCCGCGCCAGCCGGGCGGCGACACGGCGACGGTGCCGACGCCACCGACAGCCGGAGGGGATAAGGGCGAGGCCATTCACTCCCTCTAGCCCCTCCATCACTCTCTCCCTCTCATCCTCGCTCGCTTCGCCCGTTCTCCTCTAGATCCACGCGAGGCCGAACGGATCCGCCGCCGTTCGTCGCCGTTCTCGTGGCCAGCGACGCCGCCTCGCCTCGCCCTCGTGTCCAGGAGACGCGCCGTGATCGACCGCGTCGCCTGCTCCGTCGAATCGTAGCGTGGAGGCCCTGCAGCTGCTGCTCGCCGTCGCCCCCTTTCTTCTTCGACTCCGGAGCTCGCCGGCGGCTGCGACCTTCTCTGCTGCTACTAAACTGCCACGGGTCTTTCTTGACCACGCGGTGAGCTCCCCTCTGCCCTCTGTCCTTCTCTGGAGCCGCTCAGCCCCGCTCTATCTAGGACGCCACCGCATCCGAGCTCCGACCGTCGCCGCGTTAGCCATTGCCGAGCCCCCGAGCTTCTGCAGCTGGAACCAGCTGCGCCAACGCGCTCCTGGAGGTCCGTAGCTCCACCCTAGCTAGCTAGTATGCGCGAGAGCACCGCGCAGCCGCGATCCCGTCCGGGCCCGAACTCCGGCGCCCGCGTCGTCGCTCGCCGTCGACGCCATGGTCCATCTCCGGCCACGCCATCGCCCGGGATCGACGCGGCGTTGAGTCCTCTTTCGAACGCGCTATTCCGCACGCCAAACGGTGGCCGGAACTGCGATTCCGGCCACGTCCCGGGCATGCCGCCGCGCGATTTGGTCGCCGGCCGCGCTGAGTTGGCAGGTCCGGGGCCACCCCCAGTGACACTGCTAGTGGCCCCCACTGGCCCCGTTGACCAGTTAACCTGGTCAACGCCGCTGACGTGGCTGACCCAGGGCCACTGACAAGCGGGCCCCACCGCTCAGATAATTAACTAAAATGATTTTGTAAATAAAATAAATTAATTACCCTAATTAATCTATGACAGGTGGGTCCAGTAGCTTAAGTAGCTAATTAGTTTAAATTAACTCTGTTTAACACTAACAGAGGCTGACATGTGGGTCCCACTGGACCCACATGTCAGGTTTGACTGGTCAGCCGTCCTGTTGACTTGCTGATGTCAGCATGTCATCAGGCTGACGTCATAAATCATTTTCTGATAAATATATAAATTCTAGAAATTCAAATAATCTTTAAAAATTAATAACTTTTAAACCGTAGCTCGGATCGAAAAACTTAAAACATGAAAGTTGCTCAGAACGATGAGACGAGTCTGATCGTGCCGTATGTTTCTGCATCGGAACCCCCTACGTAGAGGAACTCGTAACTCCGGACCCGAATCCGGCAGATGAATAGTGCACACACGTCGGATAATAAATCCCAGATTAATTCTAAAAATAACTAAATTGCCTTATATGCATATTTAGGCAACCCTGCACTGCATCATAGCATCATACGCACCGTATTGCTTTTGTTTGCATTATGTTTACCTGTTTCTTCCCCCTCTTCTCTCTCGGTAGACCCCGACGTTGACGTAACTCCCGAGGCAGACGCAGCTCAGGAGTACGACTACGTCCCCGACGATACCACTGAAGACCTTGCCCTTGCCTCAGAGCAAACAGGCAAGCACCCCCATTTTGAGCATGCCTATATCGCCTATTCCCTTCTCTCTTATGCTTGCATTAGAACTGCTACTGCTACCGTTTTCCTATATCTGCTGCATAGCCTGATTATTGTACCCTGCCTTGTTACCTTACTGGTTATCCTAGACTGATTAGTATAGGCTGGGTAGAGACACGACAGAGACCCCCACTTGATCCCGACTGCCCTGCTGGATATCAGAAGACCCGATCATCGGGATTGAAGACTAGACCCTGGCACCGCACATCACTTCCCCTTAGCTGCCGACACTGCTGGGTTACCGTCGAGTGCCGAGGGAGATACCTCGTCAGCACTTCTGATGTTAACCTTGTAGGTTAGTTACTCGGTCGTGGTAAGCGAGGGTGATTCCTCCTACGCCACCCCCGATAACGACATCGTCGCGCAACCTCTCAACTGTGGACCTCAAGGGTGATTCCTCCTTCGTTCACCTTGATGATAAGATCGAGCGGGAATTCCATCGAGGGTGATTCCTCAGGGTTTCCTTCGGTGTCAGACACACAGGTACTGTTGTTGAGTTGAATTGCACTAAACCTTGATACTAAAGACGGGTCGGCCCTGAGGGGTACCCGTGCGAGCTTAATGCGAAGTGATGTGGAGTCGGGTTGACCTGGATGGTGCCCGCGAGATAACTACGAGGCGTGGCCGGGCATTCTTAGCCCTTGCCGCAAGTCCTCAAGACGGGGCGACGGGGTCACATCGATCGTGAGTCTCTGTTCGTTTCCGCGCGCTCCTAATCCACTATGGTTTGGATATTTGATCCGAGGGGCCTCTGGCCTGATAGCACTAACCATCACGTGGGCATAGTATGGGCGTTCTGCGTCGTATACTTCAGCCGGAGCTTAATAGACGTCAGCGACTGAGCAGCGCGCGCTGAATTGGACTGGGAACGCAATCGCGCTTGTATAAGGGGTTGCTAGGTCTGCTTTCAGCCGCGTACGCAACGTGCAGGAGTTCCCGGGGCGAAGGCCCAAGACCCCTGGGCGCATAGGTTTAGTCCGGCGTGCTGACCTCTCTGTTAGGTATTCGGTCGGGTTGCGGCGTGTTGCTTAGCCGAGGCTGGGCATGACCCAGAAAAGTGTGTCCGGCCAGAGTTAAGCGAGCGTGGTGGGTAAGTTGGTGCACCCCTGCAGGGAAGAAACTTCTATCGATAGCCTACCTACGGTAACGGACACTCGGAGTTGTATCCCGATCGGTACAACTAGAACTTGATATGAGAACTGGATAGTACGGCTCTGGGATTGCTTTCTCGCAGGGAGTCGAGAAAGGATCTCAGGTCGAGGTTGATGATACTACTACTACTACTTTATATTATGTTCATCTGTACTCTTCTATTGCTGCAAGACTGTCGAAGATTGTTGAAGATGCTAGTCTTCGATAGGACTAGGCTTCCCCCTCTATTCTGGCATTTCTGCAGCCCAGTCCACATATACAGCCCCCTTTGAAAATGATGCATATGTAGTGTAGATCCTTGCTTGCTGAGTACTTCGGATGAGTACTCATGTTTGCTTTATTTTCTTTTTTTCCCCATATTCCATTTGATGCCACCAGACGACGGAGCCCCTGAGCCAGACGCCCCAGCCGACGACCAGTACTACTACCCGCCTGGCGAGTACTACTACTACGAGGAGCCGACTGATGACCAGGAGTAGGATCGGAGGGTCCAGGGCAGGAGGCCTACGCCTTTCGATCGTAGTATTTTATTTTACCCCGCCTCTGTGAAGGCCTATTTCTCTCTCTGTAATATATCTGTACTCAGATATCTGATGCTTCCGCTGACGCTTGTATGCCATCGAGCTATGTATTCGAGCCCTCGAGGCCCTGGCTTGTAATATAAAGCTTGTATGACTTTATTTATGTTTTAGAGTTGTGTTGTGATATATTCAAGTGAGTCCTTAGGCTTGATCGTACGCATTTGCGTGTATGATTAGTGCACGAATAAGCCGGGGTCGTCACAATCATCAGAGTTGCAGAGTAGTGAGTGACCGAGTGAGGGGCTCACCAAGGTAGAAGGTCTTGGCGTACTAGGCGGAGACCTCGCCGCAGCGGTCGTAGGCGTCGCCGAGGAGGCCCCAGCCGAGCTTGGCGTTGCCCTCCTGCTCCAGCTGCTCGTCCCGCCATCGGCGCCTACCCGCATCGGCCTCCCGCGCTGCCCGGCATCCCAACAGGTCCTCCACCAGCGTGGCCCGCCGCAGCAACACCTCGTACACCGCCTCCTCCGTCGCCGTCCGCGCCGGCACTAGGCTCGCCCTCGAGGCCGCCGCGCCGCCCCGCCTCCACGCCGCGGCGGGAGCAGCCCGGGACGGGGACGACAACGATTGGAGAATCCCGCCATGGATCGGATAGAGGGAGAGACGAAGACGACAGCGATCGGAGAAGAACAGGGAGGGGATCCCAGTGGCAGAGTAGAGGAGAGGAGGTGGAAGGGAGGCCTGCAAAGGAGAGGAGAGGAGGTGGAGGGGATCTGGATCGTGGTTGGGTGGGGTGTCGGAGTAAACTGGGACAATTGGTGGGGTGGGAATGGATCGGCGGTGGTGGGATTGGACTGAAAGGCTAGTAGTAGCGCAGGGTGTCTCGCCGGCGCTACTACTATCCACTTAGTAGTAGCGTAGGTTTACAACCCACGCTATTACTACGGTCTGTCCGCGGGGGCACGGTCGAGAATATTTACTAATAGTGTATTATTTTTGGTCACGCGCTACTAGTAAATAGCAGTAGCGTGGGTCAATATAGCGCGCTACTAGTAAGCAATTGTCTATAAGCTTTTCCTTAGTAGTGCTTGTCCCAAAAACGAGCAGGACCACGAACAATGGCAAACCTAGATTGCAAAACCCCGGATGCTCTTTCAATATCTTTTCGGGCTGCCTCTTGTACTCTTGCAAATTCACATTGTTTCCTAGTTTGGGGGTCTTTGATGCTCTTGACAAATGTGCACCAAGAAGGGTTGATACCATCTGCAAGATAGTACCCCTTTGTGTATTCATGCCCATTGATAGTGTAGTTGCAAGCAGGAGAATCACCACTAGCAAGCCTAGCAAACAAATGAGACCGTTGCAACACATTGATATCATTCAGAGTACCCGGCATACCAAAAAAGCAATGCCAAATCCATAAATCCTCAGATGCTACGGCCTCTAGCACAATTGTTGCATCACAAGACTTGCCACAATACATTCTCTGCCATGCCTTCGGGCAGTTTTTCCAAGTCCAATGCATACAATCAATGCTTCCTAGCATGCCAGGCCAACCTCTTCTCTCACTTGATGCCATCAACTTTTTTGTGTCTTCCTCGTTGGGTGCCCGAAGATATTCAGGACCAAAGACACGGATGGTCACTTTGGCAAACCTACGCACTGACTCAATTGTACTATCTTCACCAATGCGAAGGTACTCATCGGCATAGTTAGCCGGAATGCGGTATGCACTCAGGGACAGTCTATGGAGGTGATTAATAGCATCCTAATTTCAAAACAATAGGATTCACAACCATCGCTTGTTTTTGTAGTTAGAGCAGAAGAGCCAGAATACAAACATAGTTTTTTTTTCTTTTTTGAAAAGGAGGATTACCCCCGGAGAGTACAAACATAGTAGTAGAAGAAATAAAACTCCATCTAAAATAATGTCGGAACAGAGGGATGTTGGGGACAGTGTTGTTACCATATGACCCAAGGAACCTTGATTTGTACTCCCTCCGTAAAGAAATATAAGAGCGTTTAGATCCCTAATTTACGGAGGGAGTATCATTTATTTGAAAATTAATAAAAATACGCAGCAGAGTCCTGCTGTTTCCCAGGAAAAAATGACCCCAGGACAGCGTAAAAAAATGACCCAAGGAGTCTTTTTTCCTTTCTTGCTGAACCTTTTACTGTGTTGCTTCAATCCTGGTGTTTCATGCTAGTAACTTTTAGCAGTGAATGCATTTAAATCTACTATCAGAATGATTTGGGCAATGTTGTTGTGCTCCTGATGTCATGCTTTAGAGTTCAGAATGGTGCATTGATCTTATCAAAGCTTTCATCTTAGTAAAGCAGAGTCAAAACCAACTCTTCTATCTCTCTTCAGAGTGTTGATATAGCCACATAAGCTTCCCTCTTACAATTTGAATGATTTGAACGAAGTGGTTGTAATCCCGATGTCGATACTTTGGGTTCTAGCATGGTGCATCTACCATAAGCATTTCTGTAAATAAACCAGTTAAAACCACTTGCTTATCTCTCTTCAGAGTGTTGCTATTAAAACATTTGGAATTGGTTATGAATTCAGAATTACACCGAGATGGAAAATTAGCCATATTTCACATGTTATCTTGGATATTCTGTAACTTAATGGTTACATATAGCTTAGGAGCTACAGTGCTTCACATAGATATAGTGCAGAGGATTAACCAATCAAGGAGATGCAGATGATTCGTCAATTATCTCTGCCAGCCGCATTCATCAGCTTTGTTTAGTTGCAGACATAAACAACTCTATCAATATCCAGCGCTTGCATATTCTCTAATTTTAATTTTCAAAGGAACACTTAAAGTGGACAACCAAGTGGTCATCTCCATATACACCAAGCTGTAGAGATTACATGTCTATTCAGATCATGCAGGAACAATATTTAGGCGGTCAAGATCTGCATACACGACCAAATATCTCAAAACTCTGCGTGGTAAATTAAGTACAAAGTATGCTGCATAACTAACTGACAAACAGAATCCCTGCACGGTAAACAGATAGAATAATATTGAATAAAAGAGTAAAGAAACAAGGGATTATTTATAGAGAATGCCGATCAAGTGAAAATAGTAATGGAAGGGCGTTTTGGGTGCACATCCGCAGCAGTCCGGAAGGCAGTCTCGACATCACGTCGCTTGTGGATGGAGGATCTCACACCTATACGGATGTGCTCAAGTGCCAGCAAGTGTTCCATGCCTAGTGGCATAGCACCACCCCACCTATCACATATTTCTAGGCCAAGCAGTTGTAGGTTGGGCATCACCCCTGCCTCGAACTCCATGCATATTGTAGCATCATCACCATCTTCAGAGAAGAGTCTAAGGTCCTCTAGGATTGGGAATAATCCTGTGCAGGCTATGGCAGCACCACTATCTTCAGTGATATGTGTCACCCAGAGACATAGTTCGATGAGGTAGGGTAGCTTTCCAACAACATTAACCTCTTTAGTCGACAAATGCTCAACCGACAAGGACAGGCTACCAAGGCAATGGAGGTCGCCAATCCAATTGGGAATTCTCTTCAATAACCACCCTCATAGATAAATTTTCTAGATATGGATAGGAGGGTTGGGCAATGAGTATATCAGGTCACAATAATGTTTAGAAGGCTCCCCATGGACAATAAGTAATCCGTGGTCACAAAGCTTTCCAATTGAGGATACCAAAGCATCAACTACCTCCACCATCACTTTGCCGAGGAACACGAAGACCCTCAGATTGGTCAGCTTGCCAAGGCCATCAATATCCTCTAGCGAGCTCTTACCAATATAAAAGCAGTTTATATCACGCAATGCTTTAATGCTTTTGATCCCTTGAGGCAACCCTATACCCTTTGGAAGTGTTAGTTGAGACAATCGTGGCATGAAAACTATATCTGACGGGAAGTTTTGCGTAGATCGTCTAGCTATTTGCAGTGTCTCCAAATGAACAAGCTCTCGAATTTCGGTATGGAGATGTACGATGCATTGGAATGCAACAACTTTCAAATACCTTCGTTGAAACATTGACCAATAGGTGTGAGGTCAAGTGTTGTACCCTTTTTGTATGAGAAGTCATACACCAGAACCCGAAGGTACTTAAATAGCGACAGTGGAGGTGCGTACTTGGACTCCCCAAACTGTGAAAATGAGCGAACATGTGACATGCTAGTATGAATGACCCTTGGTGATACATCATTAGATCTTGGATTCAAGGACAATCTACGAATCTTGTGCTCGAAGGCATGCATTCTTGCAACATCTTCCCAATTATATGACACACTGATAAAATTTTCTTCGGCACACTTGCTGACGATCAAATCAAGCATCATATCATGCACTTTGCAAGACACCACCGCCTCATCGCCCATGCTCTTTTCAGGTTGAATCATGCTTCTATTGATAAGCTCATTAAAATAACTCTTCGCAACATCCACCATATTTGATCCATGAGTATTACTTACAAAGCCTGCAGCTACACATTGTAGAACCAGATCACGCATCAGAATCTCGTGGTCTTCTGGATACGTGCCAAGGTATAGCATACATGGACGAAGATGTAAAGGAAGATGCATGTAGCTAAGGTTTAATATACTCCTCATCTCTTTCAATGCCGGAGTTGCGGCAAACTTGGCACCGAGAGAATTTCTTATGCTCT
Organism: Thinopyrum elongatum; assembly: GCA_011799875.1. NCBI lineage: Eukaryota > Viridiplantae > Streptophyta > Magnoliopsida > Poales > Poaceae > Thinopyrum > Thinopyrum elongatum. The sequence goes on along the minus strand of CM022302.1, from coordinate 145,254,099 downwards.
CCCACACGTCCCTTGATCTTGCTTGGCGACTAGCTAATAGGCTGGCTATAGTGATGATTGCATGTGGCAATCCTCCACACTTCTTTAAAATTTCAGCTGAAACTGCTTTAAGCTGGGGGGGGGGGGGGGGGGTCTGGGGGGGGGGGGGGGGGACAGTCATATTCGGACCCAAATACTCTCTTAAAGAACAACTTTCTTGAGTCTTGTTCTTTGAGGGGTCTCATTTGTAAACACATTCACGGTCACCATGGCATGCCCAAATAGCCATATCATCGACTCGTGTAGTTACTATCACTCTGCTTGAATTAGCAACTTCTAGAAAGATACAACTCATAATATTCCATGATTGATCCCACAAGTCATCAATGACAACTAGGTACCTGTTAATTATTTGTTCATATTAGATATGTCAAATTATGATATGATTACATGATTGCAGATGAAAGCACACAAACCTGATAAAGCACATATAACAATAATAAAGTAAAAAGGTGCAAGCAAAAAGATGATATTCCTTACATTAATTAGCATGTCCACATAACATTCAACCCTCAACCAAATCAATTCATGTACAATGTGTTATAACTCTGTAAAGAAATTTAACTTATCTTGCAATGCTCAAAAACAAAAAGATCACAACCTTCTATTATATAACATAAAAGATAGTGACATGAGCCCGTACATTTATGTACCTATGTAAGTAATACACTTTTTTGGATCCAACTAATATTTGCCATCAATCTATCTCTAACCTGAATCAATTTAAGTTTGTGCCTATGCTAATTCAGCTTTAGTTACATAATCAATGGAGAATTAAGATAATTAATATTCCAAAATTTATCTCTTTCATACGTCCATCTAGAATTTGCCTATCTTTTCATCTTGGTCATTTTTACTAGGCTCGTGCGACAAACACACAATTCTATATTTTATTGGCATTTATTTTATTTGATGACTTTGCTATTTTACTCTTTACTTATTTCATATTCCAAACAATAACTTTCTTGCAAAAAAAAAGTCCCATCTTCGATGTTGCGAAACTCGAGCCGGAATCATGGCAACACAGAGTGTGCCATTTGGAGGCAAGACGGGATTTGAGGCGTTTGAAGTGTCGGCATACACGCACATGTGTGTGTGGCTCTAGCTACTATCTGTTACACTGTTTAGTTAATAGTCATCAGTGGACTATAGTTAATAGTTAATTCATGCATCTTAAAAAACATGCTAGATTAGTTACTAAGCTTATATTAGGTGACTGTTTGACTTCAAGACTAGAGTCACCCTGCACATGCAATTGTCCAGTTTTTTATTACCTAATTGATGTTTGATATGATAATAACACTAACATCTAGTTAATGAGTGAGAGCATATAGTAGGACTGTGAAGACACGAACACACTGATCATGTAAATATTGTAATATATAACAAAAAGTTGAATTATTGAAAGATAGGTGATAAGTGGTTTATGGTTAAGCTACAATTTGTGTTGTGTTGTGAATTAAGCCTTTGTTCTGAAACAAATGATGCTTGTTACTCTGACCTAAGCAATAGCTTATAAGAAGTTATAGTTTGAAAAGACTATTTTATAACGAATGCTATCATTTGCACTTGATCAACCATAACCATTTCTTACGAACTAGATAGAAATATATGGCTTTGTAATTTTTGATGTGGTTGATCGATATATGACTATTTCTGCTATGCACCATCTGATCTAAGAACGAAATTTGTGTAAGTATAGATGGGATGTCAAGATCTTAATCAGACAACTAGCAACATCAATTAAGAAAGTCGACTGACCTATAGATAAAGCATCATGAATTTGGGAAATAAGGTAACTTCATCCTTTCAATGGCCAAGCACAAAATACCAACAAGGTATGGCGTCAGGCTAAATCATATCTCTCACATTAGTAAAGATACTTAAAAGTCACTACTCCTTGGCAAAAAGTTGGATTTGTGTAATACCACAATTATCACAAGTAATTAACCACCCAAGTGCAAAAGTGACAATTAGATCAAAATAAGTACCTATTATGTGTGAGATGTTCTCTAAGGTAGCCAACGATATCTTGGACCTCACGAGCATGAGATGACTCTTCCTTCATCCCAAGCTTCAATTGTAGACCACTAAAGAGGCTTGCCATATCAGGTCTTTGGGAAATGGATATGAATGCCTTGCAACTGAATTGTCCTCCGATCTCATTGTATACTTGTTTGGCAAGTGTAGTTTTACCAAGACCCCCAAATACAACAATAGCCACCACCTTGAGGTTTTCCTGGGTGCCTGTCAAGCAACTTACAAGCTCTTTCTTTGGGCCATCAATACCGACAAGGCCCGCTGCCTCCTTGTAGATCGCTGACATCCAAGGATCGACAAGAACGATGCGAGAAGTAGAATAGACGCAATCATCAATCTTGTACCTTTGTATTAGAACAACAAAAATATTTATGTATTGATTTCATATGAATGATCTTGAGGGCTAGGAGTTCCTATATTGAAAGTAAAATACTCTTGTACCGCATGCGACGTTCATTTGCCTCTAGAGCAAAAACCTTGAGCTCCTCCATCCGATGAGCAATGCGATGACGCTTCCGCAACATCTTGAGACGTTTAGCGGTCTTCTTGATAAATCCCTTTTTGGCATCAGTGCCTTCAAGGTCGCGCATGAAGTCATCTATGCAATTCTCCATGTCATAGGACATCTCCCTGACATGATCTCTCCAGTTTTTGGCCAAGGGGTCGAGCTCGTCCATGAGCTCAAGCTTCTCAAGCAGGGCTTTCATGGTGCTTAGCTCATCCTTAAGGAATGAGGCTTGTCTCCTCACCCCTGTGAGCTTAGTGTACTCGTCGCCCATCAGTGTGGCGAGCTTGATGATGAGGGGGTTCATCACCCCTACGGTGGCTCTGACAATTGGTGCAGACATCTCGATCCGAGTTCCTGCAATTGAGTGTATGTGACGGAGATCCGAAGCGAGGCGGTGCCTCTTATCAATGAAGCAGGTGACAACTTGTCTATTTATTCTTGTTAGAGAAGACAGTGGCACGGCGGCAAAGACCAACAGGTGAGGCGGAGCTCGAGAGGTGGACGACGGCTGCACGTAGTTGTATAACATATTATGAGCATAAATCAAAAGCTCATCCTGGAGATTCTTCTCCCACTAAATTACACAATGCATGTGTGATATCATCGTTTGCTTCAGCTAGTTGATGGACGATCACTGTCATTGTTTTTTAGACAGTTTTAAGTAATTTGGCTGGACTTGTACTTTTATACATTCTATATAAGCCTTTTTAGAGATTTAATACAGACTACATATGGATGTATATAGACATATTTTAGAGTGTAGATTCACTCATTTTGCCAGCTCCGTATGTAGTCCATATTGAAATCTCTAAAATGTCTTCTATTTAGGAACGGAGGGAGTACTTGCTTAGTAATTACAATCTCCCATATTTTAATGTATGTTTGGTGTGATCGTAATGTTTATGGGTCACTTATTTTGAGCTTTTGAACCAGCTCTGAGGACTGGGCTGCAATGGAGAGCAACATAACTAATGTGTTGTATTAGCTGGGCGGCTGGAGAGATTAGACAAACCATCGTATATAGGAGGTAGTTTTTCTTGCAACTTGCTTGTCTTTGATATTTTTCTTTGAAACTTGCACCTGAATATTTAAACAATAATGCTACATCTACAAAGACTTACAAATGTTTACTTAACCTTCCAAACTAATTCTTTCTCTCCCCCCTGATTTTAAGTGGGCTGGGCTCCCTTATCCCCCTATTACCAATCACAATCCTTCACATCAGTTTGTACGTAAAATCTTTAAGTAAACCTTTGTAGATGTAGCATTACTCATATTTGAATACACCGTATCTATTTCTAGTGTCTCCAAATGCAAAACCCTTGCATTTCAGTAGGGAGATTCACGTATTGGTCAGCTGAAACCATTAAATACCTCAATTGGAACAGTTGGCGAATAGCTGTCAGATCAATTTCCTTGTGGCATAGTTCCCCCGAAACTTGGAAGTGAATCACTCTGAGATACTTACGACGCAAAAGAGGAGGTATGTACTTGGGTTCCCCGAACAGTACAAGTGATCAAACTTGTGATAGGCTAGAAGCAATTGTCCCTGGTGTCGCATCTACTGTGCCTCAGCGCCTCCACCAGTTAAATTCAGGAATATAGAGATAGTCGGTATCTTCGTTACCAACAAGGTGATCCGAGGTTAAAAAAAATGGTAATCCGATTGTCACAGCCATATATACGAACTGACACTTCATTTTCGACATACCTCCATTTTCGACATAGGCATAGTGTCGGTCTATAGGACTCTACTGTTGCCGACTTGTCGTTTTTGTTACTCTACCTTTTATCAGACTTTTGTTGTTTGGCTGTGTGCATCCTAATTATGCAGAGGTCGGGTGTTACTTATAATGTTTTGTATCCGCTTGATGCTACATTTTGAGATAATAAAAGCGCCTTTATAGAAAAATACGAATTGACACCTCACTCGTCAGTTCATTTGGTCCAATTTGGACCGTAGAATCTGGGCAGCTTTGCACGCGTAAATATTCTTGGCGCGGCTCTTCACCGTGTTGCATTTTCTTCAGAGATCTCATCTCAGGCGCGAGTTCAGAAACAGCACGCAGGTTCCAGCGTCACCGGCAAAGAAATCAAAAGGGACGCGGTTGGTCGCGCGCAACCGCATGCATAGCACATCCTGCATCGAGAATTCGGGATCAATCTTTGCAGGCATCGCTTTTCCCTATCAAGGAGGTTTTAGTTGCCGGCGGCGTTCATTTGCTGGCTAACCCTGGCTGGCCAGTTGCAGATTTTTCAGAAACTGCGGCGGCGCGCGTCCAGGAATTTTCCATGGCCGGCTACGTGGCGTCAAATGCTCAACCAAATACTGTATGTGGTGTCAAAAGCTGGAGATCGCAAACAACGTCCCTGAAAGTCACCCAGCTCCTATTTTTCCAGAAAAGCTTATATTCTTGCACTTCTCATGTCATATCGTGGCTGGCTACTCCAGCTAATTTCCTGAACCCACGGGTGACTGACAAGGCAGGAAAATTCCTACTAATTGACAATAACATCTAATCATACTTGCACAAGTAACTACAACGAGACTTTTTTTTGGGGGGGGGGGGGGGGGGGGGGGGGGGGGGGGGGGGGGGGGGGGCGGGGGGGTTTAACTACAGCGAGACTACTTATTAATTATATCTTTGACAATCTATGCTGCAAGCTTAGCTTTGGAGGTCCAAAGGCGACGCCGAGATTTATTTACGGCTTGTCGTCGACATGGATGTAGGAGAAAGAGGACTTTGGCATCCTAATAATTGGATGAAATTTTCTTTTTCTATAAAGGTGTGTCTGCAAGTACCTACGACACTTAATATATGCTCATAGGCTTTTTTGCCCAAAGAAACAAGCTTAGCTTCAGATGTTGCAAATTCACTATCATGGAAATTTGTTGGCATGAGGCCATTGCTTCCAAGATCCGACATTGACCGTAATGCCATGTACGCGCCTGCACGAGAGCAATTTTGTTTTAGAGTCCCTGATTCGCATGATTATCCAATTATGTTGATTTTGTGTGCATTATTGGACCAAACATTTTTTAGGTCAAAAGTGTGACCGGAAAAAATATGTTGCTAACTACTTACTTGACTTGATGTCTCTGGATAACATATTTGCCTCTGGCAAACATCGAACTAGCCCCTCCAGTTATCTTTTCACAGGACATTGTCAAGAGGACAGGGTGATCCTGTGATGTCATAAAGAAAAATATAGTTCTCTGATTTATACAAAAAATTAAGCTGAAAACCATAAACCAACTTGATTGATTAGGGGATAATCAAGCAAAAGACAAAATTTTGAAAAAGAAGAAGAAAACAACAAAGCCGATCATGACCAATCTTGACCTCTGCCTCCTACATGCCCGCTACACAAAAAGAAGTGGGCGAGATCTACAGAGATGCCTCCAAGAAGGAAACATGGCGCCTGTGGGTGCCGTCGTCGCCAGCATCAACCCCCATCAATCGCTAAGCTTTCACCCAAAAACTGCCCATGCCCCCACGTTGATAGGTAAAGTTTTTGCCCAGAAACAACCCACGATCCCCTCCCCCTGTACCTTGATTGGGGTAGGGTGCGGCCACACAAACAACCACCACAACAACCAAAGAACCAACCAACCATGGTTTGGTAGAGAGGAGGAACCCTACGATGACAACTACACAACGAAGGCGCTACTGCGCCGTTGTCACCAGGATCCATCGATCCCCATCGAAAACATGGGTTTCTCCCAGAGGCGTACTCCCCTCCAGTTAACCAAGCCTCAGAGAGGGGGCCCAGACACTAGCAACTGAGAGCAAGCCGCAGCCTCCACCGCACCAACAATGGTAAACCATGGTCGTCGAATCTGAGAACCCCCCGACCAACCCACACCAGCACTAGGAAGACAAGACCATGCCGACGCACAACACCACCACCACATGGGGTCGAACCCCAACAACCACATCTCCAATAAGAAGCCAACCAATGACCAACCACAAGCTCACCATGCACTATCCCTCACTAGACGAGGAACAACAATAGGAGGATGGTCAACCAGTAGCCGTAGCACCACCACAACAATTGTGCCACCACGTGCAGGAAAGGCCTTGGCCACGTCACCACCACTTGCACTGGTAGCAGACCAAAACGACCCAGAGGACAATTGTCATCACATTGCTGGATGGCTCCTGGGACCTCCTCGAGAGGAGAGATGACACAAAATAGCAGCAAAGCCACCACATCGTCGGGAGCTTCCCGTGACCACCAAAGCATCATGACACCACCCACATACACTAGTCGCCGACCCGCACCGCGCCAGATCCACCATGTTGTACCATCACTCCGCCTGACCCCTAGCGCCACTACAGAAGTTACAAGTGGCAGGCGAAAATTTCTCTAACGCACCCGACACTAGTATGTGCAATACCAGTGGCAGGCAGCAAATGGTACCCGCCACTAATATGTATTAGATCAATGGTGGGGCAGGAAATGTTACCCCCACTGGGACGTATTAAACCAGTGCGGGCTACCATTCCATGCCTACTACTGGAAATCACCTCTAGATCCAAAAAATATGTTGTCGTGGCAGCGAAAATTGCTGTTGTAGCAACTTTTTGATGGCGTGGTGGTACTTTCGGACAATTTTAGTCTATTCTCAATACAGATCATCACATAATTAATAAGTAGGCGAGACAAGCTAATAACATTAAACAAGTGACAAATAATACATAGTCGAGAAAGTGTGGAACTAAACAATAATAGACAAGCGTTCAATCATATAAAACTACATGTATCAAGGTCGCTTGTCTTGCCGGTTGCACTCTTCTATATCGGGGCTACTGGCGGCGATTGATTCCTACAAGGTTGGCATAGCGTCCTTAATTTCCTTCAAGTGCGCCTCACTTTCATTCGACTCATCTTCGCCGACTTCGGCATGGAAGAACCTGGTTGACGAGCGGACCTATTTGTTGATGACATACGCAAAAGTATTCTGGATGCATTCAAACTCTTTTCCTGAGTTGAACGGCGTGCATTGTAGGTATCTACTTTAGTTGATGACGTCATTGGGACGCTTGAACGTTGTGCTTGAAAATATGTATTCTTCGATGAGGAGGTAGACATAGAAGGCACACTTCACGCTACCATTCGGGTGTTGTCTGCAAATGACTTGAGTGTGTGCAAGAAGAGTTTTTTACCACTTCTATGGTGCCTCCTCACGATGTGCTCTCCGGTATTACTCCAGTCGAAGAGACATTCATACGGAAGAGCATCCCGTCTTTGTTTGGTACTTTTGCAGAATCCATGAAGTAAGAACTGGACACCGTCGGTTGTAGCTCAATATGAATACAGTGGTTTATGTGCGAATAGATAAACATACCACGAATATGAACAAGTTTAAAACTTCGATATGTAAAAGCTTCAAGAACTTTAGAGAATATGACCAAGTTTAGAACATACCCCAATATTATTTTTGCAATATGTAGTTTTGTTGAATCTATAAACATATTCTCTTAGAAACTAGGGATCAAAGTTATTTTTCAAGGCTGTATAGAAGTGCCAATGTCCAAACTATAGCCTTTTAGAGGAGGCGAACCCCAACCCAGCTTAAAAATAAGCCCCTCATAAGGCCAACTCTGACCGATCCCCTATCCGGCTATAGAGGAGGATAATTTTGGTTTTACTCCTTTATGCCCCACCCAGCCAAAGTCCTAGACCGAATAGAGGAGGATCATTTTTACTCTGCCTCCAATCCGGTGCCTATATTTATTCGGCCGCTACCGCTTGGAGGAAAAAACAAATCCCCTCCCACCTCCGCTGCCTCACCCAACTCCACTCCCGCGCCGAATCTATGCTGGTGCCATCCTTTCCGCCCGTGCTGGCCACCACCCGCCACCGTGGACGCTTCGTAGAACCGGCCGTGGTCCTCGCCCACCCAGATTTGAGCCTCTCTTGCGCCGTCACCGGCGCAAAATCGGCAGATCTACGACCGCCGCCACTGGATTTGACGCATCCGGTCGCCGGTGACCGCGCTGTTGTCATGGATTAACCGGGTACCGAACTGCACAGCCCCAGGCACGCCTCTGTGCCACATGCAAGTATGGCCTCCTCCTCTAGTCGCCCGGATCTAACTCATCGATGGTTCACCGGCAAAGACACGCACAGCCGTCTGCCGGGCTCGGCGCTAGCCCAACAGCTCGTCGGCTCCCCATTGCCGGTCATAATGTGTGACGACTGCCCGCGGCAGGTGATGCACCGAGTTTCGACCATGCCGGAACACCCCGGATGGGTGTTCTTCAAGTGCAAAAAAGATGGGGTGAGTGTGAGTTTTGATTCGGTTGTTCATCGGATTCGGCACAATTTGTAGCTCATTGTTTGCTTAAATTTGTGTGTAGGATGGATGCAAGTTTTGATATTGAGAGGAAGATTACATTGATCTATTGATAGCGAGAAATTTGATAGATGTTCATGCCCTCCTTGCTAGAGTAGAGACTAGAGATGAGACTAGATGCGACGCAATATCGAATTTCTCGGAACCGAAGAAGAAAGAAGTGTCCAAGCTCGAGAAGTAAATAGAGAGAATTAACAATGATGACATTGTGAAAATATTAATCCAACTAGTAGGAGCAGTTATGGAAGTTGGATATCCATTAAAGTGTCTAATTGTGGTTCTTGTTTCCTTTGATTTCGTTCTCGTAGCGAAGAATTGATGAATTATGTACTCCAATGCATCACAATTAATATCGTTCAATGAAATAAAAAAAGCAATGGAAAATGTTTCGGTGGCCGAAAATGAGATACTAATGATTTTTTTTTACTCCGTTACATTTAGTGGACCGGGTAGGAAATTTACTCCATTAAATGTTTACTCAGCCGGATCCTCATCTACTTTTAGGGCATCAGATAAGTTGGCCTAACTAGTTTAGAAGCCCCAATGAATCTACTTTTAGGGCATCAGATAAGTTGGCCTAACTAGTTTAGAAGCCCCAATGAATGATGGGGGTGTCTTTTTGCAGAAGGCTGAAGCAGAAGCTGGGGAGGGGGTGGCTTAATTTTTAGTCCGCTAAAAGAACGGGGACTTGGTTATCATATTGGTAGTCTAATTGAGCCGAGTGAACCTAATACAAAATATGGGATCATAGTGGCACAAACATGTGGAAATAAATTGTCATGAGTGTGTGAGTATAACTAGCAGGTGGTTTCTGCTACAAAAGCAATTTTTCATGGTCCCGAGAAAATCACAACCTTCAGTTAGGTAGGCCGTACGTACGACAAGTCAAGTCATCAACTTATAAATAGTTGGAGTTGTTCGTTTGCGTTTTTCCCCTTCTCAAGTACAGATCGAGTCTAGGGATGACATGATCGAGCCGTGTACCTTACAGAAGAAGACGTGTGGGCTTTGACATAGCAGCTGACTAGCTGCGCATGGGCCACGTAACATAGCCAGTGGTACATTCCACACGTGCGAGAGAGCACGCAGGGGTTACCAGAAAGCGCTCTTACGAGGAGGTAGTTGATTACTACTCCCTCCGTCCCAAAATTCTTGCCTTAGATTTGTCTAGACACGGATGTATCTAATACTAAAATATGACTTGATACATTCGTATTTAGATAAATTTAAGACAAGAATTTTGGGACGGAAAGAGTAAGTCGCAAACGATCGACGCCACGACCAAGCAAATGATATCGGACGATGATTGTGACACGTACGTCCTGATTACTAGTACTAAAGTGACATATCAATAGATCTTGACTGCTTTAGATATACTTGCAGTTTTCAGCAGGACGAAGTGACCGTCACTGCGTGCTACCAAGTTCCAGATTACTAACAAGGACAAACAGTCAAGTACAATAATTAATTACTAACCTAGCTTGGCTACTGTACAAGTACGTGATTAGTTTGAGAAACGTCTGCGCGTACGTGTGCATGCATCATGGCCAAATTTGACCATCCGAGTTTACGGACGTTTTGAATGTCGCTCGCTGCTGCTGACTAGGGCGCACAGCAATCATATATCTAGTCCATGCATGAGGCCCAGTTCTTTTGGAGAATCGCCCCCCTCCCTAGCTTATTCCAGAATCGTCATTTCATATTTTTTTACAATCCTATCTAGTTAAGGTCTAATTAGCTAAGATTGTAAAAAAAATATGAAGTGACGATTCTAGAAGAAGCTGGGGAGAAGGGCGATTCTAAGAGAATCGCCCAAAAGAACTGGCCCTGAGCTTGCAACCAGTCCTGCGTTCATACATGCACCACCATATTTCTCCATGCAAAATGCGCACGTGTTGGCGGCCCGTGTCGTGTCGTACGTGGCCGCCAAGTAACGCTGCCTTGGATACACATGCGAGCCATGCCACAGTGTCCTGCATGCACGAGAGGTCGTGCGCGCTGGCATGCGTGCATGCATGTGTGTTGCATTGCTCTGCATGCACCATGCATAGTGAAATTGTATGATAGTATTATTTTTATCTCAAAAAGCTTATTTTAGATTTGTCTAAATACAATCCTTCTCGATGCCACATCCTGCTACCAGAAACGCCAGCTTGCATTCTTTCATCTCAAAATAAATAAATATAAAAAGTGAGAGCAAGGGGAAAGAAATGCCAACAAAGTTAAACGCAGTTTCACAGTTTCGCAAAACTGCCATGCATGCATGCATGTTTGTTTAGTAAAATAGCACACTCTTCAAAAATTATGCCCCTTAATAATAACCGGCATGGTAAGTAAAAATCTATAATATTTTGCTTACATATATATACTTTTACAAAATTTAATTATCAAAAGTTACATAGAAGTTAAAATTTCAAAGTCCATCTATTTTGAATTTTGATCGGAAGCTAGCAGAAACTTTATATTGATGAACTTGGTTAGAATATGAGCCAGTTTTATAGCCTTGGTTAATTAGTTTTGCTCAGTCAAATCCCTCAATAAAGATTTTCCCCTCAGTAGTCAAACCAAGCATCAATCACCCGTAGTAATCTTACCTAGTAAACCTAAGCAGCACTAATTGTCTTGCTTAACTCGCACACGAAACCATACGTGGGATGCGACCGTGTCCAGTGTCTCGTAGCCAGGCCACCTATAAAGCCTTCACCAACACACCCCATCTGTTGGCCATCATCACCTAGCTACCCAGCGCCGGCGGCATACCTCGATATCCCTCCATCGACGGCACGAGCGAATTCACTTCATTTTGGTTCGAAGATGTCTAGCCTGACGACCATCAGCAGCAGTAGCAAGGAGTCGGTGGAGGTGGAGGAGCTCGTCGACACAAGGCTGTCGCTCGTGATCGGCGCCGGGAGCCAACCGCCGCCAGTGCAGCCCCCCCTGCTGCCGCCAGAGGCAAGGAAGAGAGGGGAGAAGTGGATAGGCGGCAGTACAAGGCAGCATGGCAAGAGGGCCAGGGCTGTGCACGGCGGAAGCGACATCGACGATGACGACGACGGGGGAGACGCAGCCGGCCGCGCGAGGAAGAAGCTCCGGCTCACCACGGAGCAGGCGGCGCTGCTGGAGGAAAGCTTCCGCTCCCACAACGTCCTCTCCCATGTACGTCCATATCTTCTGCTAAATGTCATCTCGAAGTGCAAATCAATTTGCATGCAAGAAGATTCTGACCGGATTGTTTTGGATTGCAGGGTGAGAAGCACGATCTTGCGGGGCAGCTTGGGTTGAAGCCGAGGCAGGTGGAGGTGTGGTTCCAGAACAGGAGGGCGCGGACCAAGCTCAAGCAGACGGAGCTCGACTGCGAGCTGCTGCGCCGGTGGTGCGAGCGCCTCAGCGACGACAACGCGCGGCTCCGGCGAGAGCTCGCCGAGACACGCGCGGTTCTCCTCGTCGGCGGTTCACAGGACTCGAGGCTCACGGGGTGTCCGTCCTGCGACAGGCTCGCCGGCGGCCGGAGGGCGGCGTAGTCGATTTCGATTGCGAGATTAATTACCGCCGCCATAGAACTAGTCAACTAGAAGTACGCCGTCACGTAGCATAGGCTATAGGGTAGTGAATTATCTAGGCATGACCGAAATTTAGAGTGTGTGGTGAGGTTTATGTAGACACATGAGTCCGAGTGCCTGACGAGCTGACGAAAAAACGAATCGATTGATGCATGGACTCGCTACGGTGTACTTTAGCAGTTTCCTTATAATTACGCGTTTACTTCCTCGCGATGGATGATCACGATTCATGCAGCTTCATAGCCTAATATCCGATTTTACTGTCGGCCGGCTGGGTTACTGTTTCTGGACTTCACTTAAAATCTGATTGTCAGATCTTTTACTATGGCAAATCGATCGTTTTTTATGAAAAATTATGTTCTCCGAGATCGGCAAATTTAGTTGGTGAGCATGACAAATCCGTCTCAGTTCTTTTTTTTTACCAGAAAATTGCCGTGCTTCCAAACTAAAATTATCGTCATCCCGCCAATATAAATTGCCATGAAAAATGCCAGATTTGCCATGCTAATAATCCGACGTCAGATTTTTAGTGTTTCCGCTGTTTTTTGTAGAGCTTTTAAGTTGGCCCCAAATTAACCGCGTTTGAATCAGTTATCCACTAGTCATTGCTCATAATCATATCTGACAAATGAACGAACCTTCTTTCCACGAGCCTTGCATTGCAATGGACAATTCTCGCCTTCGCGGTCAGTTCAGTGGAAAGGTTACAAGGTGCTCTTGAACTCTCGTGCGGTTTTTGGAAAAAAGAATAACATTTCATGCATAAATGGCCGAGATACGTTCATGCTAAGCTTTTTCATGAGCCGCGAGTTGAGCATGTCTCGAATGGTTAGGTTTCTTGTGATGAAAATCAATCCACCAAGATTTAAGTCCTAGACTTGGCACAGTGCTCACATTTTCCTGAATTTACTTTAAGCTTTCCAGCGATGCTCGTTCAGAGGGAGGGACTGGACCGCGTCGCCTTGTGAAACCACAAGACACAATAATACCAAATACACTGAGCCATCTCTGATAGGGGCTGACTCGCCGTTGAGATTGTCGCTCACTCTGGGCCATGGAGCGCCACTTCTGCCAGGAGATTGCAATGACCTAGAATAGAGACCATGTGGGACACATGTATACGATAGGAGATCATCGGGACCATCCCACGCCAAAGTCGAGCATGCTACAAGTGAGGGATAAGACATACCCGAAGACGATGACCAGCTGCAACGGAAAGGAACCGGGGCTCCACAACAATATCTCAAGAGGACGATGACGCCAAGCAACACCACCGTCAAACCCGAGAAGACAGACCAGGGTTTTCACCCTCAGCCTTGCAAAGGGACCCACAACAACGCACTCAAGAAGGAATCAACACCCGCAAGCATCACGCCAGCACAGAGCTTTCGGTCCAACCCTCACAAGTGCACCGCGAAACCAAGCTTGCCAAGCAAACCCATGGTGGCCGGTGGGGGGAGGGGGGAGGTGTGTGGGGGTGGGGGGGGGGGGGGGGGGGGGGGAGCTTTGCTGCCAGCACAAAGTCTTAGACCCAAACCAGAGAGCCGTCGCCACTGACGCCACGACGACACCAGGATCATTTGCCACCCCTTCCCTTGCTAGCCACATAGCCAAAAGAGATGCCACCACCGCTGCAACGTTGCTTGTCAACAAGCCAGTCGTACAGCCTCTCCTTTCGGGGGTCGTTGCTCCAACATCAAGATCCTGAGACTCTGCCGACCATCATTATGTTGCTCACCAACCACGGTAGCAAGAATGGGAAGGCACCTCATTCCACTGCTGGCCCGACATAAGACGCCGAGTCCCAACCAATCTGGGGATAGTCTCCCACACCAGTGTCCCCAACCAGTCCTGTCAAGACAGGGAGGAGGACTGGGAGGGGGCACACCCAGCGCATGTTGACGGCCCGACGTCGAGCACGCCATGGCCTGGACCTCTACTGGCCTTGCCAACGCGCACTCGAGCAACGCCTCATCCGTTGCCAGCTGAGCTGAGACCTTTGACGGCGGGACAGCCTGATCAGAACCAGACCGACGCAACTGTACTCTTCCACACGTGCTACCATGGAACCATGGAAGGACCTCTGAGCCGCCGCCGACCATGAGCAGAAAGCACACCGCAGAGGAGAGCCCCGCCACCGCCGTCGGCCGCACGGGGGAGAGGGGAGAAAGTGGCGGCAACGCTAGGTTAGGTTCAGTAATACTAGACTCACGGGCTGCCCTCCAACGAACGCTAGGTTAGGCAAAGTAGTCATCTCCTAATCTCACATCCCCCACCCCCCCCCCCCCCCCCCCCCCCCCCCCCCCCCCCCCCCCCTCATTTTCACCGTGCGGCCCGCCAACCTTAATTAAATTCTGGCCGCTGATACCTAATCAGCCCGTAAACTCCCCGTGAATCCCCCGTGTCGTGTCACCGGAGAGAGCGACACATGGGTATTTTACAAAATTGTCTGCTCTAATATACTCCGTCGAATGGTCACTGAGTGTCACTTTCTCCTTGATCTCGTTTACCCTTGCACCCTGACGGAAGCAACAGACTTCCTTAAATTATTTGTCCACGGTTTCACAACAGGCATACTAATGATTATGTGGTTAACTCAGCAGCATTTATTCACATGTCTGACCAAGAAACTGAGTTCTATTTCCCGGTCTCAATTAGCTCTCGATAATGGGAATGACTACGCGTCACTCGACTGAACCGGTTTTGTGATCAGTCGATTCTATCTGAACCGTTGGATCTTGATCCAAGGATCTGCAGTCATCTTCCACCTCAAACTAGAAGCGCACTGTTCATCTTCTTCCTCGGGCCGCCGCCCAGCCCAGGCCGAACCGCCAGCCTCTGCCGCCCGCGGCCGCCGGCGCTTCCGCGACCGCCTCGCCGCCCCGCCCTCCCCTCGACCTCCCCCCACCGCCAGGCTTGCCGCCGCCCCCGGCCATCCCTCTAGCCCCACCCCCATCTAGTTTTCTTCTCCGGCGAAGCCACACCACCGCCCCCCACCACCGCTGGCTACCACCGCCCCCACCCTGAACCCTAAGATAGATAATGGGGTGATGACGACGAGCCCATTCCTTCTCTCCGGCGAGGCCCTTCCTTCTTCTTCCTTCTCCTTCCATGATTCGAAAATCGACTGACCCAAACTCGAAAAGTCAGTCGACTGAAATCTAGCTAAACTGCTCGATAATAACCATCCAGGTTCCGTAGGGCGAAGGGTGGTCTTGGCCCAGCAGGATCCGGGCGTTTCCGATTTCAATCTTGGTTGCCTCTTTCAACAACGGCGGCGCGACCCCCCGATGATTTGTCCCTAGCACGGGCGTCAAAAATCTCGATCATAGGGTTCGCATGCAGTGTACGAGTCCGAATCAAGCTTTGAGAGTTATCGTCCACTTCTGGAAATGACACGTTTGCATATCTATCTGGCTGCCTTGAACAAATGGGGGCTTTCGCTAGCTGGTTTCAGCAACGGCGGCGCAGCCACAAAATTTCGAGCTTATGTCGAACATCAGTTTATATACAGTTCTGACAGTGATCACAGATTTAGTGAGACAACCCTGGGCGAAGATGTTACCACAGTTGAAGAAACGTCAGGGAAAGAAAATTCTAAAGTGTAAACGAGAAGTTCGGCTCTATCTTGTCAAAATTATTCTTTATTGCAAAGGTATAATTCTTGCCTCTCAACAGCTACTGCAGTTGATAATTTTTGTTCACAACTAGGAAAATGGCCCATGCGTTGCAACGGGATACATTCCTAAAACGTTGTCATGACAGTGAAGATGATGAAAAAAAAGATTATGTGTTTTTTATTTCCTCGGTACATCCTGGATCATGTCCTTCTTGCCCAACACTGTGTATGTACATCAAGTACTGCGCGGGCATCATTGCCTGATATCTGAGCCGCCGCATCCACCGGGAAGCCCGACTGTCCACCGCCACTATAGTGGCCCCACACGGTGGTAAGGTGTAGCATCCTCGGTGAGGATGCGCCTACAGGATGACAAACGCATTCAATAGTCATCAAGGCACCGAGCAGGCGTTCGACGTTGCCCCAGGCCTCCTACTCCTCCACCCAATGATTTTGCCTGGGGAGCACTCGAGCGTGCAATAGAGTGAGGTGGGCGTCCCAATTCTGCCTAGGGAGCACGTTTGCACGCAACAGAGTGAGGCAGGCGTCCTTATCCAAGCACAACTGTGTGAGCTTCTCGTCTAGAGGGTCCTCGCTCTCCACATCAGTCAGGACCAGCGGGTCGAGAGAGGTGAGCTTCTGCCCGACGACACGGTCGTTCGACAGACATCCTGGTGTGTCGCCCACCCATGATTCCGCGCTTCGCGAGTAAAGATGGAGATATATATAGCTAGAGATTGTCTTTGTCTCATAATCTGATGGTACGATGCATAACCGATTGGTGCATATATACACGCACCCGCACCCTACATGGACGTAAGTCCTATTCGGTTGATTTCATCATCTACGACTCAACCTAGGACCCAAATCAAGGTGCCTGGCTCCTATGCAATCGAGGCTCACATATGTATTTCTACTAGCTACTCGCTTCGTCCGAAATTATTTGTTGCATAGATGAATGTATCTAAAACCAAAATACGTCTAGATACATCCATTTATCCGACAAATATTTTCGGACGGAGGGAGTATACAAGAAGATTTTTCTTTCATCACAGACTGTCGGTGCAAATGTTAGAAATTATGTGGAGAACCAGGAGCTCATGATTACATCAAGCACATCTTTATATTTGGGCACCTTATCAAGTATTTGCAATTAAAAGTTTCGCATGCAACACTTAATGCATGGTAAACCATGAAGAGCCCGAATATAAAGCCAACATTAGAATCATGATTACAACCATGACCAACTTCAAATACGTGACAAACAATTCAGGTTAGCCCTCCTATAGCCAACAAGCTAACTTAAAGAAATGGTTATAATTTTTTTTTGTGCTAATTATATTTTCATCTACTCAATATAAGGAATATACGGAAACAAGATTAAAATGTTATCTTCTTATAAAGACATGAACGCACAATAGGCGAGTTGGCTTGGGCATTGTACCAAGTTCGTATCACATTTACTTTTCGCTGATGATTCCCTTATCCTTATGAAAGTTGATATGACTAATGCAACCTCGTTGAGACAGGTCCTAGACCAATATTGTGCAAGCTCGGGTCAATTGGTGAGTGAAGAAAAGTGTAGCATCTTTTTTAGCCCAAACATTGATGTGGATATAAAAGCTGATATTTGTATGGAGCTTAATATCATGTCTGAAGCTTTATCAGATAAATATTTGGGACTTCCTGCTATGGTAGGAGTAGACAGAAGTGATAGTTTTGTTCATCTCCTGGAGAGAATCATAAACAAGTTGAAGAATTGGAAAGAAAAGTTTCTGTCTATAGGAGGGAAAGAGATTATGTTGAAGGCGGTGATCCAATCTATCCCTGTTTTTGCTATGTCCATTTTTAATATTCCTAAGAAACTATGTAAGGAGATGACAGATGCAATGGCAGAATTTTGGTGGGGAGATACAAATGAAGTTAAACGGATGCATTGGATGGCCTGGTGGAGGATGTGTATTCCCAAGAAGGACGGAGGTATGGGCTTCCGGGACCTACACTCTTTCAACCTAGCCATGTTGGCAAAACAATCTTGGAGACTCATTACAAATACTGATACGTTGTGTGCTCAAGTTCTAAAAGCTAAGTATTATCCTCACCACAATTTACTAAAGGCAGGCCCTAAAAAGGGCTCCTCTTTCACGTGGCAAAGTATTGTGGTAGGCCTGGGTACTTTTCGGAGAGGACATATTTGGAGAGTTGGCACCGGTGAACAGATAGATATTTGGGAGGACCACTGGATATCAGGAAGTCCACCTAGAATGGTGCAAACACCTAAAGGCCAAATTCTGCTACAAACTGTAAGTGATTTAATTGATCCTGCTACTAGAAGTTGGAATGAGATGCTCATAAGGGATGTTTTCAACCCAATTGATGTGGAAAGAATCTTGCGGATACCCTTGGGCGAACATCTGAACGAAGATTTTGTGGCCTGGCATTTTACTAAATCATATATGTTCACGGTAAAGTCTGCGTACTATATTGAATGGGATCATGCCCATAGACACCGACTGACTAGAGCGGATGGACAAGGGACAACTTCTCGCAATCCTGTTTGGGACATCTTATGGAAGCTGAAAGTGCCAAGCAAAGTAAAAATATTTGGATGGAAAGCCTTGCATGGCATAATCCCAGGCCTGGCAGTGTTGGCTAATAGACACATTCCTACTTTGGGTCAATGTCCGGTTTGCTCTTCAGGTCCTGAAGATATTAAGCATCTGATGTTCACTTGCAGTCGGGCACAAGATATCTGGAAATCATTGGGTCTTCAAGACATTATTATGGAGGCTACATATGTTGACCGATCTGGATCCATTGTTCTTGAAGAGCTGCTTCGCCGACAGAATAATAAATCACCGGTACTTGGGCAAGTTGGCTTGAAGGAGATGATTATCGTGGGTGCTTGGTATATTTGGTGGCAACGTAGAGAGTTTGTAAAAGGGATGGTTGTGGCCCCTCCACCTCGGTCTGCTTTCGCTATTCAAGCTATAGCAACGAACTATGTGGGAGCTTCTTCAAAATCTAAACCACAAATTATAACATGGTGCAGACCACCAAGACTTTCATATAAGCTGAACATCGATGCATCTTTTATTGAAAATGGAATAGGTGGAGCAGGTGCAGTGCTACGTAATGCAACTGGCGAAGCTATTGCAGGGGGTTGCTGGCCTCTAAATCGATTACTTGATGCAGCAACAGCGGAGGCAACAGCGCTTCAGAAGGGCCTGTACATGATGGAAAAGTTGGGTTGTGTTCCGGTAATAGTTGAAACACATTCTCTAGAACTTGTACAAGCTTTTAATGGGGTCATTCAGGTATGGAGTCCATACTCAGCTATACTAGCAGATTGTTTTCAGATTGCATCCAGAATTGGGCACATCTCCGTGCAACATTGCAACAGGGAATCGAACGTGGTGGCACACAATTTAGCTAGACATGCTTTTACTTCTAATTCTTTTGTGTTTTGGGAGGGTAATTCCGCTAGCTTTATTTCCCCGGCTGTAATGAATGATGTATCGTTATTCAAATTGAAATAAAGTACGCCATGATGGCATTCCCTCAAAAAAAAAAGTTCGAATCCTAGCGAACACGCTTTTATTTTTTTGCTGCTCTGTTGGAAGGCCGAGGCCCAACATGGGCCATCACATACTCTATGGGCCGGACGTGCCTGGCTGAGCTAGAGTTGGCCCATCCGGCCGAGCGAGGTCGTTCTCGCGTCGGTCCAGCCCAACCCAGTGACTCGTGATGGGTGCAAATCTGAGACGGATACGACTCAAAAAAGAAAACTTGAGACAAAATATGGCACATATGTAATTCTGGTCGAGCGTGCTGGTAAAGGGGCTGACGTACGAAAAACCTAATTGACGAAAAAAGTGGAGAAATAATCCTCCCTTCAATATTAGGTATATATTATGGCGGAATAACCCTTTTCGACCGGCTGCGCTAGGTTTGATCAATCACTTGGGGGCTATTTGGATTGGTGCCCCAACTTGCCGACAAGAAAGTGTTTGGTTCATATTGAATTTTTGGTGTGTCTTGGCAACCCCAGCCTTTCCCGTTCACTTTCACGCCAACGGATGGCGAGATCGGGGCGGGCGAAGAAGGATGCGCCAATTTTTGGCGCGAAGAAGGATGCGCCAAATTTTGGCGCTTAATCCAAACAGGTCAATGGTTCCTGCTTAATAAGTACCACCTTCTTTTTAGTTTATTAGCCCATGTGCATCCCAAGGTTGATGGTTTGATCAGCATAATGTGAGTTATATATTACTCCCTTTGATCCATATTAATTGATGCTGGTTTAGTACAAAGTTGCAGGGGCAGTATAAAAGTTATACTATTAGAAACCTAAATGTTATATTTTCTAACGGCTTAACTTTTGTGTTATATAACTCATATTACATTAGTAAAATTGCCGACCTGGAGATACGCACGGGATCTATAAACCAGAAAGGAGGAAGTATGGGTCAACTCGGGTACTCTTTTCATTATTATTTACCGTGCATAATAGCTTCATCTTAAGTAAAAATTTATGATTTATTGGCCAAGTTTTTTGAAAAAAATCAATAATATCTACCATAAAAAATTAATATCATTAAATATATTTTCACATCACATATGTTTGGTTACTGAAAATGTTTATTGTTCTAAACTTGGTTGATTTAGAACAAAGGTAATACTAAGAGGTAATAAAAATAGAAGGAGTATGACTTTTTGAGTCTAGGAATTCAAGTGTTGGGTCTCACCGACGTTCCCTTCCAATTTTTTTTCCCTCCGTTGCATTATGAAAATGAGATACGAGTAGCTTTTTTATGTAGAATCGATGCATTATGAAAATGAGACCTGAAAGCGCTCGTGCGAGGACGTTGTTGATTAAGTCGCAAACGATCGACGCCACGCACGACCAAGCAAATGATATCGAAGATTGTGACACGTATACGTCCTAATTACTACTAAAGTGTCGTATCAATAGATCTTAACCTCTTCTGATAGTTATATATGAGTAAAGTCTATTTTAAACCTTCAAATCGTAGGGATAGTCTGAATCGAACCCTCAACTTTGAATCCGTGAAATCGGCACCCTATATTCACCAATCCCGGTCAATTTCAACCCTAAACCGACCCTACACTATTTGTTGCATCGGGAAAAAGACAATCCCAGCCGGGAACAATTGTTTCTGTCTCTTACTCCACGGGCCTACATGTCATATTCATCTTCCCCACTCCATACATCCGAGCTATGTGCCACTTGCCCTCAACGCCCCGATGCCGTCTTCTGTTTCTGGTGTGCACCCGCCCCGAGAGGAAGGCCAGCGCAAGGATGACCCTTTACCAGCATTGGAGGGGCAGGAGTTCGTCTTGGTTCCAGCTGCGCTCGAGGAAGATGACATCGAGAAGTACCGCCGCGGCTCCCTGCCGAAGATGAGAAAAGAAGGGTCTGCAGCATGAGCTTCTCCACAAGTGCAGCGCTGTGTCCCCGGCGCTAGGTTGATTTAAGCCAATGAGACGCAAGTACACAGTTATGCAACTACCGGGCCTGATTGATCGTTTCGGCTACATGCGTATGCAAACGCAAGGAATTTTCTCAAGATAATATGAGGAGGGGATCAATCCATTTGGCTGTAAGAGAACAAGGAAGCAGACGAATCTGACATGTGGACCCATATCGTCATTGAGAGTAGCTAGTGAACCCGGTCAGGGTCGTGCTTTTTCTGGTGCGCCAAACAGACCTAAGGTCTGGGCTGACCGGGATTAGAAAGTATAGGGTGCAGATTTCAGGGATATAGAGTTGAAGGTTTGATTTCGACGAGCCGAACGAATTCAAGGTTTAAAATAAACTTTAACATATTCAGGAGGACGACATTAGGCTAATTTTCGTGTTTTGATCCTTTTCGTATACTATTTTGGGATCTGACCCTCATTGATTTTTTTTTTGAGATCTGACCCTTTTCTTACCGCCAGACCCCTTGGCCCTTGGCGGTAGGGTTCCTGCCTACCGCCAAGGGGTCTGGCGGTAGGCTGTTATACCCTACCGTCAAGGGGTCTGGCGGTAGACCCTGGGCACACTCTGTGTTGGAAACTTAGAACTTGTTGGCGGTAGGGTGTCCAACCCTACCGCCAAGGAGCATGGCGGTAGGCTATTATACCCTACCGCCAACGGGTCTGGCGGTAAGAAAATGGTCAGATCTCGAATTTTTTTTTCAATGAGGGTCAGATCCCGAAATAGTATACGAAAAGGGTCGAAACACGAAATTTTGTCACGACATGACCGTCGCCGCGTGCAAGTACAGTAATCAATTACCCTAGCTAATTACCTACTGTACAAGTACGTGATTAGTTTGAGAAACGTCTGCGCGTACGTGTGCATGCATCATGGCCAAATTTGACCATCCGGTTTACGGACGTTTTGAATTTTCTGACTAGAGTACACAGCAATCATGCACCAAGTCCATGCATGAGCTTGCAACCAGTCCTGCGTTCATACATGCACTGCCACATTTCTCCATGCAAAATGCGCACGTGTTGGCGGCCCGTGTCGTACGTGGTCGCCAAGTAACGCTGACTTGGATGCACATGCGCGCCATAGCACAGTGTCCTGCATGCACAGTGTCCTGCATGCATGATGTTCCTCCTGGGCTGATTTGAATTTGCCCCATGCAGCTTCAGGGCCGGGCCGGTGGGACATTTTTTTTTTTGAGGGATTGGTGGGACATTAAATGACAATCAGTGGGCTGACGGTGTGATAGAGAACCATTTACAGTTTGTGGTAAAATAAGAGAGAACTAATTAATTACATTCGATCCACAGCTTTGCCTCTTTAGACTGTCCATCTCCCTTTCTAAAAATAAAATCACGTGCCAAAAAAAGTTTCCTTTGTCATTTTTTTTGCATCCCTACCACTAGAGCAGTAGACAGAAGCTCAGTCACTATGGATGGGATGAAATTATTCTTCGAGAAGTGCGATTCAGGGTAATCTTCTACCAGATAACACCGTGTTTTGTCTTCGTGACTCGTCAAGGTTATCCATGCCCATGCGGTCAAAATGTAGAACGTCCATGTGTAGTTCATGGCTAGTTCCCGAATAACGTTGAGACTGTATTATTTGTAGAATTGTGAGTCAGAACATTGCTGAACTTGTTCGTATTCTACAATAATTAATACGTACTACGTACCATGGTGCTGATGACAGGCAAAAGTTCTTCTCGATCGGCTGTGTTTTTGTTGTCAAGTACTCCGTTGGTAATCCTACTTGCCAATGACGCATGTGCTAACTGAATTTGCAAAACCATAGAGATAACTGTATCTATTAATCTTGCCGCAAAAAAAAACTGTAACTATAAATCTGTGGTTCCTTGACGTCTCACAATTTCAGCAAAACGACATGGGCAAGAAATCACCACGCTCAACACACACGGCTAAAAGATTTCGAAGAGGCACCTCAGGACCAAGTCAAGCCCATGTTCGATTGCCTCGACCCCACTATCAAACCCATGAAGAGGCGCTTGCTGGGCGAGTAAAGGGAGTCTCCATGTGGATCCAGGAGGTTGGGCAGGAAGCTGCATATTGGTTGGGCCACCTGGTGCATGCTGATTGGGGAGAAAAAGGAGCAGTAGGTTGCATGTTGATTGGACCACTTGTTGCATGTTGATTGGGGAGGAAAAAAGGAGCACTGATTGGGACCTTTGATGCATGCACATACTTTGTACGTACAACCTTTGTCATGCACATTCAGGCTATTAGTGATCTTCAAGCTCTTATATTTGTTTACGGAGGGAGTAGATTATAATGTTTGCATATAAGCATATATTAAAAACCTTATCTCAAAATTGCTTGTTGGCCGCAGCGAGAAATTTTTTCTT
The DNA here is from genome assembly GCA_011799875.1 of Thinopyrum elongatum. Lineage (NCBI taxonomy): Eukaryota > Viridiplantae > Streptophyta > Magnoliopsida > Poales > Poaceae > Thinopyrum > Thinopyrum elongatum. Next base: position 145,230,110 of record CM022302.1, on the reverse strand, counting down.
AGATTATTTTTGCAAGATGGAGGTGAGACTTTTTCCTTTTTCTTTTTGAGAAATTTTTTCTAGCTTTTTTCTTTCCCTTTTTTAGATGGATGTGATGCTCATGTGATGCGAGAAAGTTTTTTAAAATTTTGAGATGAAGGTGAGGTTTTTTCCTTTTTTTCTTTAAGATAGAGAAACAGGCGCACAACTCCCTCTCAAGCGGCCCACAATGGCAGGCCCCAACCACTAAATAAGAGTCGCGTGAAGGGCGGCCTCTCGCGTATGCCACGTCGTGGATTTTACTATCACATGTATCTACCCGACCCCAGATAACACCTCCCACGGTGAATTCTTTCCTTTTCTTCGCCACGAAGGCAGCCCAGCACGCGACCTCCCTCTCCCTCTCGTTTCCTCTCCCATGTGGAGGAGCGGCTGCGAGCACGCCACCGGCGCGGGGTCGATGGTGTCATGCCTCGGCGGCTGGGATCAGGCAAGGTAGATGGGAAGCAGCGGCGCCCCTCTCCCCAAGCTCGAGATCCATGGCAGCAGCAGCGAGGTGAGCAGCGGCAAAGGCGCCTCCATAGAAGTGGCGGTCGGCGTCCGGCGTCTGGCGTCTGGCAGAAGTGCGTGGACTAGCAGCGGCCGCAGCGATGCAGAGAAGGTGGAGGCCAGGATGCGGAGCAAGAAGAAGGGGATGGAGAGGCAGAGAAAGCAGTGGGCGGAGGCAGAGGAAGGAGAGCGGGCAAGCTACATCAGGAGATGCGGAGGAGACGGGTCGGCAGCAGGCAAAATGAGGAGATGCTGGGCGGTGAGGGCATGGTGGCCGGAGGAACCAAGATCGACACCTCCCCATCTAGATCTTCCGCGAGGGAACGAGGTACGTACCGCTCGCACATGGATTCCGGAAGGATGTTCCCATCTCTATGCCTAAAATGTCTCTCTCGTCAGTGCACTTGTACCATCTCAGCCAGGCGAGAAAATTGTGACATATCATGTTCGTCCAGTAGATACGTCAACAGATTTTGAAGGAACAAAACGCCATCAACCAACTCAGCCACTAATAGAAGCTCTGTTTCTGCCTAAATCTTAATTTTCAATCTCTAAGAATCAGTTTTGACAATGACATGAAACTTGTAACTCATATCAGTTCATTTTCAGCCACTACACTGTACTCATGCATCAACATGTTCCATAGAAAGTTTATACAGAACTGAATCAAAAGAAGCTTATTTCATTTTATGAATTTGTTGAATCCTAAAAAATGTGAAATCTATCTAAGGAATTGCTTACCACATCGACACACAGCGTGTGCTTAGTCACAATTTTACATACATCATTGCTCAGTCACCATCATATAAACTGATACCATTTCATTTTCATTCCCTGCACTCTATCTTCATGTTTGATCCTACAATTGGACTCATTCAGTGTACTATTACCTTCTTTTCACTGCGAGATGCATGCCTCATTACCTGTATGTGCCATTCTGTAAAGGGAGTCCAGTACTAGCTAATTCCACTTAGTACAAGATGTATGCATGATTATTTGTATGCGCAATTTGTGAAACAACATACTTTCTTAAAGTTTTATCACTATTGCTTGCCCAGTTACTCTCCTCTCAGACTGCATAACTGAATTGCCTTAGGATCTTGTAGTTTTTCATAGTTTTCTTTTAACCGACACATATATGTATTTTCCTATATATATTGCCATTGCAAGCATTCTGTCTCCATGGCTAACATAACACATTTTACCTGTTAGGTACTCCATCTGGTTGGATAGCAAATTGCATTTTAATGCTGATTCAATGCTTATCATTAAGTATTTCTTATGGATAAAGAAAGCAGAGCATGCCATTTCAGCGCACTATGATCGCACCTGTGTTTGGGAGGAGGAAGTTCTTCAGAACAAGCTCTTAAACAAGTACAATCACACTGCTATCGACGAGCAATTTTACTTTTATCAGTCTGAGGGCCTGTGAAGTTTAATGCCTCTGGCCAAGATCCCGTTCTACCGAGTTGTAAGTAGCATTTACTTATGTTTGATAGAGTAAATGAGTTGATCAAGTGTACCCGAAGGTTCTTTCATAATGTGTGCCCATACACCAATGTCTAATTTATTTTCATGCCTTTGGTTCAATGAGGTCAACCGTTTCACCTCACGTGATCAATTGAGTTTTACATACACTTACTTGAAGCTCAGGAGAATGAACGCTGGAAGATATTTTCAGCTAAATATGTTTAAGGTAATAAATATTCTGATAGAGCCTTCCTTCTGCTCGCTGAGCTCCTCCTGATATGCTGTATTTTATCTTTGTTAAATCTTAATAAATAGTTACTGTCAATGGTAGTACATGCCAATGCAGAAAGAAAACATGGCGAACTTGTGTTATCTATGTTAACATTTCTTTTCATCGTATCAATGCTTACACAGATTCACATAGAATCTTAATATGGTTATTTTCATTTTATTGTTAAAACAGGGCTGTGAAAGAAGAGCGGTAGCTAAACTGTTCCATCACCGAACTAATGGAACTACAGATCCACCCCCGACCAACCTTCGTACGGATACAAATCGTTCGTCGATGCCAATCTAAGACTGCCATTGAGGAATTGAAGGCAGGGCTACTCTATTCATTTTTATGCATGTACCATGCATCCAGTCCGTGGTGGGGGTGGAGCAGCGAGGCTGGAGACCCAGGCAGCGGACGCCTCATGGGTTGGTGGAGAGGTCGACGATACGGACAAGGAGCAGTAGCGTCATGGATCTGGAGGGAAGCGTCATCGAGGGATCTCTCTCTTTCTGCCCATATATGCAAAGATCGCACTGTTTATTTCATTCTCAATGTTGTTACCGTGTTCATCTTTTTTCGGAAATTAAGAGGACTGCATGCACTTTGTAAGCATATAATTTTTTTTCTCCTATCATTTTTGTTGACATGTACTACCATTGGATAACTTGTCTGAATCTTTATACCAACTATGATTGTTTTAGTATAACTAAATAGGAGAGTGAAAGGGGCGCCTCCCATCTGGCACCGCCTCATGTTCCTCTCAGGAGGCGCCCCTGGGGCGCCCCAACCCCTAGTATTATGGAACATATAGGGTATGCTAATGATACGTGGGCCTCGGCTGGTAGGGCGATCTGATCGACAGGTGATATCACTGTGCATAAATGGAGAGAATACGGCCGCGTGTAAATAGCTGATGGATGGAATACATGCAAAGGATACGTGGCTGGAACAGATCACGAAAAAGGCTGACGCAGGAGATAGCGAGCTCCAGGTAGCTCGTCCACCAAACAGCATTTTCGTCTATGATACGATTAAGTAACGCAACAAATGCTGTACACTACAGCTAATTCCTTGTCGATGCTACATATTGCTGCTTCTCAAAATAAATAAATATAAAAAGTGGGAGGAAGGGGAGAGAAATGCCAACAAAGTTAAACGCAGAGTTTGACTGTTTCGCAAAACTGTCATGTACACTACTCCTACCTCTCCTGGAAATTGTCTCCCTTCAAAATAATCAGCAAGGTAAGGGCATCTTCAAAATAATATTTTGCTTACATACTGTACTACAAAAAGTAATTATCAAAAGTTACATTATTAGAAGTTAAAATTTCAAAGTCCGTCTCTTTTGAACGGAAGATAGCAGAAACTTGATACGATGGACTTGGTTAAGAATATGAGCCAATTTTATAGCCTTGCTTAATTAGTTTTGCTCGGTCAAATCCCTCAATAAAGATTTTCCCCTCAGTAGTCAAACCAAGCATCAATCACCCGTAGTAATCTTACCTAGTAAACCTAAGCAGCACTAATTGTCTTTCTTAACTCGCACACGAAACCATACGTGGGATGCGACCGTATCCAGTGTCTCGTAGCCAGGCCACCAATAAAGCCTTCACAAACACACACCATCTGTTGGCCATCATCACCTAGCTAGACGGCGCGGCATACCTCGATATCTCTCGATCGACGGCACGAGCGAATTCACTTGATTTTGGTTCCAAGATGTCTAGCCTTACGACCATAAGCAGCACTAGCAAGGAGTCGCTGGAGGTGGAGGAGCTCGTCGACACAAGGCTGTCGCTCGTGATCGGCGCCGGGAGCCAACCGCCGCCGGCGCCAGAGGCAGTGGGTCATGTGGCCGGAAATATCGGAAGGAAGAAAGGGGAGAGGTGGATAGGCGGCAGTAGTACTACAAGGCAGCATGGCAAGAGGGCCAGGGCTGTGCACGGCGGCAGCGACATCGACGATGACGACGGCGGAGATGACGCAGCCGGCCACGCGAGGAAGAAGCACCGGCTCACCGCGGATCAGGCGGAGCTGCTGGAGAAAAGCTTCCGCGCCCACAACGTCCTCTCCCATGTACGTCCTTATCTTCTTCTTAATCTCATCAATAAGTGCAAAATAATTTGTATGCGTCCGATTCTGACCGGATTTTTTTGAATTGCAGGGTGAGAAGCAGGATCTTGCGGGGCAGCTTGGGTTGACGCCGAGGCAGGTGGAGGTGTGGTTCCAGAACAGGAGGGCGCGCACCAAGCTCAAGCAGACGGAGCTCGACTGCGAGCTGCTGCGACGGTGGTGCGAGCGCCTCAGGGACGACAACACGTGGCTTCGGCGAGAGCTCGCCGAGACACGCGCGGTCCTCCTCGTCGGCGGTTCACAGGACTCGAGGCCCACGGGGTGTCCGTCCTGCAACAGGCTCGCCGGCGGCCGGAGGGCGGCGTAGTCGATTCCGACTGCGAGATTACCGCTGCCATAGAACCTGTCAGCTAGAAGTGCGCCGTCACGTACGTACTTGCTAAAAGTAGGGCTATAGGGTAGTGAATTATCTAGGCATGACCGAAATTTAGAGTTTGTGATGAGGTTTATGTAGACTCACACTCACATGATTATAATTATGTGTTTACTTCCTCGTTCTGGATGATCACGATTCATGCATGATCTCGAGTAGCATAATTTTTGTAGGGGCTGATCGATGGGCGCGCAAGCTTATTTCTTCATATTTGAGAAGAACTCTGTGGCTCTGTATTGGAAATGAGCTTCATAGCCTAATATCCGATTATATAAAAGCGTTATGCTGCGAAAGCACCCTGATCACTGTTTTTTGCAGAGCTTTAATTGGCCGCAAATTAACTCCGTTTGAATGAGTTAGTGCAGTAGTCATCTCTCATATATCACATCTGACAAATGAGCGAAGCTTCTTTCCATGAATCTTGAATTGGAATGGACAATTCTCGCCTTCGTGGTCAGTTCAATGGAAAGGTTACAAGGTGCTACTGAACTCTCGTGTGTTTCTGAAAAGAAAAAAGAAAAAGGAAAAACATTTCAGGCATGCATGGTCAAGCTGGGTTCATCCTAAGCATTTTCATGAGCTGCACCACCGCAATAACCCTCTATGCCGACGGCCTTATACCGCCGGTATACGTCTATGCCGACGGCTGCCGTCGGCATAGGGCCGTCGGCATCGATATCGTCAGCGTAGTCTTGTCAGACCGTCGGCACAGAAAGGCCGTCGGCATAGGCATCTATGTCGACAGCTTCCGTATGGCCGTCGGCACAGAAAATCAGGAGACGGCAACTGACGGCGCCGTCACCTCGACCGCCCAACCGCAGGAGGGCACGTGGTAGGGATAAGCCGACGGCCTGGCCGTCGGCTTATCCCTGCCACGTGGCGTTCCCTGGTTTGTTCCTGGCAGCGGGGTATGCCGACGGCCTGGCCGTCGGCATACCTCTGCCACGTGGCGGCCCGTGGTTTCTCCTGGGCATCACTATGCCGACGGCTATGCCATCGGCATAGTTCTATTCTGTTTTTTTATATGATCTGTTTTTGCATTTTCCATTCAAATTGACAGCATTTAAAGACAGAAATATGACAGAAACCATATATAGACAGAAATATGACATATCATCAACATCATCATCATCTAAAGATCATCAACATCATCATCGTCGAAACTTCATGAACATAAGTATGAGACACGGACATCATCATCGTCATCTAAAGAACACTAAGAAGTACGGAACATGGAAAGAATTGCACGACATGCATGGAACGCATCATCAGCCAAGACGGGGATCATCGCCGTGAGCACCGCCAAGACCAGCACCACCTTGCCAGATAGGAGTGACTGGAGTTGAGCCACCAACACTAGTTGGAAAAACCAATGATGCACCGGTCCCCTACATGTTTGAAAAGAGACTGTAAGGGTAAATATGATATGATAGTGTTGAATGAACGAGAACTAGCTTGTCAATAGTTAGGAAAATGTACTAACCGGAGTCTCACTGCCTAGTGCCACCCATTCATCGAACGTGGGCACGTGTGGTGGTTCTCCGGAAGGTGGTGGTGCGGGTCCCATTGGTGGTGGATCCGTGCGGTTAGTCCAAGACGACAACATAGCCTGGATGTTCGTTAACCAAGCAAACACGAAGGTCAGAAGAAATGAAAGTGCAAAATTTAGCTTGGTTCTAAGTGGGAAAAATTAACCGCCATCATCTGACGGTTGTAATCCTCGTTTGCCTTTACTCGTTGCAAGTACTCCCGCACCTTGAGATTCTTATGCTCGACAAAGGCCTTATATGCCTACAAAATTTAGGTTGTTTGTAAGTGGGCAATGCTGAAAATGAAGTGAGAAAGAAAGAAGATAAGGGGGAAATACTTACATCATGCTGGCGGCCTAAGCTAGGCTGCGAACGCCCCGTACTGGCGCACGGGTTCGGGTTGGTAGCTCGAAGCCGTGTGTAGGAGACAGAAGGAGTGATGAAGCCATCGAAACACGGGTAGCAGTCATGGGACTTCGGCTGGATGGCCACCACCGCCGTGTCGTCGATCTGAGACTGGACGACGTCAGGAGCATTCGGACCAGGATGTAACCTCTCAAACTCCTTCTTGTAAGACTCCAGGTGCTCCTCGGTATTGCCGTAGTACTTGCTCTCGCCTTCCTTGCGATCACTCCGCGCACGGGCCATCTTCCATGACTCCATGTCTGAGGGCGGCCTCTTCAACTTGTCCTCCTGCAACGTCAAACAGAAGTTAGCCATACATAAGATCATGACAGTAAAAATTAGAAAAAGAATGCATCATGCATATAGATATACCTTCATGGCCTTGAAGCCCCAGTGGTTCCTGTTTCCTTGGCCATGTGTTCCGTCTTTTCCACGGTTAGCCCGATTCTTGCTGCTCTTGGCAGCAAACTCTGCATCGTCGCCGAGCCACCTATCCACCAAACTCGCCCATCCCTCATCCTTTTCGTAGCACCAAGGAGGAATAACCTAAATAATGGAAGCATGACATATCAGCACGAAACAATGAAATTGACTGCTTATTCATTGGAATGAAAAGTCTCTAATACTTACCTTCATGTACTACTCCCTGTTCAAGGTAAGTCGTTGCTTCTGTGCTTCTTTCTTGCTCATCTTTTGATGAAGGTAAGAGTGGTAGTAGTGCGAGACGGCAACCTAGCGCACCTCGTACTACAACTGACGAGCTTTCTTCTTCGCAGCCGCCAGCAAGACCACGCCGGCTCTGGCCTTGTGCTCATCAAGAACCCTATAGAATTGCTACAATCATGCATAAAACCAGAAGCAAACAAGGCATGAGTTGAGTGATTCGATGATAAACTATGAACGAAACTCAAGACAAGTGATTCTGAAGAGAACTTACCCAAAATTTGGTGATCACGGCCTTAGAGGCCGTCCCGTACTCCGCGAGGCTGGCAGCCTCGTAGTGGGCCTAGGTCGTGGCCAAAACCCGCAGCTCCGGGTCCCTGTCTGGCCGCGGGCAGAATAGGCCCGGCCAAAAATCCTTCGATAAGACAGTGATAATGCCGTTCGGTTTACGGCCCTTTCCATGAACGATCCAGTTCCTGCAAAAGAATCAAAAAATTAGCATGTGTACAATAAGAATGTTGGTATGTGTTCAAAATATGATTGAGAGGCACTTACTCTGTCCCCGTGGTTCTAATGAGCCACTTGTTCGCCTCGATAGAAGGAGGTGTAAGTAGTTCTGCAATACCATGCAGCCACCCCTTCGGATCACCTGACGGCAAGTTACCCCACAACTCGGCATCACCGCACTCCTCCTCCTCGCCCTCCTCCCCCTCGTGAACCTCCTCCTCACGAACCTCCTCCTCCTCCTCAGACTCAGAAGGTGCCTCAGTATAGGAGGGCATCGAAGAAGACCCCCCTATGTCGGACACGGACCGGAGTTTTTTGACCCGGCTGCCTCTTTCCCCACCCCCTCCTCCTCTAGGGGCTCCTCCCCCGACTCCTCGACCTCCCTGTGAGGTGTCATCCTCAAGTAGTCGAGGGGGAACCTTGTGGGCTCGTCCACTCCGAGTAAGTCCTTTGAATTTGCTTAGGAAACCCGCGCCGCTGGACTTGCCCATGATTAGCAAACCTGCATTGAGAAGAGAATAAACAATTAGTAAGGATAACAAATAAACAAGCATACAAAAAAGAACATTAATAACAGAAGAGCACATTAAGCATACAGAAAAGAACATTAATAACAGAAGAGCACATTAAGCATACAGAAAAGAACATTAATAATAGAAGAGCACATTAAGCATACTATTGTAATATATTTGAATCATCATTAAAAGACCTTACATTTTCTAGAACCCATATGAATCATCACTATTGTAATCTATTTGTCGAACGGTCTCATCATCACTATCACGCATATCTTCTTCGTTGTCTGATGGAGGTGGATGCTCTTCCTCATCGTCAGCGTCTTCATTTAACTTTTCAAGCATAATTATGTCTCTTTGATTCACAATTGCCTCACCATCATTCCGTGCATCGTCATCGTTTGGGTCCAGGTCAACATAACCCAAGTCATCATCGTCCTTATTTCGGACCACGTCATCATGTTGCTCTTGAAAGAACACTCCCTCGTATGTCATGGGGTTATGTTGTAGTAATCATCATCGTTCGGGTCCGGTAGCTTACCATATGGCGACACCTTGAACATAACTTCCCAACCCTTTAGGTACTCTTTCTGGCATGGGTAAGGCAGATAATATATTCGTGTGGCCTGGGTACACTACAAGAAATATGTCAACTTGCGACCATCACTATTGGTCACTGAATGGTCATTGTTTTCTATTTGCGACCTTTTTTTTGACAAAAAACAGATGGTCAAAAGCTGGCCGTCGTAAACTGAAATTAACGACCTTCTTCGGGATAAGGTCATGGAAGGCAACGACCAAAACAAAAAGTCGTTGAACCAATGACCTTTTTTTTTGGTCGCTGGCTGTCTGCCCAGGCCACGTCGGATCCGACATGGCAATCTGACATGGCAAAATTGCGATCAATTGAAAAGATCATTGATAAGATTCAGCCCGGTCCAATTCGGTGTTTTAGATGGGCCGAGCCCAACAATTCAGGCTTTTTATATATTTTTTTTCTTATTAATTTTTTCAGCTATATGGGCCTGGCCCAACTATTCGGCCTTTTTAATTTCTGGGCCATTGCCTTTTATAGTCCATTTTTTTCGCCCTCAACCCTTTTATAGTCCATTTCTGTTTTGGGCCTCGGCCTTTTTACAGACCATCTACTTTTTGGGCCTTGGCCTTTTCATTTGTCCCACTGGTCATCTTTCTATTTCTCACACTTTCACAATAAACAAATGAAAAATATTTCAAATGGCAAGAGAACATATGAAACTATTAAAATGATAGCCAAAATTAGCACCAAATATGCTGACTACTATACATCATACGAAATTACAGTATTTACATAGTGTTTATACAACCAGATATGCTGGCCACTATACAACATAACTAGCACCATATTATAACTAGCTACTCTTTACTTTGTCGGGCTTCAAGCTTCTTCAAATTTCTTCAGCCCGGAGCTCCTGTAAAGAGAGGAAACACCACACTTTTAGAGCTTGATCAAGGCACAAATGTTTATTTGGTTGGGTCATGCTGCAACAACCACATAGAAGCATAATTATAAGCACAAATACACCAACAATCTCAGTTCAAGCAAATGATCTAGTAGCAAAGCATGAAAAAGGAAGCAGCACATGGCAGGAATGTTTGCAACATCTCAGTTGATGACTTCAAATAGGAATAATATATACAAGTATAATACAAAAATATGAGAAACTATCACAGTACAGAAATGGTATCACGGAATTATATAGCTAACTCAATGACAGATTGAAATGTTTTACTCAACGTATGGAACTCAAAAGAACATTTCTGGTTAGTCAAGAGCATCTTAACTGCAGAAATTAGATAGTATGAAGGCAATATTCTAATGATCAAAACAGATGAAGCTGGCAACATAATATAAGCAGAAGTCAATTGTATCTACTAATATTTCGTGTGTCCAAGTAGGTACCGGTGGAAGGGTGTACCTGCATGTAGGGCATGAGGAGGAGCTAGAGCGCCCACCTGAACTGGAGCTGCAGTAACCATGCAGGCAAGCATCACCCAATACTTGGGCGCGCCAAAAACAAGACCATGTCCTCAATAACAGTCATGTGCACCTGCATCAACAAGAGGCGCCAAAACTGAGAAATGAGAACAAAATTTACATATTCATTTTTTCGGATTGATAGTCTCTGAACTTTTATGTATCTTGGAAAGAGAAGGACTGCCAGCAAATAGCAAATAGCACATATTCATATTTTATTATTGTTCCAAGGCAGTAGTGTGCAAACAGGTATAATGTTCATTTGCAAGAGGCCAGAACTATTATAAAATCAGGCAATGAACTCAGAACATAAAGGCATGCATGTATTATTAATTGAAAGAGAGCATCAATCAGTAAGGATGAAATCCATTCATTTCTTACATATGATAGCATTAGAATATACAGTTAACAAAAGCACAGTATCAGTTTAATGATCTCACCATCAAATCAGAAGTGCTATTACTAATCATAGTTAAAATGACTGGGACGTCACTCATATTTAAATTAAGGTCATATATACTACAAGAAGCACATATCTATCCCAGTGCTAACAGTACAGATCTGAAACGAGCTGAGTTCAGGAATGATAAAATTATTAATACAGAAATATCCCAATTCTAAGCAAGCTGGTTAAGCAGTGCAGCCTTCCATATACCATTACATACACTACTAATCACATTACTAACAAACGTCCACATAAATGACAAGTCAACCATGCTGATGGACAACAGAATTTAGCTCATGAAGTGCAGAACTATTGGACACAAAAACACACAGTTTAGATCGAGACTAGCCTAACTAGCAAACCGTTTTAAGCACAAAATCACATCAAGACATGGATAGTGAGCCAATCACAGTTTAGAAGGCTTGGACTGCATAGACAAGTTGATCATGGAACTAACAGAGCTAAGCTTATGTGGTGCAGACATGACTGCCACAAAACCATAGAGTTCAGATCGGGAATACAGCTACACAAGCAACCGTCTAATACAGCTACACTAAGCATAGAAACAAATTAAGACATGAAGAGTAAGCCAATCACAGTATGGCCATTCTGAAGCCTCACTTCGAACTGCAGGACAACTGTCCTATCCTTCAAAGTAACAGGACTATCAAGCTCTTTGACTATGGCATATATCCTGGCTGGCTCGCTAACAAGGAGACCATAGTCTTCATGGCCATCACTCTTCTCGTGCTTCCATACCCCTGCATGATAGTTTTATATCAAAACTTGATACATGAAGTATTGTGCAAAAAATATTGGTGGAACAACAGATTTTGATAGGAAATGGAGTCAGACAGATAACTACCTACCTCGGAAACAATGGAGATAAACAAAGAACAACAGGCCTAGGTTTAACACAGAAATCCTACCTTCAGTACGGAAATAACAGGGCGCAAACATCAATGAACAATATGGCAAAAGTTGGAAATAACAAAGCGCAAACATCTTCTGCTGCTGCTGCACAAGAAGAAGAAGATGAGACATGTGCT